>JANJEY010000005.1:26784075-26798492 GCA_024703695.1 Erythroxylum cataractarum | reverse complement strand
TGATAGGAATCTCAGTAGTATGATCACATCATAATTTCCTTCATGCTATGTCATATATCATGGACTTCATTAATTTGGTTATAGATCAATATCCATTCATAAATAATGAACAGCAAATTAATGAAATATGTCTTTCTTTATTTATTCATAAAGTGTGTATATAACTTTGTACAAAATGCGCTAAAGGCGATTGCCTTTAGGACACTACTCTAACACTAAGCTCATCCTAAAAAACAATCCCAGCTACCTATTGAAGTTCCTAAACCTCCCCTGACTTGGAAATCTATTTTACGTGAAACATCCCACTAAGACTTCATTACAATCTCCATTACTTAAAAGAAATAGTACTTATTGTCTCTCCCCTCTAGATGTCCTCAAACAAAGAGTAAGCTCTTGGTCATCAATAATGGTGTGGTTCTTTATCAAGAAAATTTTGGCATTCTCAATTGTGAGACAATAGGCTTACAACCAATGGAAAAGTTGAGGATTTTATGAATTAATTCTAAATGAGAACTCCATTTTCCTCTACAAGTTATTGAATAAAAGCTTGGCATAAAAGAATATAGAAGGAGGACCTTAGCATTTAAATAGTATAACTATCTTCCCATAAATATATAAGCCAAGAATCAAATTGGAAGATGTATAATAGAAATAGGTGCCATTGTGGGTGAACTATCATAAAGTCCACATTAAATATTGGTTAATTACTATATTAAGCTCCCCTACGAGTTTAATTAGAAAACCTTTATACATAGATAAGGCAACATCAACCAGGTGTAGAGTGGAGATACTCGCATCTATGTGGAGTATACTTAAAAACTAAGCTCCTCGATGAGGTCTCGCTCCTCGATGACGTCCCTCTCCCTATGCTGGGAGCAAATGATCAACTAATCAAAGATACAATCAGGGTCTTCTATGAATGGAAGCTCTTCTTCACCCAGTAGGGAAAGGTTTGGCATCCAACATGAAGGTCTCTAGGGTTGACCATGAGGAATTAATGGAGCTCCTAAAAGAACAAAAGACTCGAACAAAATTGAATGAGTTGGATAAGGAAGCTTAAAATAATAGAACCTCATTATCCTAAGAGGAAATGTTACAGGTCCAATCATAGTAGATCGATGGAAGTTTGCTGGTAGACAAAGATGGTGACTCCATAGTTAAAGGGCTTCTATAAAAAAAGATTTAGATACCAAAGACAAAAAAAAATCAAAATTTGAGAGTATTTAAACATCAACTCTAGTGGTTTTACAAGAAGATTTCACCATTGTGGACAAATAAAACTCAGGCTTAAAACCCAAGAAATAATTAAAATAATTTCTTAACATGGTCATTTTTCCATATAATGTAAGGGGTTAAATGATTTAAGGAAGAAACTACTAGTGGTTGATTATATCAAAAACTTAAAATTATTGATGATTGGGCTTTGGAAACCATTATGAGATCATATACTTGTTCTGAAATTGGATTCCTCGCAAAGAATTGGATCATTATTACAAACCATTCTAATCATCATTTGAGGAATATAATAGTGGCTTACAACCCTAATTTGGTAAGCATATTTCATATATATCTTCATTCAAAGAATCAACATGAAGGTGGACATAAGAGACCTGGAAACAAATTGGATCGGATTTATACATGCTTCCAACTTTACTTTCATAATAAATTGGATCGGCTTCATACATGTTATGGAAGGAGCTATTGGATATAAAAATCAAGGTATCAAGACCATGGTTACTTCTAGAAGATTTCAATTACACTCTTTATGGTTATGAATTTAAGGGTACTCGATGTAACACAACCCTATGTAAGTATCTGCTCTCTTATACTCCAAGCTAGAGGTCACTAACATCAAATACATCAAATACCATTTTACATGGAGTAATAGGTAATTAAATTCTTGTGCCATTTGAAGGAAGTTAGATAGAGTTTTAGAGAATGGGGACTGGCTAATAAAACACCACAATTGTTCATAAAATTTATTGAGTCCTTATTATTTGAACATAATCCTATTGAATGTCATAGGTTGCAATTTATTAGGGTTAGAAAAACTACGTTCAAATTCTTCAACTACTTTGCAAGTAAAGAGGGGTTTAAGGAAGCTATACTTTAAAGTTTGGAGAATGGACTGTAAAGATACACATCCTTCAAATTTCATAAGAAATTACAAATTATATATAAGGAACTCAAAAAGCTTAAACAAATGTTCAAAATTGGTACCAAAGAATCTATTTCAAAGCCAAGGAGATGCTTTAGCTTGCTTAGATGCAACTCTATAATGATCCTGGTGACTTAAACAAGAAACAAATGAAGAAATTAGTTTTGAAGAAGTATATTGAAATCTTACATTATTATTACTCCATTATAGCTCAAAAGCCCAAAATATGGTGACTCAAACACATAGTTTTCCTGTAGATCGTTACTTACTCGAAGAAATAGAAAAAACATTAATGCAATCAAAACTAATGATGGTGTAGAATTATCTAGTTAGGATGATTTACTAGTCCATATCAAGGAATACTTTAAGAACATGTTTAGTATCAATCCATATAAAGCCCTGAGACCTAAAAAATTCAATGGTTTTTTCTATCACAGAGCATAGATATCCATTAAAACAGATATAGGTGATGCATTGAAAAAGTTGTTTACTAGTTTAAGGTTATTAAGGGTCTGAAATAAAACACTTTTATATTTAGTACATAAAACAAGTTCCCCATTGTCTATAAAAGACTAAAGGCTTACTATATGTTGTAAACTATTTTACAAAATTATTTTCAAAATCCTAAAAAATAGGTTAAAATAAGTTATGTATGTTATCAATGATCACTTATAAGGTTCCTTCATCTAAGGAAGGTGCATTGGAGATAACACATATTGATTATTCAGGAACTACTAAATAATTACCATATAAAGGGTAAAAAAAATAATTGTATGCTAACAGTGAACTTCCAAAAAGCGTTTGACATACTACACTAGGGTTACATTTTATAAGCTCTAAAAGCTTCAGGGTTCGCAAATGTATTTATCAAATAGATTCACTAGTGTATATCTACATAAACCTATAATGTCATTTTTAATAGAGAAGCCTTAGAAACGTTTTAAGGAATAAGGGATATTCATCAAGTGGTCACCTTGTCCCCTTGCCTCTTCGCAATTTACATTGAATGGTTTTCAAGAATATTAAATAGAAATATTAGAAGGGGATGTGGTTTCAAATTCTATAAGAATGCTCCTCACAACAAATCACTCACCTCAGCTCCTCACAACAAATCACTCACCTCACCATCACAAATGGCATCCTTCTTTTTAATAGAGCTTGTCGAGCATCAATCTAATGCATGATGCAATCCTTAGAAGAGTTTAGCTCACTGTCTAGACTAATAATAAATAGGGAGAAAATCTTCCTCATCACCTCAAAAGACTGTGAAAATGAGCTATGGGAATGGGAGTTACTTATAGGTATGAAGTCTAACCTTCTACCTTTTGTATATCTTGATATACCAATTTCATTGAAGAAGATTACTTGCCAAGACTACGAGGAACTCCTTGATAAATCAAAAAAAGAGTAGGTTCCTAGTCTTTTAAATGTCTTAAATTCATAGGTAGACTTCACCTGGTTAACCCAGTGGTAACTAACCTCTTAATCGATTGGGATTTTCATTTCTTGTTTTTTTACTGGTTTTAGACATAAAAAAGTTGATCAAAAACTATTCGTGGACTAGGAATCTAAATTTAAAACCTTAAGTTAAGGTCAACTAGGGGGAAAGCTTACTTGCTAAAGAATGAATGAGGGCTTGGAATTTTATCCCTTTAGCTAGTTAACAAAGCATTTTTGGAAAAAAGGATTTGGAGAATATCACATGAGAAGAATTCTTTATGGGTAAAGTGGGTTTATAGCTTTTATCTGTAGAGTAGAAGCATCTCGATGATCAAAGCAAGATTTGATTCTTCATAGATAATGGTCTACATTCTAAAGATGAGAGCTTCATTTAATAATTCTTCCAAACCAATTTCAATTTGACCTCCTATGGATTAAATTTGAATTGGTAATGGCTTAGATGCATCTTTATAGAACTATAATTAGAGTTTTTAGGGCCATTATATCTACACACCAGCTATAATTCCTTAAGGATATTTTACTTACCTCAAGCAATAATGTACGACTTGATTATCGATGGTAGTTGTAACTACTATAACAAATTCTTAACCATATTACATAACTAAACTCCCCCCATATACACCAAACCTTTCAAAGACAGGTTTAATTTAATGGTTGAACCACTAAACTAGGGAATTCATAACAAAATCATATAAAGAGTCTATAAGGTTTGTAGCATTTAAAGTACCTTGGTACTACCCATTGTGGAATAATATACTATCTGGTACTACCCATTATGGAATAATATACTATCTCTCAGTCTCCTTTTTCTTATAGTTTATGCTCTGAAGAAGGATCTCAACTTACAACAAAATTAGGAGCACAAACCTAGCGTTAACATTAAATTGAGTTAGGAGGACAGAAAAAGATTGCAATCGGTTTGATAATGATCAAGTGACATTACTTCTTCGACCGAACCAAGGAGTCCCTTAGATATGATGCAAAATGGATCTTGTTTTATCCTTGATAAGAGATTTCAGTATTCCTATGTTTGATTAATATAAAATTTTAATTTCCAAAAAACAAACAAAATGATTAGGTCTAATAAATAGCTTCCAAAAAGGTATACTTCATTCATGGGGTTTGGAAGTGCATGTATAACCTATTGTTTATTTTTTGAAAGAAGGAAAAATGATAAAAGGAGGATCCTTTAAGTTTCCACTCTTTTTTTGTTGAGAACTACTCATTATAGCCTACCCCACTAGATAAGACTACTGCAATAAAGTTATAGTTATATGATTAATTTTGTTGTTAGATAAATTAAAAGGGCATTCATTATCCTTATTATAAAATCCTAGTTCTTTAACTTGTTTTTCTTAGGTAATTAAAGGTTTAATCGCTTGTTGCATTTAACATTGCATTCTTTCTTTTATCTTAGACCAAATGAAAAGACAATAAATTTAAGCATTAAAAAATTTGATGTAAACAAAATTCCCCATTAAAACTTCTTTCCTAATGGTTATTCCATTTTAGTAAATTTATATTGAATTATAAAAGAAAAAACTTATAAAACATGTGTTTGAAAATAATTATGCTTTTAGTTCAATAGAAATTATAAATGGACATTACTAAAAGTTAAATATTCAATTATAGTATTAACAGTTCATTGTTAATATGATAAGAGGCCAAACTAGTTATATACCAAATTTTTTGTTTGGTATATAAGGTAGAAGATGCATATATCTTAGCCTTATTCTTTATTTTTTGGTTTTTCCTCTTTACTTTTATCTTCATTTTTGTTATGCAGTCACATTAATTATTATTTTTAGTATTCCCTAATGGTTCCATTCCTCCTTTTTCCTTTAACTTAATACAAATTGCTAGGCCAAATCATCTTTTTTGGGACTAAATCTCTTCATGACACCGATGCCTACATCTAAACGCTCACATTTAGATTTCAAAGTTTTCGAACCTTAAAATAGAATATTTAAAGCTAATTTTGTAGTTAATTTGAATTTTATTTCTTGATATTTTAATATGTTAATTACAACTTAACATTAATCCTTATTATTGACTACTATTAACTAAATTGACATAACATATAAAATGTTAACGTATCTATAAGTCTAATTATAACATTTATTTAAGGGATTTGATTAGCATCTATTCAAATTTTCAATTAATATGATTAAGAGATATTCTCCTTTAATTATAAACATACATAGCCATCGTTTATAATAATTGAAATGCACAAAAATATAAATAATTCTTTTTTAATGTTATCTTTCTTTATAATATTAGAGCCTTTTGTACATACTTAATTGGAGATACTCCAACTGTCTAATAGTTATTTGGTATATACCAAGCTCTTATACTTTTTAAGAAGATCATGAATATGCAAATCATGTAATAAATCTCCTTTTCACGAGCTATTAGAAATCACTATCTAAATTATGTATTTTATTGTCTAATGAAGAAGATGATATAAATAATGGTGTTTTGACTCTACCGCTAGTCTCCATATCAAACTATCATGTTAGTAGACAAGTCAAAACTAAGGTCCTACTTTGTGCCATATTAGCTACCATATTATCATTTGTATCAATGCCTTATTAGCATATATGCCATCAGTTAGGTCCTACTCTCTACCACGTCATTGTTAATTCATCTCAGTCGATTTAGTTTTGAACTACTGACTAACAAGCTTGATTGACAAGTTTAACTACTTTATTATTGTTTTTCTCTTTACTTAAATTGGTGTATAATATTATTAGGTGATTTAAATTCATTTTTTGGATAACATCGGCTAAATTATCTACAAACAAGTTTCTATGATTTCTTATTATTTTAAGTCTTGTTGTTAAGAAACTTTTTCTTATATGTACTATAAATACTTCTAAAATTCTTCAATATATTCTCAACTAACAATGTCATCTTTGATAGACCCAAATATGACTTGTGGGCTCAAGAAATATATAACAACTTCAAATATGAAATTCTAAGGGATCAAATAGGAAATGATACTATACATCATAGATTTGTAATAAAATATATGATTAACCAACAATTATCAAATTTGAAAAAGAGTCAGAAGAAATGGTTCGATCCTTTTCTCCCTAAGGAACGATCTACTCATATTTGAGTAAGATGAATCACTTTATGTTGACCTCTTTCTAATAAACTTTTTGGTCTCATATGAGAATGGAAAATTGAATCATTTTTTTGCATTGGTGGATGAAGAATTACGAACTTAAGATTTTTTTATTGATCATTTATAAGGACTACTACCATGGGATTCGTTTTAACAATAAGTCAAAATCAGGCAGTCAAAAAAGCCCTTACTTTTCTTATCAGTGAGCCTCATCCTATTGACTTTCAAGCCTTTAATTAAAAAGGTGTAGATTAGGTAGGTGTTTAGTGAGTGAAAGGAAGATCCATTAAAGGCAAAGTTTCTTAAATGTAGACTTCTTTGGCATATTATTTGGGGAAATACCCAAACCTAATCAAAGGACATATGAAGTAGAAACTATATTCATAGAAGATTTAATAACTTAGGATGATATGAATCATCAAATCTTAACTTAGTTTCATAATAGCTATGTCAAAGTAATCAATCTCGATTTTAGACAATTTGATAATACTATCGAGATACAGAACTATCTAAAAATCATTGTTCTATATATGATGACATCAATCAATTTTAGCTTTCTAAATGAATTCATTATAAGAAATAGCATCCTGACCTAACTGTCCATAGTTATGTATTTAGATTACAAGTTCTTCAAGACATGTTGTAACTTGGAGATTTTGCATGACCTAATGCTTAAACTACCACAATTTATATTGATCTTTATAATTGATAACATATTTAGTATCTATTGATGACTTTTAGAGATTAGTTTGTGTCCATACATAACTCTCTTTCTCTTATAAACTTTGACACCATGATTAAATAATTAATCATATAAGAGACCTAGCTTTATATTATTTAAATGGAAAATTCAGCTTCATCAATAATGTAATTTTTCTACTTAGACTTTATCTTACCATACTTCTACTAAGAAGTCTCACAAGGTATTTCACAATTATTGCAAAAAAAGACCAATACATCTTTGATTATAGAAAATGACCCTAAAAAAATATTTAGACAGTGTAACTCTTTCAAATCCTCTCAACCTATTACTAATATTGTTACTACCAAAAATTGTTTAATAGAGAGTTCATCTCCCAATTTCACCTTGAAAGATCTTTATGCCCTTCCTTTATAACTTCAAACATATTCTAATATTGTTTTCTCTGTTATTTTATTTATGACATCAGGTAATCTCTCATCGTGTTACTTTGACCCTACTTTTCAAAACTCCAAGACCTTTAACTCCTCTGTATATGATTCGTTAACAAATTCTTATGTTTCATATGTGTCCACGAATATATCTAAAATGCAAGTTCAAAGTATAACCATTATTAAAACACCTAAATTGTATTTATCTAATACTTTTTTATTCTTAAATTTTCCTTAAATCTCATCTCTATTGGAAAATTATATTAATTTTGCATTAACTTGCTTTTTAGAGACGTGGTTGTACTATATAAGATCCATAAACAAGCAAGTTCTTTACAACATAGTGTAAGTTTGGATGACTGTTTGCACCCACTGTTATTCACCTTCCATCTAAACTTGTTGTTGGTGCTATTACATATAAAAATTTGGCACTCTCTTTTTATTTATATTTCCAATCTTAGACTTAGATCTATACTTTATAATAGTTCTTTAGTTTAGGTCAAGTTTGTAAAATTTGAATACATATCATATCAACTTTCTAAAAGTCATATTTTAACTTTTCTTAATGGTGATTTTGCTTCTTTGATACTCTTTGATTTAATTTTGCTACTCATAAAACTATAGGTGATTTGTAATATGTTTTAATCCTTTTTAATTATTTCTCTAGATATATATGGACTTGTCTTCTATTATAGGTATGAATTATTTTTTGTTTATTCTTATTTTTGAAAAATGATTTAGAATTAGTTTTCTTATAAAATTAAAATTTGTGTATATTACTAACAATAGATTATAAAGACAAATCTTTCATCTATCTTTTTGATCAATAAGGAACTATTATCTAAAGATATTGTTCGGGTACCTCTCAACATAAAGGTAGGGTTAAACAAAATCATAAACACATTCTTGATACTATTTGATCTGTTTAAATCTCTTTGTATTATCCAAAAACATTACAAAGAAGTTATTATTAATATTGTCTATACTATTAATCATATTCTTATTCCTACTCCTATTATAGGCAATATCTCTCATTATGAACAGTTGTATGATTATGCTCCTAACTACAAAACTTTTAAAGTCTTTAGTAGTTTTGTTTTTCCTATCTAATTAAATGAATTTATCAAAGTAGAAATATGACCATTATTATATTGCACCTTAAGGTATAGGTTAAAACACAAATTTATAAGTGTTAGGATCCCTTATCTCAAACACTTTGTATCTTTTGGCACATTACCTAATAATATAGGTTTTTTTTTTTTACTCTTTCAATATGCCAAGTCAATTAACCTTCTCATTAATTTTTCGTTGATACCACCATTTCCTCTCTTTTTTAACACTTCTCTTATAGGATTATTCTCTAAACGTTCTAATGGCTCATTATAGTCTAGATCTAATTATAATATATCTCTACTAGTTGTGGATTTATCAACTCCTCGAAATGATCTTTCTCTGTCTACTCACTTATTAGAACGTCTTACTTTTTATCTTATTCCTTGTCATACAGATCTTGCAAGTTATCCTTATGTTTATCTTTGATATTTCCATATTTAGTTCATTTGTTCTCTTTATATGAACCTCGTAACTATTACAAGACAAGCTCTAATCCTCTTTCAAAAAAAAAAATGGTAAAAGAATTATAGAATGTTACTAGTCTAGATACTTAGGACATAGTTAATTAATCTTTAGGCAAGTCTATTGTTAGTTGCAAATGGATTTATGAAATCAAAACCTAAGGTTGACGACTCAGCTAAGTGATACAAAGTCTAACTTATTTCTAATAGTATGATATTGATAATAAGGAAAAGTTTGTTCATGTAGATTATCTAACCTCAATCTATAATCACATTATAGTTGCTGCTAGTAACTATTGACCATTATTATATATGGATGTCAGGAATCTCTTCCTCAATAGTGATCCTATAAATAATATATGTATGTAATATAAACCTAATTATGATAATAAAAATTATCATCTTTACTCACACTTGTGCAAAATGAAATAAGTTACTCGATCCTGGTTTGCCAAATTTAGCTACACCAATGATCTTCTGGGTTTTCAATCTAGTCCTTATGATTATGGCTTACTACTTTACAAAATAGTTCAATTTTACATTCTTATTTTTCTCTGTCATTGACATGATAATTATTGAAGATGATACTCAGGATATCTCCACTCTTAAAATATTTTCTAAATAAACATTTTGAGATGAAATATTTGGATAATTTGAGTTATTTTTTAGGTCTTAAAAGTTTTATACAATGATTTTGGTTTTCATTTATCATATGTAAAACATGTCATCAATTTCATCTCTGATATTAGTACCATTAATAATATGGCTTCTAGCATTTTACTTAATCCTAGTTCATCTTTCTCCTATTAATGAGACTTTTGTCAATAATGGCATTATTTACTGTTAATAAGTTAGCAGTCTTATATATTGCTCGTTTACATGTTGCACCTGTTGTTTTCACATCAATCAATTTATATCAACACCTCAAACCACTTACTTCTTTGGTAATCTTTGTATCTTTTGGTACATCAGAGGTACTCTTTTTCAAATTTTTCATTTATTCTATTCATTTATATTAGATATCGAGCACACACTATTATTGATTGGACTAAATATCCAGGTGATCATTGTTATACTATTAGTAGTTGTTTCTTTTTTGGCATATCTCTAATTTCATGGAAGAGTAAGGAATAAATAGTTACCTCTTGTTCTAGCACAGAATCATAATATTGATCTCTTTTCGACACCACCTCTTAGCTCCTATAACTACATTGGTTAATTTGAGATATAAGTATTCCCTCTTCTTCTATATCTCCTCTTTTCTATGATAATTATAGTTTTGTACAAATTGTTCTAAATTATGTCTTCTATAGGGTTACCCAACATATTGATATGGTTATCACCTAGTGTAACATCATGTTCTTCAAAGTTCTATCTAACTTTTCCTTAATTCATCACAATCTTAAATCACAGGCATTTTCACTAAGTTACACCTATCTTAGTAATTTCAAGAACTTGTCTCCAAACTTAAGATGTGCAATTCTTTACCACCTTGAGTTTAACGAGGGATGCTCATATATCTATAAATGAATCATAATATATATTCAAGGATTTGACTAGAATAAATTTAGGAATACAATTAGCATAGATTAAGGATATTCCATTAATTTTATAACCAAAAACAAGTATAAATGGCTAACTTCTATAATAGTTGAAATGTATAGAAATACAAAGAATTCCTTATCGATTTATTTATTCTCTACATCATGTATTCTATTTTTTTTCCTACTTTCTCAATTCTGCGACGCGTGTACTTAGAAAAATCTTGGCTATATAAGATGATGAAAACATAAAAAATAAACAAAAACAATTACGATACAAGAATTAAGATGTTAAAGTTTAGAAGCATAATATCTTTAAATTTTGAAGCTAATTCTAATCGTCCTAATCCTAATTGCTACAAAAAAATGACTAGAATTATTCTAGTTTTTATTCTCCTTGCAATGGCTAATGTTATAGGATAAAGACCTACCATCTATATGCATGTTGTTTTGTGATGGGGGTTCATCGATGATTATGGGCTACTAAAGAAGATGTTTATTTGGTTACATTAGTGGAGCTATTATTGAAGAAGGTGACTAATAAGACAAAAATTAAAAAAAGTTCACAACTCCTCTTCATAAGATCATAGTGATGCTTCTCTGTATCCTTGCAAAGATTTCTGTGGCTATAAAAACAAAGAATTAGTATTGAGCACTTCACTTAATAACTACTGGTAATAACCTCAAAAACTTGGTAGTTGATAATGGCAATTTGGAGAAGCTAGTTGATCACCTATGTCATGAAGAATAAGGTGACAATACAAGCAACGTATTCACTAAAGAATGGTCAAATGAAATATTGTTGCAATAGTGGGAAATTAGTAAGGTGAACTATGAGATGATGGTTTGATTACTGTTTGCTCTTAACGGTGAAGATAGTGGTTTTTGGTTTAGTACTTGTGTGAAGGTGACAGCAATTGACTTGGTATAGTGGAGTTTCATATGTAGATGATAACCTTTTAAGATTAGTCTAATGCAAAATTAATATAGGGGTTATTTGACAATCAGATGAATATGGACCTATATCACTCTTTATATTAAAGTCATGTATCTTTTAAATTAATTAAATAGTCTATCTTCCAAGTTATGTTACCTAAGTTAACATTGATCTTTATGAAAAATGAGAGATCAAGAATTAAAATATCAAAAATAAGGTTTGAATTAATTTTAATATTTTCTAAAATTACAAATTAAAATATCAAAAGTTTCCTTATAATAAAAGCTCATGTATACATAAATAGATTTTTTTATGTACATCTTTTTTCTTCCAAATAATCAGAAAACGATCATTTTCCTTCTTTAATCTCTCATGCTTTTGTGTTCTTTTCTTTTATGAATATATTGTCAAAGAACAATGTTTCTCTTTCTTTTGATATGATCATTAAACATCTCATAATGGAGTTCCAATTTAAGTTTGTAACACTCAAAATAGCAATAAAATATTTAAACTTCTAATTTGTTACAAAATTAGCCTATTGTAAACCTTGTAGTGCAACATAACTAGAGGCATTTGCAAGTTAACAATCTCATTTGACAAATATTTATAAATTGAAATTATTTTTAAAAATTTATCTACCCAATATAGCTAAAATCCTTAGTCTCTCTCAAACTTCCCCACCAAATCCTTTTTATTTAATCTTTGATACTTTAATAATTTTCAATCAAAACCTTATCTAAATAAAAGGTTAAATGTCAAAGGGTCTTACTTGTCTAGAGGATTACATCAACATTATTAATCATATGATTAATGGTGTCCTCGTTATGTAACAAATTAGAAGTTTGATTATTTTAATAATATTTCAAAGGCTCTTACTTGTATAGAGGATTACATCAACATTGTTATTCATATGATTAATGGTGTACTTGTTGTGCAACAAATTAGAAGTTTGATTTTTTTAATAATATTTTAAATAGTTATGACTAGTATTATAAAATCAGATAACTTTCATAATTTTAAATATAATTTACATATATATATATAAATATTCTCAAATACCATTCTTAAGCTAGAAAAGACATCCATTCTCTATATATATTATTCGTTGCTCTATTTTCAGTCTTTTATTTTTATATTTAAAATTTTGCGTTCTTTTCTCTTGCTTTTCATCAGTTTTACTTTTGACAAGTTGTCAAGCACTTCTTGTACAACTGAAACAGGTAAATCAATAGATATAAACAAGCCAATTTGAAAAAATGATATCACCTTATTGTTAAAAATAAATAATCATATATGACAGAATTAGGCTTTAAGCTAAGCCTATTGAGAATTAAACATGTAATTTAACAAAAGTGAATGATTGAAAGCAACGACCTCTGGAACTTGAACACATTTGTATTTAATGGCTATGTGATCCCCTTTTCTCTACTTACTTTATGATCTGGATGCTCCTTCAAGTTGTTCTTCCGATCGAATCATTCTTTCAGAGTGGATTAGGCATTTAGATAATGCATATCATATTTCTTAGGGGTGTGACAGCAGAATTAAATAAATGCAGATGTTAGTTTAATCGTAAAAGGAAAGAACCTGAGCATGCATGAGGATAGTACCCAGCAAACGTGGAGGCACTTTCCTTAAAGTGCAATGCCTTGCGTACCAAGCATACAAAATGAGTTTTCATACTACTTGATAAAGGGATCTAAATATATACCTTAACAGCAGCAGTTTTTACTAGGTTGTTGGTAAAACTAATATTAGAAAGAGATTTTGGGTCTTTATTATATATTGCTAGGAGTTCTACGGTACTAAGAACATTGCTTTCTCGATAAAGTAATGGAAAGCACCTTGATTCCTAAAAGAACTTCTGTAATACAGATGCTCGTCTAACTCCAACGGAATTATTAATGCTTACATATGCCATGTTGACAATATTCTTATTTGTTCACAGAGCTAACAGGAATACTGGGTAGGGATGGCTGTACAGAACTTTTGCTTCATGTCATTGATATAGGCCGTTCAACATCATAGATATCCTTCTTTCTCATCAACGCCCAACCATAATTCAATTACAAAGTACTTCAATGCATGTAAATCATTGATGCCAAATCTCATAGCTTGAAATAATGATATCTGGTTTGGTATTAACTTGTTAATTCATCAATTACATTTTTTTATAACTTTTTTATGTTTATTATATTTTCAAAGTTCTCACTTCTTGATATAGTTCAACGAAATACATGCACTTTAGACAGTACATTAAAATCTCTATTTTTTTCCTCATTATTACTCCCTCTGTTTTATAATAAGAGTCGTTTTAGAAAAATACACGCTTATTAAGAAAGTTAATAAAATTATAAATATACCCTTATTAATACTTCCATAAAATTACCTCGGTAATCAGCATCTTAAATGAAATTGTGAGAGAAGTTGCCTTGAAATTGTGATCTGTATAATTAAGATGAGAGAGAAATGAAAGGTTAATTTT
>JANJEY010000005.1:26771382-26783975 GCA_024703695.1 Erythroxylum cataractarum | reverse complement strand
ACTAATATTAGAAAGAGATTCTGGGTCTTTATTATATGTTTTTAGGAGTTATACGGTACTAAGAACATTGCTTTCTCGATAAAGTAATGGAAAGCACCTTGATTCCTAAAAGAACTACTGTAATACAGATGCTCGTCTAACTCCAACGGAATTATTAATGCTGACAATATTCTTATTTGTTCACAGAGCTAACAGGAATACTGGGTAGGGATGGCTGTACACAACTTCTGCTTCATGTCATTGATATAGGCCGTTCAACATCATATCCTTCTTTCTCATCAACTCTCATAGCCCCAATCATAATTCAATTACAAAGTACCTCAATGCATGTAAATCATTGAGGCCAAATCTCATAGCTTGAAATAATGATATCTGGTTTGGTATTAACTTGTTAATTCAATTACTTTTTTTTTATAACTTTTTTATGTTTATTATATTTTCAAAGTTCTGATCACTTCTTGATAACTTTTTGTAACCAGTTCTTGAAATGCCATTAGTTACTAAAGAGGGATTGGAACTTTGTTAATCCCTGTCATTGTTCAACCAAAGCAACTTTTAATTCACATTCCTGTAAAAGGTCAAGGAACCCGATTCTTATTGTTCTTTCTCAGTTCATTTGGTTCAAGTATATATGTATGATAACAAGCCAGCTATTATTCTTCCTTTATCTTTTGTGATAAACCTTTAATCAACTTTAGCCTTTGAGTTGCTCCAATTAGAGTGAAAAATAATTAATAGAATAAATGTTTTGTTCATATTTTCAGGAAATGTATAAGTCCTTCAATGGACGTATAAGCCCGTGGGATTGCCGCACTCTTAAGGCATTGATCAGGGAAGATTTATAGCGCAGCTAGTAACGAAAAAAGTTGATCTTGGCAAGATGAAAGGTAATAGCAAATTATGATCTCCATCAGGTATATATATATAGATGTACTACCAGTCTTTACGTATTTATTCTTTGTAACTTGCATCTATATTATCATGTCATATATGCATGTTGGCTTATTAGAAATAGCCTCTCTATATTATAGGAGTAAAACTGCGTATTATCAAACTCCCCAAACTCTGCTTCATTGTAGAATTTCGAGATATGATGATGATGATTATGTATTATTCAACAAACTCCCCATGCGAAGTTTTGCATTTGACATCTCAATATCAGAATGGACCCTAGCTTTCGGATTGCATATGCCACCTGCCAATTGCAAACAAAAAGGTTAAAACATGGCAGACATGAATGAGCACATCAAGCTAATTTTTTTAATATATATATATAATATTATTAAGATTTTATTTTCTGTCTCAAAGAAAAGACTAATTAGATCCAGATTGATTGGTTTTGCTTCATGTTTTAGGACATGCAAAGATTGAGACAAAAGTGAAGTTGATATGTACAGGTTCCCCGTTGGAGTATAGGAAAAAAAAGCATAAGAGTTGCAGATATTTACATTATATTACAAAAACTAAACAAGGAGTGACTCTCTGTAGCTCATGAGGCATACATTCAGACCACAGGACAGTGACTCCTCATGGAGGGGCCGCCCATGAATAAGACAGATAAAGACAAGTCAAAAGCAAAGAACACAGGCCCTAAGCATAAACTCAGTTAAAAAATTTGTATGAAAGAGAGAGCAAAGCTTATGCCAATAGATACAAGTGCACGCTTTCCCATGTATGGTCGTGGGTTTTTCTTTCGAGTTAGTGAGTTTGCTTTGCCTGAGATCATGTTAATCCAAGAGCACTCTTTTCCATGTGAAATTTTCTTTTCCAAGTGTAAGATACATATCAATCTCTTAGCTTTTGCTTTTCTAGGCCAGCCCTCCCTTTAAGACTATTCCATCTTCTAGTAAAGCTCCCCGATGCACATTAACACATAAAATTGTTGGTCCCAGTTTTCTTGTGTAGGGCGAAGAAGAAGAAGAAGAAGAAGGAATAAAGTTGATGCCCACCAGAATAAAATTACATCTTGCATACAACATAATTATATAATTGATGATATCAGTCAACAAACATGGTAATGATATATTAATAATCATCATCCTTTACTTCTTACAAACCACTGTTCGTTGCAGGCACATGTTCCCAACTCAAGGTAACTATGGTAATCTATGTTGACAGAAAGGATCTGCATCAAAATACGCAAATCATTAGTGTTTCACTTGCTTTTGTTTTTTTTGTTTTTTTTTTGCAGTTCAAAATCCAAATTATATTAACGAAGATACGACCATCGACATGTTTTTCTTTGATGCGTATCACTCAGGTGCTAATTAAATCTTCAACAGAAAATCGCAGATCGAATCTTGGTTTCAGGCTGCCTTGCTGTTCGCTAACAAGAAACCTTTTTATCTGAAAATTAAAGTCAGGCTATAAACATTTTGGTCCCAAGAGTCCTACACTGCCAGTGTTAAAACTGAGCAGTAATAACTTTTGAGATGCTGAAACAGCAATAACATTGTAATAATGGCAAGAATCCATGGCTTTAGCCCAGTTGGCAATTGGCAATGATGCGAGGGAGTGATGAGGATACATATATGAAAAAGCAACAGGACAATGTAGCCATATATAAATGATCGAAAGTGCAATTCCAGCGTCTCTCATTCAAAGCAATAAAGAGCTTTCTTTGGTTAAAGTTAAAGGCCATTGTGTCCAAAATGAGATAAAGAAAAAGGCAGGCAGCTTCATCAACTTTACTTTTCTTCTCCTCTCAATCATAACTTTAAATTTCTGTTATCCAACGGCTTTATCATCATTTTCATTCTCCTGTTCCTAATTAACAATTGTTGGGACTAGAAACCTTCTCCTTGTGTTTTTTTCCCCCTACCTTCTCTTAGCTTTCTTTGCTGCTAAAAGAAGCTTAAGAAACACAACTTAGACATAAACAACCAGAGACCCCATTTTCAATCTCGTCTCTTCTCTTCCCTCTCATCTTCTTTAAGCAAAAGGGGAAAGGGAAAAAAAGATAAATGAACAGAAAAGATAAGCAAAGTAAAGGAGAGGCTTAGCTTCTTCCTTGTATTTCAAGACTCTTTTCTGTGAAGATGTTTGATTCCCTAAGCCTATACACATTTGAAGTCTCATTACAGATTGCTTTCACTTTCGTATCTTTTGTAGAAACTCCAAAATCACCCAGGTGCTTAAATCTCTTTGTCCTTACTTCAAGTCCTTCCAAAGTTTGCTTCCTTGAGTGTTGATTCTGCAACAAAACATGGTCCCCTTCATTGTTTTGACCCTAGTTTCTCTTCTAACCACCTCTGCTTTTGCTTCTTTGCTTAATGATTTTCATGCATTACTCAATCTTAAACACGGATTCGAATTCCCTGAACCGGCCTTAGATACCTGGAATTCTTCAAGTCCCAGCTCAGTTTGTTCTTGGACAGGAGTTCAGTGCTCAAACAAACGAGTTGTTGCATTGGACTTGACAGACTTGAATCTCTATGGCTCTGTTTCACCTCGTCAAATTTCGAGACTTGATCAACTCACCATCTTATCTCTTGCAGGAAACAATTTCACTGGAACCATTGAAGTAGTGGGGTTAATTAACCTTAGATTTCTTAATATTTCAAACAACGAACTCAGTGGTGACTTAGATTGGAACTACACGAGTCTGTCAGACTTGGAAGTGTTTGATGCATATAACAACAACTTCACTGCTCCCCTTCCGCTAGGAGTTCTAAGCTTGAAGAAACTCATGCATTTGGACCTTGGTGGCAACTTTTTCTATGGTAAAATACCACCCAGCTATGGACAACTCGTGGGCTTAGAGTATCTTCAGCTTGCAGGGAATGACCTCAGTGGAAAGATTCCAGGTGAGCTTGGCAACCTAACCAAATTGAGGGAACTTTCCCTCGGTTATTACAATGCTTTTGAAGGTGGGATTCCTGTAGAATTTGGAAATTTGGCGAATCTAGTTGAGTTGGATCTTTCAAAGTGCGGATTAGATGGCTCTATACCACAAGAGCTTGGGAACTTGAAGCAGCTGGAATCTCTTTATGTGTACACCAATCTATTTACAGGTTCAATTCCAAAGGAGTTGGGCAACTTGACCAACTTGGTGCTTCTTGACCTCTCTAACAATGCACTCACAGGTGAAATCCCCTCTGAGTTCAACAATCTGAAACAACTAAAGCTCTTCAATCTCTTCATGAACAGATTACACGGCTCAATTCCGGACTATGTTGCAGAATTTCCCCATTTGGATACACTGGGCCTGTGGATGAACAACTTCACCGGTGTGATTCCTAGCAAACTTGGGCAAAATGGGAAGCTTCAGTTTCTCGATTTGTCTTCAAATAAGCTTACCGGTACAATCCCAAGAGACTTATGTTATTCCAATCAGCTAAGGATTCTAATTCTGTTGAAGAATTTCCTGTTTGGCCCAATCCCAGAAGGGTTGGGAACATGCTCCAGTCTCACCAGGGTAAGGATGGGGGAGAACTACTTGAATGGAAGCATTCCAAATGGGTTCATTTACTTGCCTGAGCTTAATTTAGTAGAGCTACAGAACAACTTCCTATCAGGAACATTATCGGAGAACAGTGATAGCTCATCAAAACCTGCTAAATTAGGACAGCTCAATTTGTCAAACAATCTCCTTTCTGGAGCTTTGCCAGTTTCGCTTTCAAACTTCTCTGCCCTCCAAATTCTTCTACTTGGTGGAAACCAGTTCTCAGGTCCAATACCACAATCTGTAGGAGAACTACGTCAAGTGCTAAAGCTAGACCTGAGTAGAAATTCACTTTCAGGTGCAATTCCTCCTCAATTAGGCAACTGCTTCCATCTCACAGTCCTTGACGTGAGCCAGAACAACCTCTCTGGGTCAATCCCACCTGAGATATCCAACATTCGCATCTTGAACTTCTTGAACTTATCAAGAAACCACTTAAATGGAAGCATACCAAAATCTATTGTTTCCATGAAGAGCCTCACCACTGCAGATTTCTCTTTTAATGATTTCTCTGGGAAGGTCCCAGAAACTGGTCAATTCTCATTCTTCAATGCTTCATCTTTTGCTGGTAATCCTCAACTTTGCGGTTCTCTCCTCAACAACCCTTGCAATTTCACCGCCCTTACTAGCAACACACCAGGAAAAGCCCCCAATAATTTCAAGTTAATATTTGCTTTAGGGCTGCTGATATGCTCCCTAATATTTGCAACAGCTGCCATTATCAAGGCAAAATCGATCAAGAAAAGTGGTTCAGATTCTTGGAAGATGACTGCATTTCAGAAGCTTGAATTCACAGTCACAGACGTCCTGGAATGTGTGAAAGATGGGAATGTGATTGGCCGAGGAGGAGCCGGAATTGTGTACCATGGAAAAATGCCATCTGGGGTTGAAATTGCAGTGAAGAAACTACTTGGTTTCGGCACCAACAGCCATGACAATGGCTTCAGAGCAGAAATTCAAACTCTAGGGAACATCAGGCATCGAAACATCGTACGATTGCTAGCTTTTTGCTCCAACAAGGAAACCAACTTGCTTGTTTACGAGTACATGAGGAATGGTAGCCTAGGAGAGGCATTGCATGGCAAAAAGGGTGGATTCCTGGGCTGGAACTTGAGGTACAAAATTGCGATTGAAGCTGCCAAAGGACTATGCTACCTTCACCATGACTGTTCACCACTGATTGTTCACCGAGATGTGAAATCCAACAACATTTTGTTGAATTCGAGCTTTGAAGCGCATGTAGCCGATTTTGGTTTGGCGAAATTCTTGGTGGACGGTGGCGCATCCCAGTGCATGTCATCAATTGCAGGGTCTTATGGTTACATAGCACCAGGTAAGCAAATGATCATAGGCATTTTGTTTTACTTTTACAATTTCTCCTGATTCATACGTCACGTTCCAGATTCTTAACTAATAGTATTAATAAAGATCAATTAAGCAAACGAATATTATATATATAAATATATATTATATCAAACACTAATTAGTCTTCTCGCCTGCCGGCGGCTGAAGTTAAGTGACGGCTCATAAACCACCACCCATGAATCGTGCTACCGGTGGCAGTGAGAACAGACCAGACCTTTTTGGGAATCCAACCCAAGCCACAACAACCAAAATTTGTATTTGTGTGGGGCCCTGATTCATCCACCATCCTGATACGTCAATCTGACACTGTTTTACACTCTGACACTAAACATCAACACCGCCTCTTTTTCCCTGCCATGAGAATGAGATCAACAGCGACATGCCCGCCTTGCCGTTTCTTTTAGAAATAAGAAAATACTTTAGTAACTGAAGTATAAATATAATATCATAATTAGTTTATTATATATTCAATGACATATACTAATAAAAATTATTATTATTGTTATAAACTCATTTTTGGTCAAAACTATTATTTTATCAATGTTTATGCTTTCTGCTCTATTCGTACTGCATTGCAAAATGGAGTTGAATGGTGAGTATGTGAAATAGGGAGTTTCACTCATTATGTCTCAAATTTTCAGAGTATGCATACACGTTGAGAGTGGACGAGAAGAGTGACGTATACAGCTTTGGTGTTGTTCTACTAGAGCTTCTCACAGGACGCAGGCCGGTTGGAGGTTTCGAGGACGGAGTTGACATAGTGCAGTGGACTAGAAAAGCCACAAACAACCGCAAAGAAGAGATGATGAGCATAGTGGATCCAAGGCTAAGGATGGTGCCAAAAGAGGAAGCTATGCACTTATTTTTCATAGCTTCGCTATGCAGTCAAGAAAACAGCATTGAACGTCCCACAATGAGAGAAGTCGTTCAAATGCTCTCAGAGTACCCGCGCCATTCACCAAATAATTACCAATCGTCATCCTCGTATTCCAAAACATGACAATTTTATATCACATCTTTGATTGGTTTGGTTTTCTTGTATTCATATTTATATATATAGTCTTTGCCCTTTTGTTTATTTTTGATTCTTGGAGGGTCATAAGTAAGGTACAGGATAATTAGATGTAGGGAATAAGTTTATGGTGGCACTTTATTTTCTAAAGAGCGGACTTTATTTTGTAGTTTTGGAGGAATTTGATTGCAACAATAAAGTAATAAAGTAAAAGACATAATAAAACGATTGCCATAAAAGTATGTATATTATTTGTAATTGAAAATAAAATAGATTGTGATTATATTTAACTTGTAACAACCATTAGCTCCCTTACTTCCTAAATCTTTTCTTAATCTTTACTTAAAGTATTTACACGTTAGATTGAAAGGCTGATTTATCAGGTTAAATTAAGAGTCAACCTCTCTACTCCTGCAATATCAATCATTAACTATCGTCTCTCTCTGCTTTTGCTTCTACTTTCCAATGTCAACTTTTCAATGGTCATCCTTTGCTTATTGTCTCTTGACTCATGTTTGTGAGCTTTGTTTACTCCCAAATTTTCCACATTGCAATGATTCGGAGCATCAACATTTTTCATCACAAGCACTTAATTGTGCTATGAGGATACTTAACCCTTTTTTTTTTTCCTTCTTTTTGAATAAATTCTTCAGCATGTTCTTGGAATGTTAAAAGACCAAAACTTCAAAATTTTTAGGCTATGGTTGGTGGTGTTTTTGGTCTTAATACGACTGGTTTTCTTCAAAATGACAGTCTCTCTTTTATCTGCATCTCTTAATGGTAAATTTTTCCAACTTCATCTTTTTTCCAAGTCTTTGCGATCCATTTTCTTCAAAGTTCTCATCCTTTTTTAACTTCAACTAATGGACTTTTAAGCCTAACACCAATGTCTATCATCCTATCAAACAAACGAATCCCTTCTTGTGCATTTCATCGAGTAGTTCATAGGCTTCCTTCATCCTCCCCTTGTCACACTAAAGATTTATAATAATATTATAAGTCACAAAATTTGACTCACATCCCATCTCTTTGCAAAATTTAACAGCTTTATTTGGCTTCCCACTTTTGCACCATCTATCTAAATGAATCGTATATGAATGCATATCTTTGTGTACTCCTTTCAAATCCTCACTCTTCTTAGAAGTCCTTATACTTGCCCCACCAACCCATCTTAAACAACCGATATTATCAATTTTGGTTTTGTCCTTTGCATTGATTATGTCATCCTTTACCATGTTAGAAAATAATGGAGAAGGAGTTTAAAGAAACCTAAGTTAAAAAGTAAAGAAGAAATGATGGAGAAGAATTAATATTGTAACTCTCCTAAATGGTTTAGATGGTTTTAAAGATAAGGATATAATTGAGTAATTGAGACTATTTTTAATAAGATGTCTACTCTAGAATCAAAAGGTGACTTTCAAAAAACCCTCAAAATACTCTTATGTTAATTTTAAGTTAGTATTTTACTATAACGTCAATAAAGGTTATGAAAATGTATGAACGTTAAATTTGAGGCTATTATTGTCAATGGTGATATTAAGTGTGAAGTACTCCATTGTCTTGAAAAAAAAAGTTACCCAAAAATAAAATATCCAAGGAGTTTTAATATCCCTTGTAATACTAGTAGATTGTCAATTGAAATGGCACTATTGGACTTAAACATATTTAAGAAGTTGAAGTACATGAACTAAAACTAACTAACATGAGCATTAAATTAGCGGGTATATCAATTAAGTATCCTATGGGAATCATAGAAGATATTGTGGTTAAGGTTGATAAATTCGTCTTTCTTTGGATAAAGTTTGGATATAGAAGACGATGTATAGGTTTCCTTGATCTTAGGACAATTTTTCCTAATTACTATTAAGGATATGATAGATGTACATGATGGAAAATTAATCCTAAGGGTAGGAAATGAGGGGAGTACCACTTACCCTAATTTCCCTCTTTCTTCTTATTTCCTAGTTTTTCATTGTTATTATATATCATATTTCTTGCAGGATAATGTACAAATTAATTGTGTGGGAGGCAATTAATTTGTTATGCTTATTAATTAATTTCTTTATAATTAGCTTAATAGGAAACAAACTTTAAGAAGAAAAAACTTTAATTTGTTTAGGCAAATAGTTATGAGCATTGATGTTTAAGTTAATTTCAATTTGCATCATTAATTTTGAAAATGAATACTTGATATGTATTATGATAATTTTTGTATATTTTGGACATATAAACAAGTTATAAGTGAATTACTTTTAAAGAATTACTTTTAAAGAATTTCTAGTATCTCACTAAAAGGAAGGAAAATGTGTGAATGAATAAGAATTAAATAAATTCACCTTGCCAGCTTTAAACTAAATGAAATGGCTTGAATTAAAGAGTAATGCTAGTAGTCATTTGAAATGGTGACTTAATTAAGTAACTGAGAGTATTCATAACAACGTGTTACTCTTGCATCAAAAGGCTAAGTTACTTTTGAAATAAGCCTTAACTTACTCTCGTCTTAATTTTAAGTTAATGTTTTACTATTATTTCAATAAAGGTTATAAAATGAGTGAAAGTTAAGCATCTTTCTTATTTATGTTTAGATTATATTTAGTTAAAATTTGAAGGATTATAGAGGGAATTGAATTATTTATTACTTAATGCAAATAGTTAAATGCCTAACAATTTAGTAAACCTTACAATTAAATGAATAACAAAGTCTCTTAATTAACATAATTGAATTGTTAAATTCTTTCATGGAGTTGCAACCTATTTAACTGTACAGGGATGAAATTAATCTACTCAAGGATAAGTAAGTACTTAAATGCAGGAGAATTTGATAAGTACTAATTGGGTCATGCTTTTATTATGACTTTGAGAGCATTTAGATTGTATTTGTACGATTTCTATAGGAATTGGTACTTAACATAGCTTATATTTTATTTGTAGGCTTTATTTTAACTCCTTAATAAAGAGGGAATGGATTCAAACAAGTTAGCGTCAAGCTAGAGAAATTGTAGTGTGATTTTAGATGAACACGAGTTCGATGGACTTATATTCAAAACATAGGTCAAACATAAACTCATTTTCTATCACATTTAGGCTAGTGGTCTATTAAGCTTCTTTGATAACTTACCATATAAGAATATAACCTGAAAATGGACTCGAGTCTGTAGCCTTTAGACTTATGTCCCAAATTGAACCTATAGATGTATGAGAGAGGAGTTACTAAGATAATAAGGGTGTAACATGATACCTTATGGGTGACCCGTATTGGCATTGACTTTTATGTAAATAGGATTCTGTGAAGTTATAAAGACATAAGGGAAGTAGTATAAGAAAATAAAAAGTCATCACTAAAGGTAGAAGTAGGGGCTATTAGAAGAATAACAAAGCAACCTTAGAGAAAAGGTTTAAGATTCTAACAATATTTAATCAAAAACTTAAGCTTCAAGATTAATGAGCATGCTTTTGTTATTTGTTTTTTTTAGTATTATTGGTTTTCTTTCCTTTAGTATGAAATAAATTGTGATATGGATCTAGATGGATAAACTCTAAAGGTATTTTTTATATTTCTTAATTAAATTAAAGACCCAAGCTTTAGTATGAATTATCCATTATTACTTAATGCATTTGACTTGAAATATATTAGAACTTTGGTTCAATTTTAGATTTCATGTATAAGAATTAAGAACTCATATATATAAATAGACCATAGTATGAATAATAAAAATTGTATGAAATCTTACATCTAAGACCATATAAATCTTTTCAATTAGGGTCAAATCTATCATAGGAATTTATAAATATTTTAATGCGTTATTGGGAATTTTTAATAGAAAGAGATTTAAATAAATCAACTTAAGAATATGAGTTATATTTCTTGAAAATAATATGGTTATAACTTTAAAATTTCTAACAATTTAAGAAAATAGGGTTTATCATATAATCGAGATAATTTTAATCATAGAAAGGTTCTAGGGGATTTTACATCTAAATCTTATTGATCTTTTGGTTGCTTTATCCTTACTCATTGTTGTGGTTCATTATTTTAGATTAGTTTAATTATTTAATTCTTTTAATCAATCTTTAATCTTATTAAATTAAATAATAAAAAGTTGGTTAGTATTACTAACTACAGTCCTCGTAAAATTGACATTCATATTCACCTAAGCTATACTATAAGGATGATAGTTGCATTTGCCTAATGATCTTTAGCATAGTTTTAATTGGATACACGTTATTGCAATCAACGTTCAATAAATGAGTTATATGCAATTTAGACACTACAACAAATATGTGTATTGCCTATAATTGTTTTAAAGACGATCCATAAATCGTTGTTAAAAGAGTCCTTTTTGGCGACGCAATAATAATTTATCACTAAAAGTTATTCTATGTCGGTTAACGAATACATCAAAAAGGAGAAACAATTTTTCAACGCTTTTATAATATTGCCACAATAACAAGTTTTAACGATTTTTAGGCACTTTTATCCCAAAAAGAAACAATTATCAATGGCTAGAAACTATCATCACCGTATGTTGGGTAAATCAATGTGATTAGCGTTAATTTCGATAAAGCGTTGGTAATTGCTTGGAAAATAGCGATAGAAAAAAAATTACGTCGCTAAGTGAATTTTGGTTTTCCAACCATTGAGTTAATTGTTGCACAAGGTCATGCAAAGATAATACAAAGTGGTGAAAAAATGTGTGTATGTTATGAAATGTTCACTATTAGCGACGATTATTTTCCTTCGTCGTCAATGTTTAGTGACGAGGGGCTTAGGTGTCACACTTTGGTGGACATATTGCGACCATTTTATGTATTTGTCGCAAACGATGTAGGATATAGCGACAATTGTATATTTCGTCGCTAAAAGTGGCTCTTAAATTTTTTCCAAAAGTTTTTTTTGGAGAATATTGATGAAATTTGGAATATTATAGTATTGTTAGACTTAATCATATTTGGAAGATAGTTTGTCAATGCTAAGCATAAGTAATAATCATAGTTAATAAGGTAATTATAATTGACATTTTTATAATCTATCCTAGTTAAGATATGTTTTGTTGTGAAGTTATTTTCAATGTTTAAAACATATTGTTGAAAAATACATAGTAGGTTATTTAAAATATAAAAAGTAAATATATTTTAGACATAAAAATATTTGTGAACCAAAAATGTTAAATCTAAATAATGCTTAAAATTATCATAATTTTAAGTTAACAACTAGTCTTAATCATTACTATTTAGTAACAGTAAAATAATTATTTATAAAAATTTTGGAATGGTAGCAATATAATATAATGATATATGGTAAGTAGTACTAACTTTTAATTAAAAGTTTAATAATTCTTATAAACATAGAACAACAACAATAACAATAACAATAGTATGCAACCTTACCCCTAACTAATACAGAGATTGTTTGAAAAATTCTTACAGATAGAACAATAAAAAAGCTTAAAGTCCAGCTGATTACATCAATAAATAACAATGATATAATTATTATTTTAAATTCCAAGTGATATGAGAGTCGACAAAGGTAAATAAGTTCCCTATATCTGAATTCCTAATAAGGGTCCCTGCACGTTCAAAGGTACCAATTGAAATAGTAAAAGATCTTCCCCTCAGGTGTAGGGTTTTTTGCACCCTTTTCCAACAACTTCTTCGTTATAACTAAACTTCTAGAGGATATAGTGAATAAGTCCTCATGAGGCAAGGTTTGTGCCCACTGAAACTTTGGGATGTTGGCTTCATTTTAGTGTGAAATAGGTGTTGCTAAATTTT
>JANJEY010000005.1:26687359-26706492 GCA_024703695.1 Erythroxylum cataractarum | reverse complement strand
ATTGTTTAATTAGGGAATTAAAGATAAATTAAAAGGAGTTTTAATTTATCTGATTCTAATTATGAATTAGAATTATAATTTGTAATCATTGCCAATATATTAGGAACCTAATGGGTCACACATAAAAGGTCTATTAAGGAGAAAATGAAATTAGAATTAAGTTGGACTTAATTGAGAAGTTTTAGAAACTTTAGGGTCAATATGAGATATTTGATCTCATGGAAAAGCAAGAAACATGTCAACATCTCTCGACCATCTGTTGAAGCTGAATATCGCGCCATGGCCCAAACTTCATGCGAGATTCAATGGCTAAAATATCTCCTTCATGACCTTGGCATCGATCACCCACAAGCTGCCACATTATTATGCGACAATCAAGCTGCCTTACACATTACAACTAACCCAGTTTTTTACGTGCGTATTAAACATATCGAGCTGGAATGTCATCTCATACGTGAAAAGATACAAGTTGGTTTGATTACTCCTTCATTTATCCCGTCATCTTCTCAACTTTCCAATATTTTCACTAAATCTCTTGGCAAAGAAGCATTCCTTCGAATCATTAGCAAGTTCGACGTGTCGACCTACACTCTCCAACTTGAGGGGGAGTGATGAGATTCCTGAAGCATCACAGCTATTATCGTCGGCTTCCCTTATATGAAAGTCAAATGCTTATCTCCAACGGTTATCTGCTTATCTCCAACAGTTCTCTGCATATTCCTTGATTGTTGGAATTCATTAACTTAGATATAGGATTTTTTCATATATAGCATATTCAATCGTGTATATATTCAACTATTGAAAGAAACGAGAATCAAGTCTTTTGGCTCTTTCTTAAATCTTAACACATTAAATCCTATGATAAGTAGGAAATAAAGTCCATAACACGATAGGATTGCTAAACAAAACAACAATGGATATGTCAATAACAAAATGCAGACATGGCAAAAATTGCATTGTCACGCTTACATATTACGTAACAAAATGCGGAGGGGCGTGAGGAAAGTGGAAGTTTCAACTGAGAGACTAAACAATAACCCTTTCTAAGACAATTAACCTTATGATAGATGATTCTGTTTTATCAAAATTAAAATTTCACTGTTTTGTTTGGCAAACATAATTAATTGCTTGTCAGTGTAGTTAATTGGAGAACTTATTTTGCGTTTGATGTTAAAAAGTCCTTGTATCCATCCCTTCACAGGAAAAAACAAGGGAGGAGCAAAACCTACAGCTAGTGGAATCTCTTTGTCTCAGTCTCCTCCTTCCTTTCTGGTCAAATCTCTATCTCTGTAGTTTGTATCATTATTGTTTAATTAAAATATTAAATTTCCATCTTGTCTTAGGGCTTCTCTCTCTCTCTCTAACTTTCTTCGTTTGTTATCGCAAAATCAACACACAAGAATTATATCTCTCTCTTTCTTTGCTTTCTATCATTTTCTCGAGAATCCGATTCTACAATTTATAGCAGCCCAAGTGGAGTCCTGCGATTGAAAGCTTTCTCCGTTGGATGAAAAGAGCTGGTTTTTGAACTTCTCTAAAGATTTAATTTTAATGCAGTTTGAGGCTTACTCGGGAGAGGTTATTGGGAAAGTTGCTGTTTCCATTCCTTAGGAACTGTATGAAGTTTGCTTCATTCTGACCCGAATATAAATGTATTTGATCATGCGGGCAACTTAGATCTGGGTTTTTATTTTTTGATTGCCTTGTTTCAACTTTTCACAGTTCCAAGTGATTTAAAAGAACTTATTTGAATCGTTTAGCCCTTGGTGACACTTGCCTTCCTTCAGCTTTTAATAAGCATCTATAGTTATGTCTGATTCTCTTTTTGAGTCAGACATGTATCTGCTTTTGTCGGTTTTAGCTTGATTATTGACACCTGGATGGTGAATTAAGTTACGATTGGAAATTGATATCTGTTGACTGCTTGAGGATATGTATTGCTTCTTTGAACCAGAATGAGTTATTCGGCCTCATTTGAGCTAAGAATGTGTGCTCTTTAGATATTGCATATCCGGGTTGATTAGATGAGCTGAAACTTTGTGTTTTCTGATATATCATGTGTAGGCCTTGTTCCTGGTTATCATAAACTGACGTTATGTGACGAGCAATGGCACTCAAACTTGCAGCTCCTAAGGCAGCTGAAATTGCAATTGGGTCCATAGGACGTGGTTATGATATAGCATCTGATCTGCGGTTGAAGTGCTGCAAGGGGGATCCAAAGGAGTCCCGGTTAATTGAGATTGATGAGGAAACAGGCCGAGAGGTTGTATTACCAGGTGGGATATGCATCCCAAATGTTTCCAAATCTATAAAATGTGACAAAGGGGAGCGAATACGGTTTAGGTCCGATGTTCTTTCCTTCCACCAGGTACTTGCAGTTACTTCATAATGATTGCTTTCTTGTTGTTTAGTGGTTGTCAATTGATTGTTGTCAAACATTCTTTGTGTGCACTTATTTTCTGAGGAGATATGGAAGCTTAATGGCATTAATTTTTTTTCCCTTCACTGTGCTTTTTTCTAACAACTTCCCCCATTACAACTATGATCATAGCGATTATCCCTGTCTGTTAATAATAGTATCATTTGCAGAGGTTGGATATTAACATCTAATTTCATGGGAGTAAGGGTTCTTTCAGCATGTCATTTTGTTGACTATTTTCCAAGAAGTCTCATTCTTCCATACTGTCTAAGATACTGGCTTTGATGTTTGAAGGAGCACTTTTTCCTTTAAAGCTCTCATTATCTTTCTCCTTTCCTTCATTTTATTTTCTTTACCTTTCTTTCAGATGTCAGAGCAGTTCAACCAGGAAATGTCATTGACTGGAAAAATTCCATCAGGCCTGTTCAATGCGATGTTTGAGTACTCTGGTTGCTGGCAAAAAGATGCAGCAAACACCAAAACCCTTGCTTTTGATGGCATATTTATCACACTTTATACAGTTGCCTTAGAGAAGTCTCAGATGGTACTTTGTGATCATGTTAAGAAGGCTGTTCCATCTTCATGGGATCCTGCTGCATTAGCAAAGTAAGTGATGCTTTTGGCTCCATTCGTACAATAGGGCTTCAGTAATTTAAGAATTATTTTCAATGGAGCAATTGATCTTTAGCTTACCCAATGTTTAGTTTCCTTTGGGCCTTTATACTTTAGCTGAATGAGAACAGACATTAAGATCACATTTTTTATTAATGACTATGTATGCATATGGTTACTCTAGTAAAACAGTGCAACATATATTATTTACATCTTTATGTATCTACTTCAACATCTTTATATGTAATCTGTATTGAATAGGACAAAGGATTCTTGAACTCTGGCTGTATTTTGGATGTTGAGGCTGGACAAAATTAAATGAGCCTTGAATTAGCAGTCAAGCTTGCATTTGTCTATCAGAATGGAGCACGCATATTTGAACCTTTCTTCAAACGTGGTTGTGTAAATTGGTGTGTGTGTGTGTGTGTGTGTGTGTGTGTGTGTGTGTGTGTGTGTGTGTGTGTATCCAAATGAGTCAAACTTCTATTTGAAATCCTCATTTCTAACGCAAGAAATTGAAATTATCGATTTTTTGCTTATAACCTAATTAAAAAAAGAAAAATAAAATAGAGTAAAAAATGTAACTCTTGAAGAATGCCAGTGCCATTTAATCCAAATGTTTATGTTATTTGGTTAAGACCTAGATTAGATCATCTGCTAACTTTAAAATGCTCAATTAGAATGATGCCTGTTGGCCTAAAAGTGTGAATTAGAAAATATCGAGCATGCCTTGTGTGTAAACTATGGTAGATGATGATCTTGTAACTTGATCTTTGAGAATCATTGGTTATAAAATCTCTGATACAATTCAAGAAACTATTCAACCTAGAGGCAGAAGTTATTAGGCTAGAATTGGGTCAGGTATAAGGGGAAATTACACATTTTTCTTGATACTGGACATTAACTGTAGTAGAAGATGAAAATCGCATGAGTTCACTAGCATAAAGGCTTTAAATATCATATTAGGAAATCATTCAAACAAATGGCTATTGGATGGGTATAGTACTTGGATCAGATGTTGACTCCAATAAAATTCGACTAATCAATGTCGAGAATATTCTAACAATTATCTGTTGCTTATGCTTCTAATAAAACAACATATTATGCTTCTAATAAAACAACATAACTTCACATTTTAGCATATGGAGAAAGCCTAAGCAAACTAATCCTTAGCTTAAATAGGTCAAAGTAAACTTAAACATGGTTGGATTATCAAAGCAACTTTAAATCTGTGATGCTAGCAAATTTACTTAAATGAGCTTAAGTAAGCTTATTAGTGGTTCTTCATCCTCCTTGCAATAATTTTCTTGCTTAGACAAAATATATTCTTAGGATTTCAAATTTGATTGAAATTGTGCTGCATGATTATTCTTTCAGGTTTATTGAGTCATTTGGGACACATATTATTGTTGGTCTGAAGATGGGTGGGAAGGATGTAATACATATGAAGCAGCAACATTCATCAAATCTCCAACCTGCTGAAGTGCAGAAACGGCTGAAAGAAATTGCAGATAAGAGGTTTGCAGATACTAATGAGCAATATGGCATACCTTCTGATCAGTACCAAAGTAACAGGGTATTGTGACAAACTTTTGGATGCTAGATTTTGATGTAGAAATGAATAAATTAGGATAACAAGCTATTGTATCATTTTGATAGTTTTTGACTTGTGAAATTAGTTGCTAATTGGAAAAGAAAGAACTAAGAACTTTGTGACTTTTATGTTATATATTGTGCTGTTAAAAGCAGTAATTATTTTAATCAAATTACACATTTCAACTGAATTTGAAATTATACTTGTTTTAAAGTACTTATTTATTACTTAGGTATTGGAAACTACCTGTCTACCAGGTAGAACTGAATTTCCCTAGACTCCGCGTTTCAGGGGGATTTTTGCTGGATGTTGTTGTTTATTTATCACCGAAATAAATTTGGTCACCATCATAAATCAAAATCTATAATTTAGGTTAAGTTGTGATGGACTGTAAATTATTTGTGTAGGCCTAAAATAAAAGTAGGAGAGAGAACCCTTAGCTTAAATCTTTCTAATGTTTCCTATCTGATCCTTTTGCTTTAGGTTGAAAACAGGGAACATCTCTGGTTTGCCAATACCAGTCCAAGTTCCTATTCTCACAAAGAGGTATACTTGTCATGTTAGTAGTTTTCAAAGATGCTTTTACTTTGACATTGTTGATATTTACTAATACCATTGTCAAAGACCTCTGAAGGGTTTTGAAGTTCTCATTTGAATTTTCATATCAAGATCATAGCCAACGTTTTAACTACTACACTGGCAGGATCTTGTGAGAATTTACAGGAGGAGAGGTGGAAGTGATTATGGACACCTTTCCCATAGTGAGTGGTTACACACTGTTCAGTATGAGCCTGATGTGATCTCAATGTCCTTTATCCCAATTACCTCTTTGTTAAATGGAGTTCCAGGCTGTGGATTCTTGAGTCATGCGATTAATCTCTACCTAAGATGTGAGTGAATTCTGTATGAGATTTGGATCTTGTTGGATTATATAAAAATTTGTGCTCTGGGACAATAAATCCCTTATTTCTTCGACACTAAACAAAGATTTATGTTGTTTGAACAATCTTTATGCTCTTTAATGAAAAAGCTTGTGTCAACAAATCAACTCAGCCAAATATAATAAAACAGTTACAGTCAACTACATGACTATTTATGAACCTAGTACGTTGTTTTCTAACTATATATTCTGCTTGGTTATGAACTTATTTACAACTCTCCTTAATTTGGGTTGGGAAGCTTCTATGACCAGTTATCTGGTCATAAGTTGGACTAGTATATTGAAATTCTCTTTTAGACCATTGAGTTCTCAATTTACTAATCCAGAAAATCCCCTTTGTTGGTATTTCATTCAATTTGGCTTTGTTGAGAATGTACATGTATACGACAAGGCTTGTGTTTGTTTCTGTTTTAAATTTCGTGTTTATGGTAGATTCTTGATATTTGAGATTAACCCATTCACAATTGTCACAATTTTACATCTATATCAATTGTGACCTATGTTGTACTAAACTTTAATCATGTATTGCAAGATAATTTTAACTTTCCTGGTATCTTCCATCCCTTTATTTCAAGCAGACAAGCCCCCCATTGAAGAACTACATCAGTTTTTTGAATTTCAGCTCCCACGGCAGTGGGCACCAGTATTTAGTGAACTTCCCCTTGGTCCACAAAGAAAACAAAAAAATACAGCATGTTTACAGTTCAGTCTCATGGGACCCAAACTCTTTGTCAACACTATACCGGTAAAGTTTTTTGTCTTTCTAAATTAATTCTCTGTTCTCATTGGCTTTATTAATCCTTTTTAGCTGTAATTCCCTAATGCTTTTTCCTGCTTATTCTCATCATTTGTTTGAAATAGTGCTTAGCTAGGAATTGTTCCTTATATTGTTAAATGGGATGATATAAACCAAAGTTTCTATTCTTTTTACTAAAAACACATTTGAATGGTCAGACAGATACGATAATCTTTTTTGTCTCCCATCCATCTGTATTAGCCTAGTTTTGTTTACTAGTATACATCTTTACTTTAACAGATGAGATAGGACATGACTTTATCAAAGTTTCCATCATTATTTTCTTCATTATAGACATTCAGAAGACAGGAAAATGTTGGGTGTTAGGCTCTAATTTTCCGTTCTCCAAAAGTTGATACTGATGCTTGAAATGCCAAACTGGTGTGCCTCCAATGGGGCTTCTGTTTGTAGTTTTCTTCCAACATTGGAGATCTGCTTCTTTATTATCCATAATTCTGCAACAGGTTGATGTGGGTAAGAGGCCAGTCACTGGCCTTCGGCTTTATCTAGAAGGTAAAAGGAGCAATCGGTTAGCTATTCACTTGCAGCATCTTTCTTCTCTTCCAAAAATCTTCCAACTTGAAGATGATCCACATGGAAATTTCCGTCCGGATTCTTATGATCGAAAATACTATGAGAAAGTACAATGGAAGCATTTTTCTCACGTCTGCACTGCACCTGTTGAGTCTGATGAGGATCTTTCTGTAGTAACTGGAGCGCAGTTACATGTTGAGAATTCAGGGTTTAGAAATGTTCTCTTTTTGCGTCTTCGTTTCTCAACCGTTATAGGAGCTACAGTTGTAAAGCATCCAGAGTGGGAAGGTTCCCCAGGCTTGGCTCCCAAGTCTGGTCTGATATCAACTTTAATCAGTCATCACTTCACATCGGTTCAGAAGCCACCTCCAAGGCCAGGTGACGTGAACATAAATTCAGCAGTCTATCCCGGAGGCCCTCCAGTGCCTGTTCAAGCTCCTAAACTTTTGAAATTGGTTGACACAGCAGAAATGACAAGAGGGCCTCAAGATACTCCTGGGTATTGGGTAGTTTCTGGGGCAAGACTAGTTGTTGAGAAGGGGAGGATTTCTCTACGAGTTAAGTATTCATTATTGACTGTGGTATTATCTGATGAAGAATTAGAAGCAGATCAGTAGAAACATTTCCTCGCCTCTTACTTTACCATTGAAAGGAAAGGTAGGTGAAGATACATAAGTGATAAACGGGAAGAGGGTAGGAAGGATCAGAATGCATTAAAGAGCTGGTACATGTTGTGAATGGATGCAAATGATTTGGATGATTTAAAGGATTGGTGGTTAGAAGGTTATTTCGGTGTCCATTTTTCATCTTTACGGGTTAAAATTAGTGCCACCAGTAAAGGGCAAGTTCTTTTGCATGTCCACTTGGATTAGGAGGTGTTCCTATGAGAGCAGAGCAGAGCAGAGACGAGTAAAGTTACCTAGTTGAAGTTCTTGTATAGTCCCAGCTTTCTTCTGAACATGATTGGGATGAAATGTTAAAAAGTATGGAGGTTGCAATTTACTACTCGATCACGTACTTGTGTGACTGAGCACATGTTTTATTTGGTCATTTAACAATTGAATCCACTGGCTCGACCGCTCCTAATTCGGTGGGGGCTATTGAAAGAAACAATTGATTTCCTTTCTTCTACTACACGTCACTATTTTACAGCTTAATACACTATGATTTTTGGAGTGTTTAACTAGAATCCTGAAATCAAGTAGGTCAACTTTTATTTATAATGCTAGGGTTTGTATGTTCATTTATTCCTTTAGTTCTCATATTGCTTCTTCTCGCTAACTTTGGATGCATAAATGATGGAGCCTGTTTTATGAGAGTGTAACTACTTGCTCCAGTCCAGTGAGCTGTTTATTTGAGCGTCGATTCATTTGGTGGCCAGGTTGATCGGTCGGTGAGAACAAATGATGTCTCCCTGGTTATAAAGGAGATGCCACAATATTGTATAAGCTGATAGTTACAGCTCGGTTAAATGTGGAAAGATTGAGAGGTCTGCAAAAGCGTATGAAATGTTTGGTCCAAAACACTTGCTCTGTTGTATTGTAGCTGTTCTTTTTCTTTTTCGATAAACAACATTTCTATTCCTTCCGAGCAAAGAGGACAATCGAGACTTACAAGTCAATACACAGATTGGTATCTTACGCCTAAAATGTAGTATGGAACCCCTATTCCGGCTAGAAACAAGGTAAAGAGTTCAAATCACCGGAGAGTGAAGGAAATACTCACCCAAAAAGATCATCAAAGAAACTAGAAAATTCAAAGCTAACATATGAAACTATAAACAAATTTGTTGAAGAAACATATTTGAGAATGAAAAGAAATAAAGAAAAGCACGAAAAAGCACTAGGAAGGGGAAGAGAGGGGGACAAGTAAGTTGCATCAAAAAGACAGTTTATTTGACAGGGTGGACTTTTATTTATAAAAAAAACGAAAGATAGAGCTTTATTATACGTAATGACTATACCTTCAATTCATTTAACCGATGTTACAAATATTGTACTGACCCTGATGTTGGATTGGGCTTTGATATAGTACCATATTGATATCTGTAAATATCGAATATCATTTCGAGTAATTTTTTGAATTTATGAAATAATCTCTGAATTGTTTAAAAATTTATAAAATAGTACAATATTATATTATACGATTGTACTATATATTTTATAAGTTTACATCAACCTTATCTTCAAAAATTATAATAGTAAATAATAATCACAATTAATATGAAATATCAATAATTTTCAGATATTTCACATATAAATAATAACCATAATTAATATAAAAAAGACAATCATCATCATGCAAATATAAAATTAAGAATAATACAAAGTATTAAAAAGATTACAATGTCATCATATAATAAATAATAATTACATCAAAATATCCAATAAAAAGAACAAATAATATTCCTAACTCTCAAACTATTACAATTTATGACAAGAGTTCGTGATGAGAAAACAACCAAGAAGATGTAAAACCTTAAACAAAAATATTTACAATTATATTACATATATATATTTTAACGTATACATCAAACATAAGTAAAATTAAAAGAAGAGAAAAAATAAAAACCTAGAACTTCATTCAATCGTCTATAGGAGGATACCTGCTATAATTGCACTGACCCCGATTATCATTTGATTCAAAATTCTCATCATTGAGAGGAAGCTCGTCGTCATCATCATTCAAATTCAATATACCAAATGAGATGTCAATATTTTCCCATCCAAGATTATTTTCTAAGCCATCAATATCTACCAAACTCGGTTCCTTAGAAACTGCTATTAAGAATCCTAGTAAACAATAAAATTTAATTATTAAAAAATTATAAGAAATTATATCAAAATTAATAATAATAACAGCATACATTTCCCGAAGCTTTAAATTGTAACGGAAAAATATCAATTCATTCAATCTCTTGTGCTCCAATTTATTCCTTTTCTTGAAATGGATAAATTCAAATGTGCTCCAGTTTCGTTCATAGCCTATTGCACTTATACATTGACTTAAAATTTGAATTGCAAGCCTTTGCAATTCTGGAACACCACTTCCGAATTGATCCCACCAAGAAGCTGTAAGTCGTAAGATAACAAAAGTAGCGTTACAAACAAAATAAAGTGATAATTAATTTTCAACAAATAAGAAAAATGGAAACAGCTAACACCTGGAGAAAGTTTTGCTCTTTGTCAAATAGCAATCGACAATCCAAAATTCCCAGAAGACAACTTATAAAGCTTCATTTGTGAGCTTAAGAGATCTTGCATTATTTAATGGCCAACAATTGTTGTAATAGTGAATAGCATTCCTCAACTAACTTCAGTTTTCTTTGTAAAATCTGGTATGAAATATATACTATAATTTAAAAACGCCCCAACTATAAATAACGGAGAAGAAAGTTATATTTCTCATCTCTCATTGATGATTGCAAGATACGATGTGTACAAAGAAGGTCTATATTTCAAATTGGCCTTGATTGCTTCCTTAGCCCTTTCGATGACATCAAAAACAAAACTCATTGTCGGCTTTCTTCACCATCAGTCAAGTGAAGCATCATCACCAAAGGTTCACAAACTCGAATATCAAATTGACATTGCGACTAAAATTCTCTACCTTCTGGTATAATGTTGGAAACCTCCATTCTAGCATTAGACCTAGCATGCTGATATGCAACTAACTTATCACTTGTAAACATTTATCTTAACTCTTTCTTCATCGAAACAAAAGATTGAAATAATAAGAAATTCGTTGTAAATCTTGCTACACTAGGACAATACAAATTCCTACCATTTGTAAATTCTTTTCTCATTAAATTCAACACTCATGCACGATTATAGATGAACCTGGTCACCTTTTTAGCTTTTTGCATAGTCTCATCAATAATAAGAAAATACCTAGGATTCGTTACATTTTCCAACATTAGGTCAATGCATTGCATAGCACAAGAAGTCCAAAAAAAAGAACTATACCTATTTTATAACCTTTTTCTTGTTGTTTTATAAGTGGAATCATTGACAGTAATGAACTAAACAATGTTTTCTGGTACCATTTCATCCATAACTTCATTAAATGTCTCAAATAAAGTAGCAGTATTTATAATAAGGCCAGATGCATCAATAGACTTCAAAAATATTGAATCATTTACAAAATAAACCAAAAAATTAATAATAGGCTCTTGTCTCCTATTTGTCCAGCCATTACACATGATTGAACACCCAAAAGTAGGCCAATTCACTCTTCTTTCAACCAAATAACTTTTAATTTCAAAAAATGAGCAACTCAAAAGTTTACCTCTTAAGTTATCAATCGAAGTAGCTTTGTATCTCAGACCGTAAGAGGCTATTGCATTCACCGTAGGCTAACAATGGTAAGATTGGGAAGCATTGAATGATGAACTTGTATCATACCGCTATCTAGTTACTGCCATATCGACATTGTGAGTCACATCTCTTGATTGCATTGCACTACAAATTGAAGATTAGGTTTCAAGAGTTGTTCATGGTGTAAAAAAATTAGTCACGTGCCTTTTTCTTTTCCTCACATCAGGTTTAGGTGTAATATTCACTTCTTCCTAAGCCTGGGATAGAATACTACCACTAGTGGATAGATGGGGATGGACATAGGGTGGCACACAGAAACAGGAACAACCACCCTATGCCCATGTTTTTTTTTTCTTTGAACATACTTAAGACTTCAAGTTTTTAATTATGTTTTTTGAGAGATTTGGATAAATTGTCCTAAATATTTGGATAGCTTAACCAAATAAAGAATAAAAAATTATAAAATGGGTGGTTTGTAACCAACTAGATCACTTACCAGTTGATATGCTAACTGGTAAACCATCATTTTAACATATGGTGAGTTTTAGAAGTTTCCAAGAGGGATATTTCTATTTGACTAGGGGTTTGATTAGTTAGTACTCTAATTAGCGGAAGTGCTAGTCAAAGTTAGGTGATCAAGTTTATCCTACCTAGAAACTAGTTATTGTAACAACTGGTTTAGGTCTCTAACAATTATTTGAGTTATTTTTAAGTATAAATAGATCTTAAGCGGGATAAACCTTTGATATGCTAAAGAGTTGATAAGCATTTTGAAAAGTTATAGAGTGTATGTGTACATTGAAAACATACATTAAGTTTTAGTTTATCAGTATGACTAAGAAAGGGAGAGTTTGTGTTATAGATGGTTATGTTAGTATAACAAATGAGAAGAATTTCTTAAAAAACCACATTAATTTTTGACCTTCAACAAGATTTGTAAAGGGTTTCTCTTCATTCATAGGAAAGTAAGATGATTGTAAGGATTTCTATTCACTAGTGGAAAAGAAGATATTATATGGAGAGTCTCTTTTTACCAATTGAAGGAAGAATATAGTGAAACTTGATGAGTAGATGTAGGTAATTTATTTAGTCGAACCATTATAAATTATTTTTATGTTTCTTTCTCTTACATTATTATTATTATTTTCATAAACAATTTCTAATTGTTAATATGACCATTTATTAGAATTAAAATTCATTAATTAGCTTTTAAATAGAACAAAATGTTTACACATACAGTTCACATCCTCTTGTGTGCCATTGAAAGACTAACAATTGGTATTATAGTAAGTCTTAATCATTACATATAAATTCTTATAAAAACTTGAAAAAGATTATTGTGATATAATTTGATTCGCTTTTTTAGCCAAGAAATTCAAAGCATATTAGAGCCTCTTTTTTCATGGAGATAAATACGTATATTAGAAGATTATTTTATAAATGAAAAGGGTTGATCTTTAGGGTATTGTATAGAGTGAAGCTTATATCCAAATGAAATTCTCAGTGAGAAGCAAAGTGGAGACTAAAGTACCAAATGATATAAGTGAATAAGATGATAAGGATAGACACTCATTATATTGAATATCAAGGCCATACATATTATAGTTTATATATTTGACTAAGATTGAGTTTAATTAAGAGTGCATGTGTGAGAAGGATCAAGATATGTAACATACACTTAAAATCATAAGTTGAAGCATCATGCAAGTGAAAGTGACAAATTGGCCGTGTTTGTACATCAACACGAATTGGTTCATATAGAACATAATGAAATAATTTCTAAGATCTCTTTATTTATATTCTTAAAGATTTTTAATAATATAAATGTTAATTTATGTTACTACATAGGTTTTTACCAAAGTTTTGGGACCATACAAGAAGCAAAAGATTTAAGCACCTCAACATTAGAAAAGTTAATCTGATCACTCCTCATTTATGAGACACATATGAACAAATTGCAAGAAGAGAAAATCGCTTCAACAAGAAGAGCGTGCTCTTTGAAGTCCCTAAAGATAAGAAAATTGATAATAAGGAGATCTCAACAAGTGAGGGCCATAAGTATTACATGAAGCTCATCATTAAAAAATTGAAGTTCTTAACGAAGAGGAAGAAAGCACTTAAAGCCACGTGTGATGAATATTAGTTTGAAGAATGAGGGAAAAAATGAAGTAGCAAAAATGTGTTCTATAGATTACAATAATGTGGTGTCCTCTAGTTTTTATTTTTATGATGATATTGTTGATGATTACTATGATGATAATTTATCATATGGTAAGCCTGTTTAGTGTTTAGAGGCTATAGGCACAAAAGGAAGAAAATATCTTTCAAGTATAAAAGGGTAAAAAAAAACTCCTAGACTTATGCATGGTTGAAAACAAGAAATTGACATGTCAAATGTATTGAATGTTATATTTTAAGAATGTGAATTTTTGTAATTAAAAATTCAATACCTTTCTTAAAATAAGAATGAGAGATTAGAAAAAGAGATCATTATCCTTAAAGAATTATTATCTAAGGGCCTATTTGTTTCCATTTTTATTTTTGGCTTTTTATTTTTATTTTCAAATTTAGTAAAAAAAACTTGTTTTTTTGAATTTTTGGTTTTGATTTTGGTTTCTTCCAATTTTTAAAAATTATGAAAATATAAAAAATAGTTTTTCTTTTCTATTTATTCATTATTTGATTATTTAATATATTTATTTTTAGTAAGAATTAAAAATAATTTAATTTAATATTATTTATTTAATTAAATATAATTAATTATTAATAAGAATTATGGATAATTTAATTTTACTTAATAGTTTAATTTATTTTTGAATAATTTAGTAATTATTAATAAATTAAATTAAATTTAAAATATCTTCAAAATAACTAAATTTTAAATAAAATTTTATTTAATAATTAAAATATATTTAAAATAAATATTAATTTATAAATAAAATTTATTTTATTATTTGGTTTAATAAAGTAAAATAATTTTACTAATAATTTTTAATAAATAGTATATAAAAGATTAAAATAATTTATTTAATTAAAATAATTTATCTTTAATTTTTATCTAATATGTCTTTATTATTAGTGATAAAAATATAACTATATTGACATTAACAACAAAATAAAATTTTATTTTTATTTGAAAGAAAAACAAAAACTAAAAACTAAAAACTAAAACTAAAAATTAAAAACTGAAAAATACAACAACAAAAAAAGAAGTAAAACCAAACAACCCCTAAGTTATGAAAAATTAAATAGTATGTTTAAAGCTTAAAAGAACCTAAAGGATAGACATCAGGTGCACTTATGGGAATGCATCATCTAATACAAATAATTTTTGTAATAGGAAATCATTTGCATAATGACAATTCATTGCCTAAGTCAATATATGATCATATAACATTCAATTCTAGACATGAATATTTTAATGCTCATTTATTATATTCTAAGTCCTAAACTAAAAGAAAATTCTATGCATTTATGTACGACTCATAAGCTAAACCTACAATATATTTTTTATAAGGAAAAATAGGCGTAAATTTCATGTTAGACCAAACCAAAAGAGGATATAATATTATTCTAATTCATATATACCACTTTATCATTAATATGACATTAAAAAAACTCTTAATCATTTTATGTGACCATAAAATCAAAAGGAACATGCTCACAGTCAATACAGGACACAATTTTCGTTAACAGAATATGATATTTGCCAAGTCATTTCTTATGCCTCACTATCATAAAAGGAGAGTTTTTGACCCCTCACATATCTAAAAGAGAGCTCATTCACCAATATGCCTAAAAAATACTTGGAAATGAATATGTGCACATGTGTGCACGTGTGGGTGGGTGTGTGTGTGTGTGTGTGTGCGTGTGTTATTATTATAGATCTCACATATATAATTGCAATTCTTACCATTCATATAAAGTAAGATGCGAGTTTTTGGTTTTTGGAGCATATAAAAAGAAATTACTCTTAAAAATTCTTGAAAAGTAAACAATAAAATATGGTTTGAAAAGGCTTAAGGACTAACCCTAAGGAACTAAGTATATATGAGAACCTAGAACATATTAATTTATTTGCCTTATAAATCAATATTAAATGGCATCAAATAAATATCAATAATTGATATCACCTCCATTAGTGTCAAATATGGAGCATCCATATTGTATCTAATAACTTCAAATGAAAAATCACCAGGAGCCCTCACATGAGCCAAAGAAAGGAAATCAGTATAAAAATGCATAATTGTTAAACCAAGTGACACAGAAAAAAGAGTAACCATTAGTGATGCATAAAATGAGGTAACCATTATTTATGTTGATAATATTTAGGCATGTAAACTTAGGAAGCATATTTAGGGTACAAACCCTTTTTTAAGAAATTAAAAATTATATTAATTAGTGAAATAATATAATAACAATCATCCACACCCCACTACAAGCTTACACATATATCTTAAAATTCATAATAATGAAGCCTATTAGGAAGCATTATTAACGCATGTCAAGCAACTAATTATCAGGCATACATGTATAAATTGTAATTAACCCCTACCTATTCACCAAAAGAGAAAAGATGGTTTCTAGTATGAGGCTCGTAGTCTCCAGAAGGAAGAGAATCCCTAAGAGCTACATATTCCTCCTCACCTCAACAATCAAGTAATTCCTTTATGGTTCAAAAATTCCCCTAATTAATTGCATATTTGTGTAATCAATAGCCCTAGTTCCCAAAAAAATGGATTCTCTATGAGGATGCCAGATTATCGCTACAGTTTTCAATCTGTTGAGAACATAGGACTTTTTCTCTAATTCTTGAAATTAAAGAGAACAAAAACTCTTCTCTAGTGCATGATAAGTTATTAAAATGCTTGAGATGCTCTCCTACCATAATTCCTTCACAATGGAAGCAAAGGAGATCATATTGATAGCTCAATTAGCTTTAGGTATATTTTTTAGCCTTAGAAGCTAGCTAAAAAATTCATAAATGTATTCCCAAAAATTGACATAAGACACATATCTTGAATTCTATTCCAAATGAATTATGAGAAATCATATAGGAAAAACAAAAATTGTCTCAGGATTCCTCAACCCTTTTATAGAGAACACATGTGTATTTAGTAGAAAGATAGGACATCTTATCTATAGTACTCAATTTATCGAATATTGAGAGCCATAGTGAGAAGGAGTAACTAGGCATGAGAGACTTGTGCCAAACTATAGGGAGCCAATAAAGCCTTTTCTTGTCTTGGTCTAACTATCCCTTGAAGGTTCTAATACTGAATCTTCTAGGAGATTGATTAAGATATAAAAAGACATCTTGTCTCCTAACATCAGGTTGATATTTAGGTATAAGATGTTGTATATCCATAGGAAAGGTATTTCATTGACCTTCTAACATAACTAATTTCACCTTGGTTTGGGCAAGAAATTCATTTTAGCAATGTACAACCTAGGGTGTCCTGATTAAAGGCCTTTTACTTGTCCAATTATCAAACTAGAGGAACGTCTTCTCCCCATTCCCAACCTTACAATTGATTGTACGCTCCAATAAATCCCTCAATTTCAATACTTGAAGCAGGGACCAAGAATAGGTAGACTTAAGTGAAATGGACCGTAAACTATTCCCTTTAAATATATAAATATTGAATAATCTAATCCAAAGAGATTCCTTCTCTAAAAGGATATCACATTACATAGTTCTTTAATCAAAGCAATTATATTAAAGGTACTAATAGAAGTCAACCCTAATTCACCCTCCTTTTTTCACTTACACACTTATGTCCACTTCCCTTTTGCAAAACAATTTTCATAGTTCAAATTTTCCCATAGAAATCTTCTAAATAACTTCTTTAACTCCTTTAGCTTGTAGCATATTAAAAGGCCAATACATATATAAGGAGTTAAAAATAGATTTGATGAGTTGTAATCTCCCTCCAAAGGATAAAAACTTATTTTTCCCAAATACTCAGCCTCTTTTGACGTTTCTTTACTAGGAGATACAATTCAGAGAATTAGATCCTTCATTGAGTCCCAAATAACTCAAAGGAGCTAATTTCCTTTTCATACCAGTGATTTGGGATAGCCTTTCCTTCATCATATTTGCACTAGAAGCCAATACAAAGTAACTCTTACTAAAGTTCACCTTTGGCCCCAGCATGTCTTTAAATCGAAGCAAGGTAGAGAATAAAAACACAACAAACTTATAATTGGCCTTAGAGAAGAGTAGGGGATTATTCACAAAGCATAAATTAATAAGTTACCCTCTTACATTTATTGCAATACTTAAAATCTTTGTTGTTGCCCACAATATAAATAAACAACATAGTCAATACCTCCATACATACAATAAAGAGATAGGGTAGATGGGGTCCCCCTGTTTTAAGCCTCTAAAATTTTTAAATAAATTAGTAAAAGAAACATTAACTAGGACTGAGAAAGAGGGGGATGTTATACAAGCTTCTATCTATATTCAAATTCACTAAGGAATCTCAAAGTTTCCTAAACTTGAAATATAAAAACTCATTTAACACAGAAAATAACATTTTGAAAATCAACTTTGATGACATAATTAGGAGAGGAGTTCTTTCTCTAATACCCCTTCATTAGCTTATGGAAATAAAGACATTATCCCAATCTATCTACCTTGTATAAAGGCACTCTAGTTATCATATATAAGAGAATCCAACATAGTCTTCATCCTATTAGCAAAGATTTTAGAAATCACCTTATATAGAAAATTAAAGTATGGAATGTGCCGGAATTCTTCAATATTTGTAGGACAAGAATTCTTGGGTATCAAACAAATATGAGTCTTCATACCCCTCTTGAAAAGCATTCCATAATGGCTTTCTTCATTATAAATGTAGCACCTCACTCTCGCCAGACACGTACCCGATATCTATGGGTGATATCCGAGTCCGTGCCTCACAAGGATAGCATACTAGAACACTCAATCAGTCAAAACTCAATATAATTTTTTTAATACAATCAAAATATGCAAAAATCGATAATCAATTTGGTCCCACTTTATTAGTAAACTTTTTCAATCATAACAATACAATCAACAGAATTTTCATTAGCCATTTGGGCCCTTTCACAAAATCAAAATACTTTAGTCATAAAGCCTTTACATTATAACATAAATCATATACACCTTTTTACAAAACTTTCAGATTACATAATTTCATACAAAAGTTGTGGAAAATACAATTCCATACAAAAGAAAGAAATATAATTCAGATGAGAACTGATCCTGACCTCTATCCCTCACTTGCATGCTGTAGGGATACTCCTGTTTGTTTAACCGGGTATTCTTTTGGTCCTGAAAAATATTTGTAAATTTTGGGTGAGTTTTGCGAACTTAATGAGTGAACATTATCAATGGCTCACCCAGTCTCATAACACATAATTCACATTCACATCATTTCACATTTCATACTCAATACACTTTAATCATTTGCATTATGCATATGCAGTGCACATGTGACCACTTTTCACTTATTACTTTGTTGTAACCGAGTACCTAAACTATCCCGTATCTATTAGATACCGAGTTTATTATTAACTGCCCCTTATCCGCTTGGAGGATACATGGCTCATTTTACATAGTGAGCCTTAGGCTCTTAATCAATTTTGAGCTCGAGGCTCTTTTTCACACGTTGAGCTTTAAGTTCTGATTAGTGGCTACTCTGATCACAGCTTTCATTATATTTTATGCATTCATGAAATGGAATGCCTCAATCACATTTGCATATTCTCATTTACTCACATTCACATATCATCATACCGTAGTCCAGCATTCAACATTAGAGTTGAGTATCACTTTTTCATTTATATGCATGATCACACTTTCCTTCGGAACTAAGTTCGACATTTAACAACCAAGTCATGTATCACATATTTCATCCAATTCACATACAAGG
>JANJEY010000005.1:26662787-26676608 GCA_024703695.1 Erythroxylum cataractarum | reverse complement strand
AATTGCACAATTATAAGTATTCCTTTATTCAAAATTGTGTATATAGAATATGTACAATGCATGCTCGATGACAATCCCGGGTATATTATCAAATTCTCATTCACTTTTGATACCTACTGTTCATCTTCTTTAAATCACAACTACATTCATATGAACATCTTCATTCCCATTATACTCCTATCTTTGTTATTTTGATATCAAAAGTTCATTCACTAATGTTATTCTAATATTATATGATCTTACAAGATCCAAATTCTCATTTCTTCTCACAATATCTCCAAAATTCCAAACCTTTGGGTCAATTTTTGTATGATCATTATGACAAGGAAAATGAAGTAATTTGATAACATTTTCTTCTAGATAATTGTTCTCCTATCTCTTAAGTTTATAATGACATCAAGATCATTTAATTCAGTTCAGAAAGCTAAAAGTTATTCTCCCAATATTTTCGGACTGTTCTCATTCTTAAACAGTACATCATATTCAAATTTCATACCAAAATTGGAAGTCTTAGAGTCTGAATTACAATTTGACTTCTTCATATGATTTGTATCCATATTTCTCTATTTTATTCAAACCAAAGATAATCTCATTTAGATAACTACATAATAAGTTATTCCTAAAATACTAAAGCATATTCAGTGAAAATCCTCCACTTATCATTTTCCAGAACTCCACATTAATTACGTGAAAAATTCATCAATCAATCTCTCCCAAATGATTTCATATGGCTATAAGTTTTGGTGTGGATGAATATAAATGTGTTAAAAGTCCAATGGTTCAAGTCCCATGTCATTTGGAGGTCAGAAGAAGAATTTATAGCCAAAAGAGTGAAGGATGTTCACATCAGTCCACTTTCACTGCACCTTCATTATGCACGATCGTGCAATTCCAGTTGCTTCTCCATTGTCACCTTTGTGCTTGTGCGCAATGGTGAGATCCCTTGTGACCCTTAAGAGTCACGATCGTGCTCAATCGTGCACACCCCTTTTCGTTTAACTTCTTCCAGCTCTTCCCAATAGCAGACATTCGGGACAATATGAACAATTTAGTCCAAACATTCTGATAAAAAATTGTTTCTTTATGCCTCAACTTTCAAATTAAGCCAATTTCATGCAATTTGGTTTGATATGCTGCAAGTTATGCTAAAAACACTACAGACTGTTCCAAACCATGACAGAATCCACGAACTCAAATTAGAGCTAATTTTTGAAACTCTTAGAGATAGAAATCAATTTCAATTACTTCATTAGAAATATATCCATACATTTTGTAGTTTAATATGAACTTAAAATCATCCCATTTAGATGTCTATAGACTAAGATATGGAAAAAATACAGATGCATGTTCAATAAAAGCACTGCATCTGTACATTTTCTAGCACTCTTCATCATCGTTTCATGTTAGTTCCTCTCTTTTGCTTAGTCTATCACCTCTAGCTTATTTCCTCAATATTTCCTCTTCATTACTACTTCTATTTAGTTCAATTTCAATCACAACAAATCAAGATCTATATTTGATCATTAACCTAAAATAGAATATATACATGTACCCAATCATCATCAATTTTCTGCACACATGTTTTACTCTAATATCACCTTCTATCATCATATATGCTTATGTTTAACAAATCAAGAAGAGTTAATTATTATACTTACTTGGTTTTGCTTCAATTCTTCAAAAACAAAACTTAGCTCTAGCTCCTAAGCATCACATGATCATCATCTTGAAGAAGGTAAGGATAGGTTTTTCTTATGGCAAATTGAAGAAATAATAAGATGGAAGTAACAATTGAAAGATGGAAGCAAGATTTAACTTGATGGAGGTTTGGGTGAGTCAAGAATCATGAAGGAGAAGAAGAGAAGAACCCAAGAAAATAATTGGAAAGAAAGAGTTAAAATGAAAGACAAAACATTTATTTGGTCTTTAAAGTGGAGAGTGTCGTGAGAGAGAGGAGTGGTGAGTGGCAAGTGTTGTGACATGTGTCACTTGCCACTAGTCATCTTTTTATGGTTCCAATTGGTCCCCTTTGATATCTAGTCCATTTAACTCCAATTGTCTCCCAATCTTTAGTGACACTTGTCAGTAAATCTTAATGTCATTTATAAAAATTTTCACTACCATTGGACTTTTATTTGTACTACTATTCATCCATTGTTCTATGACTTGACATTTTTCTTAGTCCAAAAATACCCTGAATTCTCGAAAAATTCACAAACTTCGTTGAAAATTCTAAATCAATAAAATACACTCTCCAAATCTTTTTCCAGCAGACAAAAACCACAATTCTCAATATAAGACATTTATAATTCAATTATATCTGGAAAATATCAAATGATTGCATGTACAGTCATTTGATTGTACAGAAATTCAAATTCATGTGAGTGTATGCTACATTATGCATGAGTATGAAATGCATCTTTCTTAATCTCTATTTGATCTCATATGTACCAAATTTTTAGGTACTAACCCTTAGTATGGAAACGGGATGTTACAATACGGCCAACTTCATGCCAAGCTTTGTGAAAGAAACAATCATTTAACCCATCTAAACTTGGAGTTTTGCTTAGATTCATTTAAGAAGAAGTTGGGATTTTAAGAAAACACCCTTGAAAGTCTTTGAAGTATCTTTTAGTTTTAGTTAAAAGATCCTTTTGTAAGTAATTATGTTGTCATTCGTCAAGGTTAAGGAGTATATTCTATTTACATTCTTTTTGGATAAAATAGAGTTAAAGAAAAACTTAATACACCTTACTCCTTTTAATAAATTAGATTTTGCTCTCTACTCTATGAAATTGGCATGGTTGCTAGTACCAGCTAGATAATCTCTCATAAGTAAATTCTTGGCATTCAACAAATAGGTATTACCAGGGTCAACAACAAGCTTCCCTTGAATAACAGTCAACTCCTCTTTAGCTCTAGTAACAACTTATTGTGTAGAGGATCCTCTTTTAGCCATAATTCCTTTCATCTTATGCTTATTAACCTTAAGCTTTTTGACACAAGAAAATTGGTATATATCAACAATTGTTACTTACAAACCCTTCTATAGTGCTTCAAGAAACCCATCATCCTTAACCAAAAAGTTATTAAACTTAAAGGGACCTCTCCTTACCTATTTCTGAAATACATTTTCCAACTAAATTGGAGAGTGATTAGAGAATAAGGGATCCAAAAAGGAAGTTAGAATATTTGGAATTTGGTTTATCCAGTCCAAATTTACCAAAACATGATCTAATATCTTTCTTAGAGCCCATTTGCCAGACTATTTATTACTCCACATGTTAAAGCGTCTCTAAAACTTTAAATCAAATACACCCAATTTTTTCACATAATCTTGAAAATCAACTAAATAATTTCTTAAACTGAAATGGCCATCAGATTCAGTTCTATAGAGAGTATAGTTGAAATCCACATAAAGTAACTAAGGTTTATTAGCTTTCCTTCGGAACTCTATCAAGTTATCTGATAAATACATCTTTGAAAAGCATGATTAGCACCATAAACCACCGAGGAGTAAATTGCAACATTTCATGGATAAAATTCAATCTCCAATGCATTAATTGCAATTTCACTTCAAAAGAATTAACATCCACAACAGGAGGGTCATAGCCTATTATAATTCTCCCAAAATTATGAGCTTGGTGGTTAGAAATAAACTTCAACTTATACCCCAATTTATTAAGAATACTAAGATTCTCTAGTTTAACTTTAGTTCCAAAAGTGAAAAAAAGAATCTATGGATTTACATTATTGACAAAATGCTTTAAAGCCGATATCTTTTTAGGGCAGTTAATCCCCTTAACATTCCATATAATCAATTTCATTTAGCAACAAGTTCAATTTTAAAGCCCTTACTTTTACTCTTGTTAGATTTCGTTTCTATAACCGACTAAAATTCCTCCCTTTAAAGCTCGTCCTCCCTATTCAATCAATAGGGGGAAGGGTTAATGTCAATATGCTTTAGTTTATTAGCAATTATTTGCTCTTCCACATTTTCCAGTCTTTATACAACAGTTGTATCTTTTTATGTGAGATCCTCCTCTGAAGAAGAACAATGAGTTGAAACATCCAAAGTAACTCCAATTTCCAATCAATTTCAACACTAACATCCTTTATTACATCCTCAAAATCACCCTTTTGAAACACCCTCCCTGTATGTATCCATCTTTTGCCCTAAGATATGATTAGTGAGGGCTTCTACTGATAGTGAACCACAGTATTATCTTCATATAAAGCTCCATTGATTCCTAATCACATTATTGGAATATATTCAGGTATATCCTTGGAAAGCTCTACATTAATACACATCCTAGCATAACCGATCCTTTTCCTTTTGGTTGTATTATCATCCACACATAGTGGTTTGCTTATGAAGCTAGCAATTATACTCAATCCCTTTGTTGTCCAATATTTAATTATAAAGATTCACCCATAATGGAATAACTCTATGTTTATTAGCTTCAATATGAAAACCAGGTTGCCAAGACTATAAGAAAAGTGGAAGATTAGAGACATGTCATGGCCCTTCCTCTATGATCATTAATGCTTGAGCTTTAGTGGGAAAGTAAAAAAAAATATGTTTTTCTTCTATTATCAATACATCGATATTCCTTTATTTTTCCATTTTGACATTGCCCATTTTTGTATTATAGGGAAAGTTGTCCTTTTATCCCAAAAATCCTAATCAGAGAATTCTCTCATATTTTAACTCCTTTATGAATAATTTTCACTTCTCCCATCTTCAACCTTGGGAAGGTCGAAGTAATGTGATAGATCAATACCTTCTCTAACAACCTATTTTCAAGTTTTCCTTTCTTCGTGTTTGAAGGAGTTTCATTCTATAAATGCTGAGAAGAGGAGGAATGAGTCTATAATGTTCCACAAAAGAGAAGGGGAGGAAAATCCTCCTTCAAAGGACCTATATATTAGCTGGTAAGGGAGGTTTACATAATGTCTACAAATGGTAGTTAGGATTGACAGGTAACTACTTTTAAGAAATAGTTGTCATAATCAAAAAGTGGCATAGGTGGGAAAGCAAATATATTATTAAAAAGACTTCAATGCTCTCAGTAATTGTTCCCCTAAGGAAGAAGGAGAGAATTTCGTAAACAGTTGAGAGTTTTGGATGATAGTAAGGTTGACTTGCAGATGCTTTAACTGGTGCTGTAGTGGGTAGAGGAGTATGAATGGATGATGGTAAAAATAGATGGTAATGGGGTTAACAAAATCAAATGGGGAAGGGGTGCAAGATGAGGTTCGGAAGAGAGACAAGTAGTTATTTGGTTTGAGAGAAGGCAAAGAATATCTCTTACAAATTTAAACTTGTATCTCTTCTTATTATATGTACCTAATTGGAGAAAAATAGAATAATCATTGGAATTGTATATGAGTATTATCAAAATAACTCTTCGATTTTATGATTTCTTTTATGAGAACTTTTTTCATATGATAAAATTTTAAAAAGGTGAATAGGGGTTTTATGTATTCAGTTTTCTTTTTTTTTCCTATATCATATAGTCATTTTAATGTTAACAAAAATGGTCAAAAAATGATGACTTTGAAATTTGATTATTTATATATAATGATGCATTACTTAAGGAGGATTATGATTTATATATTACTTTATTATAAAGGGAGATTACTGAATGTCATTTATTTTTCCAATATCACTAAATTTTTTATCATAAAAGGGAGATTATTAAACTAAATGAGGTCCTAATCTATATTTTTCATGACCCACTAGTCAAGGGTGAGTTATGTTGTCAAGGGGAAAGCTTTTTTCTAGCTAAAGATATGATTATCTAATACCCTTTTAGTCAAAGCAATTTTAACTAAGTAAAGGTAAGTGACCTTTTAAGTCAATCCTACCTATAGACTAGTTATTGTCACAACTAGTTTATATATCTAATGACTATTTAACTTGATTTTAAATATAAATAAATCATTAAAAGGGTAGAGAGTGCAAATGTGTATTGCATACCATATATTAAACTCTAATTCATTTTTGTGAACAAGAAGGAGTCAGTTTATGTTATATATGCTTATACTGGTGTAGCAACTAGAAAAAATTTCTCCAGAACGTGAACAAAATTTGTAAATGATTCCTTTTTAATCGTACAAAAAATATATTTTATGAAAGGTTAGTTTTAATCTATTGAAGGAAGAAGATACTAAATTTCTAAGTAGAACTTGCGTAATGATCCTAAGCAAAGTTCTGTTTTAGTTGAACCACTATAAATAAGTTGTGTATATTTAATGAGTACAATTCTCTAGGTATGTAAATTCTCTAAGCTTAGCTCTAGGCACAAAGGTTTATTATTGAGCTTGATGTGTTGTCTTTATAGACCTAAAAAACCAAATGTTAGAATATTCTCGAGCATTTGTTCTTCTAATATTAAGTTAGTTTAGGGAGAAAAATTTAATATTTTGATAAGATAATATGGTAACAAAAGAAGTGGGCTCATTGTTGGAAATAGTCATTGCTTTTATAATGACTTGTGACATTGTGAAACTTGTTACAATGTCATATTGCTTAGCGACAATTAGCTTAATGGGCTTGTTTTTAGGTTATAGCCTTTGGATATATTTTCGTGGGCATCATTTACCTCTTAAGTTTTGATCTTTTGTCAACAATGACTTTTGAGTATCACCTATGAATTTTTCCAAAGAATAAGAGTTATGGACTTATAAATCTAGTCTATCTTGAAATATATGAAGTACTTGATTTTGAAGTTCTGACGTTAGAGTGATTGTCCCAAACCACTAAAGAAACTTACTGATGAGTACCTACATCTCTTATAAATAATCACATGTCTTATGACTAGGCATCACTTCTTTTTATTACTTTACTATAAATATGAGGGTTTGAATAAATTGAATAAAAAATATTTATTTAGTGCATGCCTATCCTCATCTTATTTAAGGATTTGGCTTCTTTTGTTTTATAGATATATTCATATATTGATGCATTGAGTGATAGGGTTTTTAATGTAGGTCTAAAAGTGTGGTTTAGAAATAAATGAAGTTTAGTTACATGTAACCCTTTGGTTATGAGTGATTAAAACCTAGTATCATTGACGAATGGCCACTTACCCTTAATTATGTCCCTAATCTTATAGAGGGATTTAATGATAATTATTAGTTTAGGTTTATAATGTACCTATATTAAATGAAGCTGGAGTTTAACATTCTTATTTCTATGAAGATAACAAGGCCCAAAACCTATGAAAGGGGTTATTTTTGTATATTTGGTGAGGTTTTAGATGTGCACTAGGGTTAATGTTTAATGACTTTTTCACTATGATGTTAAGAGAGATATGACTGAGCTTAAGCTAACTGTATCCTTACATTTGGTGTACAATATTTGATTTTTTTTTTCTTAATATTCGATTTAGCAAATATAAGAGCGTATCGTATCTCAGATAAACTTAATGAATAGTTTTGTAACAAAGATGCTCTGAGAATTGTCCATCCTGCTTTATGTATTGTTCATCTACTCCATCATTCCTCATAGCTACCTCTATAAACTTCCTTTCTTTTCTTGTCAACTTTAGTTTATCCTTTTAGATTACTTGGATCTATTTCTACCTTGGAGAAGTAATTATTCTTCTATTTTAACCGATCCCTTTCTACTCTTTTTCTTTCTTACCACATTAGTTCTTTTTTAACCCTTTTGTTTCATTATTCTTTCTGCATTTTCTTCTTCCATTACCTTTCCTCACTGCTTTAACCACTTCGATCTTCCCATTTCAATCTAAGTTTAGGTTTATCCATTAATCATTACCCACCCTCATGGCCTTAAAAATTCCCTCACATTTGAATTCAAACTTTCAACTGGCTCAATCTTCTCCCTTCTCTCCCAAAACTCACCCCTCTTCTGAATCCAACCCCCTTTGTCAACTTGAGGACCTCACTAGTCCTCCAATTAGGAGATCATAGGTTCAAGTTACTAGGTATCTCCACCACTTCTTATGGTATTATGGTTAATGGTGAGCCTATTTGTATATTTAAAACCAAAGGATTTAGACAAGAGGATTTTCTATCCCTTGCCTTTTTACCTTAAGCGTGGAAGATTTAACCATGTTAATTTCCCACAACATCAATCAAAGTGGAAATTCAATTATCACAACAGATATAAGGAGAATGAACTCTTCAAACTAATCTTTATTGATAACCTACTACTCTTAAGTGGTGATAAAAAATACTCAATGCAAATACAAATGAGATCTTTATATGCTTTCAAAAGGATGTTAGTGATGAGCATTAGCTATTTTAAAGGTAAACTTTTTTACTCTATATGCAACTCCAAAAATGTCCCATCCAAATATTTAAGGATACTAGTCATTATAAGAAGACCAACGTACAATTATTGCTTGTCACTTTTGATGCTATAAACAAAAAGATTAGAACATGGCAAAATAAGCACTTAGCTTATGCTAAGAGATTGTCACTTGTCATTATACGCATAATAATATACATAATTATTTGATTTCCTATATCATGCTCCCTAAAAACCTAGTTAAAGCAATAGAAAGGATAATGAAAAACTCTCTATGATAAGGGGAAGAGAAGAAGGTAAGAAATTCCAAAGTAAAATAGGATAATATTTGTGTTCCTAAACAAGGAGGAGAACTAGGGCCCACAAGGATATATGATATGAACAAAATGATCTTCATCAAGAGAATTTGGAAGTTATTAAATGATAAGAAATCCATATGGGTAAGATAGATGCACTCAACATCACCTAAAAGCATCTAATTTTTGGAATTTTAAAGAAAAACATGACAACTCATGGCCTCTACATTAGCTGTAGAGGTCATGATCACAGGTAATGGAATCAACATCTGACTTTGGTTTGACAATTGGAATGATTTAGCGGCACTGTATATAATTCCAAAGGCATAAACTCTCAAAGGCATATTTCTCGTAAATGCCAGAGTCAATGAGATTGTTCAATGGAACTAATGGAATTATAACCTTATAGGCTTCTCTCACAGTAAGGATAACTTATTTAGTGACTTGCCTAATACCTCTAAGACTGAGTGCCATAAGATGGCTCAAAGATAGGTTAAGAAATTACCAATAAATGTTGCTTGGAATCAATCAGAGCATATTAGTAGAATGCACATTGGGTTAAGCTGGTTTAGTCGAAATCAATCCCTCAAAAAACCTCTTTCATAGTGTGATTAGTTATTAAAAAGATAATAAGAACAAAGGGTAAATTTCAAGGTGTTTCTGATATGACATGTGACTTCAGTAGGTTGAAAAATGAAAGTATTTCTCATCTTTTTTTTTTGAATGTCAATATTCAAGAATACTTTGATAATAGATGCAAATAAAGAGTAAATCTTACTCACCGACTATGAGTTTGAGAAATTATAATTAAAATGCCTTGCAATATCAAATACAATTCTAAAGGAGACCTAAGAAGATTTAAAATAGCATTATGTTGTTCTATATATTTGATTTAGGAGGAGAGGAATGCAAGGAAAATTGGATCAATCTAATAGATGTCTCAACAAATTGGATTAAATCCCAACAAACGTCTCAAACTTTCTGTTCCAAAGTGTTTTTTGGATAAAGGAAATTTTAATCTATAGTAAAACAGATACAAATGCTACCAATACTATGAAATATAGATAGAACATGGAAATCTAGATAGAACATGCTTCCTCACGAATTGCAGTTCTTTAGAGGAATCTGCTGCATATTTTCAACAAAATTAAAGATGAGCTACATCCTCTGTCTGTGCCTATGCCTCGTGTGAGCTGCTGGTGATTACAGACTCAATGCTTTGTACCAATCCAAATGAGGTTCTCTGGTCCTATTAACTATCATTTCATATTGTTCTTGTGCTTTACCTCTTGTAGTGCTAGGGTAGTAGCAATAGTACTCCTTGGTTTAGCTATGATAGATGAAGAGATTGGTTTGATCCTTGTAGTAACTTAGAGATTGGTTTGATCCTTATGGTAACTTTTTCCTGCTTGCATCCCCTCTAAGGGCTGTTCCTCGATGTTTCTCTATCCTTTCCAGCCAGCAGCAGGTACATTTGATATTAATATTTGGCAAGCTGCTGCAATTTAATAATGACAAGCAGAGCCAGGCCAAATTTGCCGCCAATTACTGACAGATCCAAGATTCCAATATGACCAAGCAACATCATCCTTAAAACTGGGCATGAGAACGCAAGTGCAGCAGGAAGTAACACCAATGGGTTTCGCCACTTGGGAAAAAAATGTTGTCCGCAGATTCCAAGATACGCTGAACGATAAGAAAGACGAGCAGTGCCAGGCATGGTAAGATATCAAGGGCGCACTGCTGGTTTCTCTAGTTGCCATTTCAGAGAACACCTCTGCTTGCTTGTAAATATGGATAAATTACGCACCTGGTAATCAAAGTAACAAAACAACATTAAAGAGCTCATCCAGAGACATCTATCCTTTGTTTGTGCTCTCAAACATTATCATTTGTATAATCTTCCACAGAATAACAATAACTAGTAATTGCATTAATAACACAAAAATGATTCTATGAAAAGGAAAACACCATCATCAAATTGCTATAGAATGTGTCCAACAATGTCATTCTATACAATAATTATATTAATTACAAAAATCTTCCTTCCCTTTTTTTCTTCTGATCAAACTACATTTAATTGCCAACAGTCACAAGTGGACTTATTCCCTCCTAGACCTAATTTCTGTTTTTTTTTTAATTACTTTTGGTACTGAAATCAGACTCTGTCTTCGGCTTTTATGGTCAAACCCTGCCTCCTCTGCCAGCTAAAAACCTCTTACTTCGTTCTAACACTCACTCAAACACTCTACCTTCTTCACCAACTTCCCTTCAACCTCCTTCCTTGGTACAGAACTCTCACCAGAACCGACAACTCAACCTGCCTCTATACCTCTCTTTGTACCTTTGTGTCAGTCACCCTATTTCCTCCTGCTTCGGATGGAGCCTTTCCTCTTCCTAAATCTCTAGTAGCTCCAGCCAAAGCTAAAGCTACTGGCCCAGCAGATGCAGCTCTTCTTTCTCCAAACACTATAAATGCCAGTTGTTCAACCCCTCTCCCTCCAAATCGACCCATGCTCCTCCCTCAATCTTTCTAAAACCTGTAAAAGAACTCATCTATCCAAGCTCTCAACTTTGCTCCCAAAATCACAAAGGCTTGGAGCCAAGTTGTTTGAGATACCTCCCCAACTGAGAAGCTGAGATGCCTGCCTCCGGGGAGAGAGCACAATTGTCTCACCACCCCTTGAAATGCTTAAGATAGGTGCCGGAAATGATCAAATACTTCTTTGTAGAAAAAAATTATGTTTTCCCGGTTGTTCTGGATGGGCTATGGTCAACTAGAGATAACACAGATTAGAAGAGGTACTCATAAATGAAGATATTCCCTAGTGAAATCTGGAGGCTGAAAATAGTTGAATCAGGGCCACTGTTCCTTCTAAAATGGAGACTTGTCATGGGGCTAGGAAATATGAGACTCAAGCATGTCCCACTATAGGTGAAATTCCACAATATTCCACTTGAATTTTGGTTCACTGCTGGATTTAGTTACCTGGCAAGTTCAATATGCAAGCTTTTGTCTAGCAGACCGCAACCATGAAGAGAATTGGACATGCAAGAATATGTCTAGAAGTTGATAGGGACTGTCAACTACCTCAAATACTGAAACTCATGAGACCAGATGATGATAAAATCCTGAAGGAAGTTGATATCTTCATTACCTACCAATGAAAGCCATCAAAACATGAGAAAACCCAAGCGTGGAAGGCAAAGTTAAAAAATTCCTTCCTTGGAAATATGATTAGTTTCTTGGTGTTGAAGCAGTAGCTCAACAAAGCATTACTCTGACCCAAGAACTCCATCAATAAGCAACCATCAGGCTCACTTTAACGGAAGAACTATTGTGTCTTTCGACCACAAGGTAACTCAAGTCTTGTATTCTCATATTACAAATCAACTTACCCTCATACATACGCCTCTTCACATTGTGTGGAAGCTCTAACCAAGTAAAAAGAAAATTGAGCAGGATAAAGACTTCATCTTCCACAGCGAGTGCAAGAAACTGAAGATATTCCAACTCTCATTCGCAGGTGGTACAAACAGTAACTTTGTTGCAACTCTAATGAACTCTTTGAGACTATTTACAGATATGTCGATCCTTGCAATCAAAAAAAGCAAAAGTTGCTTACATGCGTCTGCAAGTGAAGCTGATCTAGCAAAAAAAAAACTCTCTTTTTCAACAAGCTTTAAGGTGCAGCAGCCCCTTCTGAAATACTTGGGAGCTCTAATAATAACCAAAAGGCTCCCCCAAGACTGCTGCCTCTCCTATACTAGATTCACAGAAGAATTAGCATCTGGATAAATAAATCATTATCATCTGTTGGTAAAGTGCAACTGATTATCTCCATTCTGAACTTCCATGTACTAGACCTCCCACCTTTTCTCTTCCACTTAGCTTGATCAAGATTATTTACAAAATCTTGGAGAATTTTATTTACTAAAGAAAAGCTATCTACTCAACACAGGCAGAGGTTCAGTGGGTTGAGGTCTGTCAACCTAAGGAAAAGGGGGGTTTGGGTATTGTTTCCATTCAAGCCATGAACAAAATTCCCTTAGATAAAAGAATATGGAAGCTCTTCGATGATCAGGAATTGCTTTCTATTCAATGGTCCACGCACAATTTAAAAAAGGAGAAAAATTTTGGAAGATTTAACCTAGATCAGATACTTCATGGGCCTTATATCACATCCTCACAATGAGCACTAAAATGAAGAATATAATAGGTAATGGAAATGCCACTTGGATTTGGTTTGACAATTGGCACAATGAAACCCCCTGTACAAGAGTCCAAACTTTCAATCTATCAAACACATTGTATTAGAAGAGGCAAGAGTCAAGATGATAATCCAAGGAAGCAATTGGAGCTGTCACCTGAAAGGCTTCTCAACTTTTATGGATAACCTGCCGAGGTATAATCCTAACCCTTATTACCTGAAAGGCTTCTAAACTTGGAATTGTGACAGATTCTGTGTGGAACAAGATTGGCAGAACCTTGTCGAATGGGCAAGGAAAGTGAACTACCAAAGCAAAGACGATCTTGTTATATTCAAGTTGCCCTTCAGCGTACCATTATGCTGTCTACATAGAAAAAACATGATAATATTCAGAAATGAAACAAAAGATTGCAGGAATTCTGTCAACTCTATCATGGATAAGGCAAATAATCACCACAAGAGGAATCTCTAACCTGACTAGCCCAAGCATGACTGTCAGGTGGAACTTAATCTAGAGTCACAGTTTTTATTCCTCATCAGTAATAGCTTGTAACCAGATGTAGACTGCTGTAGCATAGCTGGAATTATTTTGGTTGCAAGGCTCTGTAGTCTAGTTTTTTTCAACTTCCAAAGGAAACTGTAAAAATGATTTAAAAATGCCATGAAAACTAATGTCATTAGCTTCCATGAGGTGCTATAAAAAAGGCTCCCTGATTAAAAAAAATTTTAGGATTATGAACTTCAATTAAAAACACATGGTTGGCTAAGTTTGGAGTTGACTGACTGCTCCTATTGCCTTTGATCCTAACGTACAGTAATTCATAAATATGTGCAAACGTACAAACACATGGTTAAATAAGTTTTGGAGTTGATTGACTGCTCTTCTTCCCTTTAAACCTAATGGCCAAACTATACTCTTTGTTCATTTAATCATTAATTTATATTCAAGAAAAACAAAGAATTGTCTGTTTGTATATGTTGTCCCCTTTTTTTTTCTCAATATATATATATAAGTACAACTTGCCTAGATATT
>JANJEY010000005.1:26643866-26654367 GCA_024703695.1 Erythroxylum cataractarum | reverse complement strand
ATATGGAACAACCTGAAAGTTTCATTAAGGCAGGTCAAGAAAATAAAGTATGTCGGTTATTAAAATCAATTTATGGCCTGAAGCAGTCTTCAAGACAATGGTATATTAGTTTTCATAACGCAATCATTTCGTATGATTTTCAAATGATCGATGAAGACCATTGTGTGTATGTTAAGAGATTTAAAGATAAATTTGTGATTTTATCTTGATACGTGGATGATGTATTGATTGCTTGTAATGATTGTTTGTTTCTTACACAAATCAAAAATTAGTTATCATTTGAATTTGAAATGAAAGACATGGGTGAAGCGACATACATTTTTGAAGTCAAGATTTCAAGAGATCATTCGATGAGATTGTTATCGCTTTCATAAGCGATGTACATTCAAAGAATTCTTGAACAATTCCGTATATAAGATTGCAAACCAATTGATAATCCTATTGTTAAAAATGAAGGCCTTAGTAAGAGAAATTGTTCATTAATGCCACAAGAACGGGAAAAAATGAAGAATGTTCCCTACTCTAGTGCAGTTGGAAGTCTTATGTATGAAATGATGTGTATAAGACCAGATATTTGTTACGTTGTTGGGATGGTGAGCAGATATCAATCAAATCCAAGCCAAGCACATTGGAAAGCAGTAAAGAGGATATTAAGGTATCTAAAGGGAACTGTGGACTATGCATTATGTTATTAAGGCAATGATCTATATATTCAAGGGTATACAGATTCAGACTGGGGAGGGGATTTAGATGAAAGAAAATCTACCTTAGGATATATATTCTTACTAAACTATGGAGTAATATCATGGAAAAGTAAGAAACAATCATGTGTTTCATTATCCACAATGGAAGCTGAATTTATGGCATTCTCAACTATAGTACAAGAGGTTGTATAGCTTCATCAATTTTTTGTGCACTTAGGAGTCACTAAAAGTGAAATTAATCTAATGACCATCAACTATGATAGTCAAGCTGTAATCGCCTCTACTAAAGACCCAAAATTTCATTGTAAGACAAAACACATAGATATTAAGTATAATTATGCGAAAGATATAGTTGCACGAGGAGAAGTGAACGTGAGATATATATCTACGCAAGATATGGTAGCAGACCCAATGACAAAGTCAATTTCTAGAGATGTATACATTGGGCATGTAAAGTCATTAAGACTACGTAAATGTTGAACTGTACTAATAAATATTTCTATATGTATGTTCACTCAGACTAATGTCATATGTTTGGATATAATATATGATGAAGATTATACATTGTGTATCATTTGATTCATGAATATATGTGTTTGTGTATAAATATATTTTGGGATGAATCATAAGTATATGAGATAGAATATAAATTGGTCATCTCACATAGGAAATCACCTCTAGTGTTTATGCTCACTAGAGATAAGGCATGTTTAAAGTTTATTATCTAGGTGATAATGAAGAGCGAGAAACTTAAAATATAAATGCCATAAAGAAATTGGTTCAACGTGATTTGTTAATCATTATATCTATCTTACATTGTCATATGTGAGTTCTGAACAGGTTTTGAGTAGATAAGTGAACTCAAGTTAAACATTGAGTATGTTTGAACTATCCTCTATATGGTATTTCTTGAATGAAAGATGTTCAAGTTAAATGAAGAGAATAAATATCGTAGCACATGACTCGTACCATATATGCACAACTGATTACAAAAAAGGGAGTAATGTAAGTTGTAAGATCTCATCTTACATTGTGTGAGACCCTTGAGATTGAGAAGAACCTCATCATATACCCTTATGAATCTTATTTCATTATTGAGAATTGAATTTAAGGTTTGCTACTTTAGGTTATTGTCAATAGATCATGTAAGATGCGATCCTATGGAATAATTCTAGGAAAGCAAACCAAATTTAATTCAAAAGAAAATTAAGAACATAGGAAAGTCATTTATTTTAGATCATTGACTCGCATAAAAATTATTTATAGATGGCCATCGTCTCTTTAATAGAGAACTTGAATACATTCATGACTCAAGAAACTAAATGAGATCAAAGAAAAAATGCAAATGCAAGATATGACCTAAGGTATAGCATACAATGTCTACTCCAGGACACTTAAGTCCTAGGATCAATTTGTTAATCGAGAAGTCATACTCCTAACAGATGTATGGCAATGTGCTCTCGTTGTATGTTGATCACACTAGTTATTGAACAAGTATGAGCACTGTAGATATTGGACCCAGAATTTTTCTTATAAGATTAGAACTATCAAATGAGAAATGTGGATAGATTCATGTCGTGCTTTGGTGTTTTTATGGATAATAGATTTTGAAATGGGAAGAATTAAGGTGAAATTTAGAAGTAGAGTGAAAGCAAAAAGGAAATTGAATTTGTGTAGTAAGTTGATGAAGAATATGTACATATGTGTATATTCTATTATTAGTATTCATGATTAATCATGGATTTTATTTTTATTTTGGACGATATTGATTTGAAATGGAGTTGAGAATGAGGAATAAATGAAGTAGAAAAGGCAATCTTGGTATGAGTTGTGTTAAGGAAAGATTGTGAAACAAAATGGGTGGTTGATCTGGAAAATATTCACAGAGTATGTTTCAGTCTTTTAACCACAACTTTTTCTCTAGTTATCCAAATGAGATGATTATTACTTTGGATTAAACTAGAAAAATATGGCTACATTTATTATGAGACATCGAATTTAAATTCTATCTGTAAAGATCTCAAAATTTGTCATGAAGTTGAGAACTGGGTGCAATACATTGGTGGATGAATGTAAAGTATGTATTCTGAATTCGAGGGAAATTCTAGATTGTTATAGGCTGAATTAGAGAAAGGTGTCTTCAAGAAAGTTGTAGGTCTTTTTTTTAGCTTTCCAACGATATATAGTATGAAATTTTTAGACTTCTAGGGTGAAAATTATGGTCCTTATAAGGGACGATGTATCTTCTACGTTTTGCTTTTTCTATGTTTTACTGATGTGTCTTCTTCTATGTTTTGTTGACGCTTCTTCTTCTGTGTTTTGTTTTTGTGTATTCTTCTATATTTTGCTGACGCGTCTCCTTCTATGTTTTGTTGACACGTCTTCTTCTATGTTTTGCTGACGCGTCTTCTTCTATGTTTTGCTGACGCATCTTCTTCTATGTTTTGTTGACGTGTCTTCTTCTTTGTTTTGTTGATGCGTCTTCTTTTGTGTTTTGTTGACGTGTCTTCTTCTATGTTTTGCTGACGTGTCCTCTTCTATATTTTGCTGACACGTCTTCTTCTGTGTTTTGCTGACGCGTCTTCTTTTATGTTTTGCTGACGTGTCTTCTTCTGTGTTTTGTTGACGCGTCTTCTTCTGTGTTTTTCTGAAGTGTCTTCTTCTGTGTTTTGCTTATGTGTCTTCTTTTATGTTTTGCTGACGTGTCTTCTCCTGTGTTTTGCTGATGGGTCTTTTTCTATGTTTTGTTGACGTATTTTCTTCTGTGTTTTGCTTTTTCTATTTTTTGTTTCTTCTATTTTTTTACCTTGCATATCTTCTGGTCCATTTTTGACCCTTCAAAAGATAAAATCTGTCTTTTAGGTCTTCATGAAAGTTATAGATCTTGAATTCTTCTTTTAAACCATATAAATAACACCTTAATCCAATATCTATAGGGAAAGTTATAGCAATTTTCCCAATTCATCTGTCTTTTTCCATTCGTCTGCTTTTTCATTTGGCTTCATTTGTACCTATATTCTATTCCATTTTTTACCCTTCAAAAAATAGAATATGTCTTCTAGGTCTTTATGAAAGTTGTAGATATTGAAGTCCTCTTTTGAACCGTCTAAAGAAAACCCAAATCCGATATCTTTAGGAAAAGTTATAGTAATTTTCCCTATTCATCTATCTTTTTCCATTCTTCTACTTTTTCATTTTGTTTTGTCTATAACTATCTTCTATTCCATTTTTTATTCTTTAAAATATAGAATCTTTCTTCTAGGTCTTCATGAAATTTGTATATATTGAAGTCTTATTTTTAACCATCTAAAGAACACCCAAATCTGATATCTTTACAGAAAGTTATAGCAGTTTTCCCTATTCATCTGTCTTTTTTTATTCTTCTACTTTTTCATTTGGTTTCATCTATACCTATCTTCTATTCCATTTTTAACCTTTAGGAGATAGAATATGTCCTTAAGGTCTTCATAAAAGTTGTATATCTTCAAGTTATCTTTCTAACCATTTAAATAACACCCAAATTAGATATCTGTAGAGAAAGTTATAGTAATTTTTCCCATTTGTCTATCTTTTTCCATTCTTCTATTTTCCCTTTGGCTTTGTCTGATCCTATTGTCAGGTCCATTTTGACCATTTAGATGATAAAATTTGACCTCAAGGTCTTCTTCCAAGTTGTATATCTCAAGGTCCTCTTTGAAATCATTCTAATATGATCTTAATCTAACATCTCTAGCGAAAGTTATTCTATTTGTCCCGAGACAAGTTCAATATGATTGAGGACCAAACCTTGTTTGATTCTTTTGACCATAATTTTGTTATCCAACTCCTAAATGAAGTAATTCTTGACCTCTTAGATTCCTAGCATTTTTTTTATGTCTCCATGAAAGGTTATTACTTTTGGTGTTGATTTGAAAAAGATGGATTGAATCAAAGTAGGGGTATCGGTAGGAAGAGTGGGAATTGCATATTTTACTAAACATGCTTCAATATTTTGAATATATCTAGCTCTATAGGATTTCAAATGAGATGGTTCTTGTTTCAAGATAAAATAGAGACATGGATCTACAAATGGTATGAAGAAGTTGAAATTTAATTCAGTCTCTAGGACTTTCAATTTCTGGATGGAAGTTAGGTATAGTGTACTGTTTCAGTCTAAAAATAGTCTGAAATGTTTGAGCCCTAACTTTCAGATTTATGAACCAAATAAATTGATTTTGGTTTCATTGGAAACTTAATACAAGGGAGAACATTTTTCTAGAAGAAAGAGTTACGCCAAAATGTTCAAGGGTGCTTTTGGCAAGAAACTTAAGTATAAAAGACATAAGGCATTAAAGGAAGGGCAAGGTGGACTTTTATCAATCATTAAGGGTAAAATGGGAAGAAAAAAGTGTTGTTTCCTTCCTTAAGAGGGGGAAAAAAGAAAATGGGAGAGAAGGAAGTGAAATAACAAAACCAAAGAGAAGGAGAGAAAGAAGAGAAAACAAACTAGGGTTTAACTTTTTTTAGTCTTCAAAAGAGATATTGGAGTTGTTCAAGAAAGGAAAAAGGAAGAGGAAGAGAAGAGTTTCCCTTTGAGCTAAAGATCCCTTCATTTAACAAAGAATGAAGGTAAGATCATTTTAAATCTTTTGAATTTTTAGAAAAATTTTAGTTCATGGAGTTTAGAAAAGGCTTGGGTTTAAGTATTCTATAACTAATTTTAGTGATTGTGCTTTGAGGAATTTTCAATTGAAAACCATATTGAGTGAGATTTTTGTTATTGTATAAAGGGATCAAAAGAGACATGAGGAACAAGAGAAGGGGTTTTTTTAGCTAGTCCATAATCAAGGAAATCAATGTGGGTATATGTTTATAATAGAGTAAATAAGCCACTAATGTTTTCTTTAAATAAAAAAAGTTTAATGTTTCCAATTGCATCATAAGTATTGCATTATTTTTGTATGATTTGTATGATGATTTATGAAAAGTTATTTTTAAAATGATTCTTTAAAATGATGCATGATTATGAAACCATACTTTTGGAAATGGTTTTTAAGATATAACAAGCATGTGAAAAGTAAGTTTTCAAGAGAATGTGTCATTTTGGGTATCAAGCTTACAAGATTTTGAAATCTATATGTTATGTGGGTTTGTGGTAGTCCCTCAAGAACCGTCATGTACAAGTTGACCCAAGTGTAGGCTTCTCTCGCCTGCCCGCTAGTGGCGTGGAGTTCTCTCAAAGACTCCCTTAAGAATTCACAACTACACAGGACCATTGTATTGGAAATGTGTCCTGTGTAGGGCGTCATATTTTTGGACTTACCCAAACCATTTGATATGCTTTTGTACTCATGACAAGAGTGATGCATTCATGTTTTGTAACTTGTGAATTTTGGCTGAAAGCCTAAGAAATATGTGTTTTAAGAACCATATGAAAAATTTATATGACAAGTGAACATTTTCAATAGTTTTTGCTTATGTTTTCGTTATAAACTGTTACCTACGAGCTGTCAAGCTCACCCCCTCTCTTTCCCCTCTTCAGGTGATAGTTAAGAAGTCAAGAGATCAAGAGTTTAAGAGAACTTTCGCAAATTTGTTATTTGTATTTTGTAATAAGCCAATGGCGTGGTTTTTTATATATAAATAAAGTTTTTCAAACTTTGTTGCTTTTGAAACGAAATGATAGATTGAAGTAGTTCGGTTATGTATGTTCATATTGACATCCTAGCAGGGGCGAATCCAGAAACTTTTTTAAGTGGGGGCAAAATTTTAATAGAGATAAAATTTAATTTTTAATGGAGACAAAATTTTAATAGGAGTAAAAATTTATTTTTTTTGTGGGGGCAAAACTTAAAAAAGTACATTTTTTTAAGAAATCTGTTGGAGGCACTTGGCACTATAGATCCGCCACTGCTTCCTAGTTATATGGTTGAGTTAGAGTAATAAGTTTGTTTTGATGTTTGATCGTCATGGGGCACGCCACCCTTGTGAGATGATGCCTAATAAGGGTTCATGAAAATAACCCTATGGGTTTATACTCACACTTCATGGTTTCGCAAGAGTTGGGTTCTAACAACGGTGTCCAACAGCAAAGTTTGTTTTGTTTTTCATGAGATTAAACCCATCATGTGTAAGTGGGAGATAATGACTTATATACACCCATGAAGGGTATAATAGTCAATGCCAAAGGTAGTTATATGGTGGTCGCTATATGGAGGCCATAAAAACAAAACGAGAAGATATACAATGGGATGTATGTTTTAAGTTGCTGAACTTTTTCTATTAAAAAATAATAGATATATACAGAAGAGTAGAAACGAAGATCTCTGCAGTAAATTGATAACAAAAAGGTCTTTAACCGATGAAATTACAACAAGAATCTAAGTACGTAATTCTTTGTTTTATATGGATATGAAATGATCCTGTTAACAAAATCTTTGTGATTGTGTTTTATCATGATTATTATCTAATACTTTAGTCCATGAGATTGACTCTCTTTATAAAGAAAAATACAATATGTGCTAGTCTTCTTACATTCTATTAATGTTCAGTCTGACTATGAACAATTTAGAGATAATACATAAATGTAATATGAATCTTATAATTATAATCTCACTATAATTTCAATTGCTATATATAATTATCCCATAAGCTTTACCAGATATATCCAAACATGTACAAGATAAAGAAAGCCTTTATATAATTTTCATTAAGCTACAACAAAAACGATTTACTATAAAGAATAAATTGAGAGAGGATAGAGTGGACTTGCCACTCTGTCATGTTTGATTTTTATAGGGTGTTTTACAAACACCTCAAAACAAACTATTTTTGTGCATAGTGTTCAATTTTTTTATTTCTCTTAGAAATTTCTAAACGTTTTCTCTAAAATCAACAATCCCACGATTGTATTAAAACCACCTACTAAAAATTAGTTACGTAAAAGTAATCAATATAGAAATGAATTTCCCACAATATTATGAATTTACAATTATTATATCTCTTTATTCTTTTAATATAGAAATATAAAAAATATTGGTACGCATTTTATGCAATATATTAAAATTTCTTGTATAATGAGACTTATCACAAATTTATTATGCAAGCACAATATCCTTTTAACCAAGATAAATAATATTTTAAATTTCAAACTTTATCTCATTCTACAATGTTACTATAACTATAAAAATACCAATTAAATTTTTAAATATTCAATTTATTATAAATCAGCATAAAGAGACATTAAAAAAATTAATATGAAAAAATTTTCTCAATTTCAACGTAACTTCTAACCATAGATTCTTACTGAAGTGGAAGGACTTCCATTAAATCTTGTATTGTGATTAACCATCAACCTATACGATGCAATCAGTAAATGAAGAAGAGAAACCATTAAAAAGAATTTGAATAAATTAAAGCCAAAATAAGAAAAATCTTCCATAAGTTATGTTAACATTAAAAAATTAAAGAAATGATTAGTATTCTTATAACAGCTTGAACTCAACTCCATTATAGTTTTGTAGAGAAACAAAAGTAGTTTTATAAATCCACCAATTTATTTTTTTAAAGAGCTACTCTTTACTTTTAGTCTTTGTTATAAATGCCACTCATCGTCTTCATGGTCTTCTTATGTTATGAACTCACTAATCTCTATCGTTATCAATCCTCGATGATATTGAACCATTAATTTTCTTTTGGTTCATCCTTGATTAACATTGTATTTGTGAACTTTATTAGTATGGTCTAACAATAATTTCTTGTTGGATCTTTTTAACCATTCTTTAAGAAACCAGTTATTTAAGAACTAATTTGAAATCAAATTTTATGAACTTTAAAACCATTTCATCTCATCATTCTTTTGACATTCACTCTTTAATTGGACATCACAAATACAAAAGAGGACAACCTCACTCAAGCTCTTTTTGAAATCTTGACATATACATTAACAATAAGTGAAACTTTATTTTTTTAAAAAAATAAATCTAAATTTGACATTTTATCAATCTTATCATAAGAAATAATATAGAAATATATATTTATAAAATTATTTATGTTCCACATATACATTATTAGATACGTACGAATGTTTATAAAGGGTACCTAAAGGATGTTGGAGGAGGTTTCAATTGAAGAAGTTGATTTAATAGCATAAAGTACTAAGAAATCCATAAGAAGGGAAGGTAAAGGCGGGGTTGTTGAAGATTGTGATTTCTTGGTCTGAAAAAAATCTATTAATAGATGTACATTTGCCTAAGTGTTCTATAGTGGTCCTTCTAGTCTAAAAGGAACTCCTGGGCAAGGTTTAATGTTTTGTAAGTAGAACAATCTTTAAGTTGAAATCTATACCGATGTTGATTGAAATCTATAGTGGTCCTATACACATCATCAAAATGTTCTCGACTTCATGAATGCATAAATTGAATCACTAAGCTCACGGCAAAAGCTATATCAAGTTTGACATGTGACAAATATACTAATCTCCAAACTAACCGCTAGTATCTCTCTTTATTAACGACATTTTTAGGTTGAGCGGGGTTAAGGTTCATACCTATTTCAATAGGCATATCAACTACCTTGTAGCTTAGTAATCCAATCTCATTTGACAGATTTAGAATATATTTCCTTTGATTCATAAATATACCATATTTGGATTTAGAAAATTGCATCCCAAGGAAGTATTTAAGGGATCCAAGGTCATTAATTTCAAATTCTTTGGCTAATCTCTTCTTCAACTCTGCTATTTCGAGTACATCATCTCCAATTAGAATGATATCATTCATGTAAACAATAAGGATAGAAATTTTACCTGTCTTAGACCGCTTGTAGAATAATGTATGATCGGCTTGACTTTAACAATAGTCGTAGTTATTCACAGTCCTTCCAAATCTATCAAACCATGCTTTAGGAGACTATTTTAGGTCATATAATTATTTTTTTAGCTTCCACGCCTTATTCCTCCCATAGGTATCCTCAAATCCTGGAGGCATGCTCATAAACACTTCTTCTAAATCTTTATTAAGAGATGCATTTTTAACATCTAGTTAATGTAAAGTCCACTCAAAATTTATAGTTAAGGATAATAACTCCTGAACAGTATTTACCTTTGCAACAGGAGCAAATATCTCTTGGTAGTCAATACCATAGGTTTGAGTGAACCCCTTAGCAACCAACCTTACCTTCAGCCTTTCCACTCTACCATCAACCTTGAATTTAACAGTGAATAACCACTTGTACCCTACCAGCTTTTTATCTTCAGGGGAATTAATAAGTTCCTAAGTTTCATTCTTCTCAAGTGCATTTACCTCTTCCATAATAGTTAATTTCCAATTCGGATCTTGAAGTGTTTCCTAAATGTTCCTTGGTATAAACATGTTAGTGATCTTAGAAAAAAAGAGTTGTGCTTGTGTGATAGTTTTCCATAAGATAGGTACTTTGATATAGGATAGTTGGTAAAAGCTCGTTTCCCTTTCCTAAGTGTTATGGGTAGGTAATTTTTAGCAGAGAAATCAATAGAAACATCACTGGTAATTTTTGGGTCAATAGGTATAGATTGAACATTACTAGGGTATAGATTGAACATTACTAGGAATAACAAAGGGTAAAGTAGCAGGTGAGTTACGTGAATTAGAGTTGTTCCCAGATTCATTCTCCAAAGGGTTTGAGAGGCTATTTAGTGTTGAGGTAGGCTATTATCTACTTCTTAATTGAGTCTTTCTCTTAGTATAAACACAAAGTTGAGTATTTCGTTCTTTGGAAACAGGCGGTAGTATTTCTCCCCCTATGGTTAGACTATGATGTCCTAGCATGGACAAATTAGG
>JANJEY010000005.1:26624435-26635914 GCA_024703695.1 Erythroxylum cataractarum | reverse complement strand
CTTAACTAATTCTAGATATTTTATTATTATCAAAACATAAAGGGATTTAATTTGTCAACCACCATTGGTCCAACAAAGCGAATAGGAGCAGTCGTATCAACCCGAGGTGTACCCAATTGAAGTTTGTGCGAAAACTTTACAAAGTGATGAGGAGCTTGAGAATTTTGAGGTCAACCCTTAACGAATTGTTTGTATCGAAGAAGTGGAGAAGGAGCTCGAAGTCGAAAAGGATACATCTTTTAGCTCGGAGGTAAGTACTGAGTCTATTATTATTTAACTAACTCTTTACCTTTACATAACAAATTGGAGGAATTAAATGATGAAGAAAAAGGTGAAGAGACGTTCGAAATATTTTTGGAATGTATGGACTCAGTCAGAATTGAGAGTTTAAGGATAGGGAAGACGCTAAATGAGGATGATGATCAACTAAGGCTCTATTCGGAACTACCTCGTATGGAAGTGGTGCTAACTGTAATACCCAAAGATCTCAATTTTGTCACGTGAGGATAAGAAGGAGTCGAGCCAGCGACCCTAAACAAAGACACTTCTTGGGAGGTAAACCAAGGGAAGTAAATTTCTTTTTCTTTACATTTCACAATTACTTTTTATATACATGTGTGTTTTTGAATTTGTTTGTTTTACTTTTTTAAGTTTTCAATCAAAATGAGAGAGAATAAAACAAATGAAACAAATATTCTCTCGTTTTCTATTACTTCTGGGATTATATAATCATGATTAGAGTGTGTTTTGATTAAATAATTTCATAGCAACTTTAGCATATACTTTTACTCTTGTGATTGGTCGATATGCATAATCTTTGGAAGAGTAGTGACTAACGGTAGAAAAAGTCGATGAGATTTTGAGCCATATTTGACTGACACATTTATGTCAATCTCATTGGCTTTTAATAATGTGTGACCTTCATGATATGTACTTCTCAATTTTGCATTGATTTTCTATTCAAGACCACATTGTTATCGCATGCATTAACATGAATATGATTAGTCATTCTTTGTTTTTCATAAACTACATTGACCAAATAACCTATCCTATTGACGTGATTTTTTCTTGATAAACCCCTTCGAGCTTTAGCCTTTCTTTTGTATAAACCACATTTTATACTTTTAAACTTAACCAAATGTCCTACCCAAGTTATAAAGCTAGTGGAACATTTGTGATTATTGAGTTTGTGGATATACAAAATTCTAAGTGTGGGGGTGCACATATGTGAGGGTTGGTTATAATCTTGGGATGTTATTTTATGTCTTATCATTGAAATTCCTATGTTGATGTAGTTTATTTTAATTTTTTACAAGGAAAAGAAAAAAAAAGGTTTAAAATAAATGTATCAAGGAAGAATTGCATATGTGTTAAAAAGTTGTTTATGATTTATGCTTCTTCCTAAAGTTGTAATGGATGTGTTATTTGAGTATGTTGAATATGAGGTAGAGGTTGGCTTGGAAGGTTCACTCTTATGATTTCATTGGCATAAATTTTATGAGTGATTCTTTCAGAGTGGTATATACTTCATGTAGTTTGTGTGTGAGAGCTGAATGTGGTTGTGAAATGTAAATGTTTCATTCGTCATAACTGACGGTACCCAGTTTTTGATTGAGTGTCACTTTTGTTTTACTAGATTTGATGACTTTTATGCTACTTGACCCAAATATATCTCACCTTACCTTTGCCCACATTACAACCCTAAAATTCCTTTTGATTCGTGATGTTGCATGTGAACATTAGTGGTGTAGAAATGAAATGATATGCAAAGTTGTAGATTGTCATGATCATGAATGATGTTGAGTGTACCTAAGGATCTATTTTAGTTAAACACATTTTTCAAGTCTACCATTAGATTGCTAAGTTCTTAAAGATGATGAATGTTGATTGATCATGAGTAAAAGCTTGGAATGTTGATTTCTTGCAATGATTTTTGAAAGTTATTCATCTTTGTTTATGATTATATATTTTCGGAAAAATAAGGAAATTGAGTCAATGTTTGGGTTAATGAGCTTAATTTTGATATTTTGCCCGAAGACGGACAAAAGCTAAATGTGGGGAAAATTGATATGTGTTTAATTGTTGATAGATTTAATCATTTACACTTAGCAATTATTGACATGAAAATGTTTAAGATACTCGCTTTAATTCATATATGATTTTAGGTACAATTTGGAAGCAAATAAATTAAAGTGAGTCGGAAGCATTGCATTTATGCCATTTTCTGAAGATTTATTTTTACTTGTCTTCACAGAGCAAATAAAAGAAAATAAAAGTCAAGGAGAAGATAAAAAAATAAAGAACAAAGAAGAATTAAAGTGGCCAAGCTTGGAAGCCAAGAGCAACAAAAACGACTTAGAATGGAACTTAAAACGACATGAAGAGAAGTAACGTGTGTGCGTTTTGTGAAAAATGCACAGTCTAAGCAACGGGAGGAGAGGTTTTAAAGGGTTGCAAAACTTAATTGTCAAATCGGCAGCACAGTGGAGGCGCAAGCATAGGCATCAAACAGTGGAGAGTTACGACTACAGCTTGGTGTTGCGGCTTGCGGCTTACGACTTAAGGAATCAACAAACACAGTGGAGGAGTATGCAAACGAGGAGCACGCAGGGCTGGAGTGAACAGTAGGCTGGGATTCAACATTAAATTGTCTTATCGATGAACAATGTATAGTGAAAGGGCAGCCTAAAAGGAGCACCGAAGGGGTATTTAGGTAGGGGCGTTGGATGGGGGTTGAAACATTTTTTCGGGAAAGAACCATAAAAAGATAAACATTCTAACACAAGTTCAGAGGCATCGACGCCAACGACCCGGGTTAAGTACTTTTTTTATTTTACTATTTGTTTCTCTCATTAGAAATTGATTATGTTATCCTATTTTAATTGATTTGAGTATTGTGTATGGATAATCAGATTTTCGTTATTGTTCAATTATTTGTGTATGATCTCATTGGGTATTATGAATTGATGATTTTAATGCGTTCATTGAATCGTTAATTTCAAACTCATTGCTAGAATTTCGATATAATCCGTAATTGTTATGTTGAAATTCATGTATAGTGATTAATGATTTGTAATCATTAGGGATAACATAACCTAGATTAAATGACGCATCGTATGTGGTTGTTGCCTTGATTAATCGATTTTTCTAATTCGTAATGCTACTGCCTAATTAAATCTAAAGATCGTATCCTAGGCTATTCGGTGGTTAGGTTTAATTAATGATCGTATCTTGATTAAACAAAACCTAAGGAAAAACTCGGGTTAATTGTTAACCCACGATTAATAATTGCTAGGAGAGGTTAAAAAATAACAAATTAATAAAATATGCTTAATTAGGGTGTAAGTCAAGATTGAACCAAAGAACCGGATCCCTACCAAATTCCTCACTTTGATCTTTTTTTGCATGTTTTCTTTAATTTGTTTTTATTAGTTAGTTTTATTTTATTTTCTTTTTTGAAAACCTCCCGTTAAGTGTAAACACCAGTTAATTTCATTTCATAAACTTCATATACACTCTCTGTGGGATCGACTTAGACTTGCCACTATTATAGTAGTAGTTTAGTTATTTTATTTTGACTAGCATAATGACGTGCGGTCATTTCTCTATTTGAATTTTGGATTAAATTCCTATACACTTCTCTTGGTAACTCAATGTAGTTTTAAATTGCTAGATATCTCTTCATAACTGTCTTTTAGAATTTCAAGTTAAAACCTTATACTTTTCTATAAAAATCCTAATTTAGCTTTAATTTCCTAGATGCCTTCCTTTTTCTTTCAAAATTTCAGGTCAAAATCCTAGATACTTCTTTAGGATATGTAATATAGTTTTAAATGTTTAGATCCCTCTTTAACTCTCTCTTTTTAAAATTTGAGTCAAAATTGTAGAAACTTCTTTAGGTATCTCAATTTAGTTTAAAATAACTAGAAACCAATCTAAGTCTTTATGTCTAAATTTTGGGTTAAAACCATATATTACTTATCTAGGCATTCCATTTTAGTTTTAAATAACTAAATATATCTTAAATCTTTAGGTCTCTCTTTTAAATTTTAGGGTCACAATCTGAGACACTTCTTTAAGAATGTTAATTTAGTTTTGAATGTCTATATGCCTCTCTAGGTCTTTATTTTCAAAATTTAGGTCAAAATCTTAGACACTTCTGTAGGTATCACAATTTAGTTTTAAATGCATAGACATCTCTTTAGGACTTTCTTTTTAAACTTTAGATCAAAATTCTCTAAGTATTCCAATTTCATTTTATATGTGGAGATGTCTCTCAAAATTTCTAGGTATCTAAATTTAGTTTAAAAAACCTAAATCTCCTAAAGTTTTCGTTTTCAAATATTGGGTCAAAACCTCAAACACTTTAGGTATCCCAATGGAGATTTGAATACCTAGATACTTATTTAGGTCTATTTTTTAGGTCAAGGTCCTAAAGGTATACCAGTTTAGTTATAAGTTCCTACATGGCTCTCTAGGTTTCATATCCAATTTTCAATCTAAAACTTATATACCTCTTTAGGTTTCTTGTTAAGTTGGTCTCTCATTTTAGTTTTCAATCCAAATCCTAAATACATCTTTAAATTCATACTTAAACACATAAATACCTCTCTAAGTCCTCTATCTTATTTCTTTGGTTCTAAACCTAGATACCTCCCGAGGTTCATATTTAAATACCTAGACTTTTTTCTAGATCTCTTATTTTAGTTTGTAATCCAAAGCTTGAACACTTCTCTAAGTATGTCTTCTAAGTTCAATCGAACCTCTAAGTGCCTACCTAGTTCTCTTTTGTCACTTTTTTGAAAATCCTAAATATTTTATAACCTTTTTTATGACAATTAGTAGATATTTCTAAATTTGTCTCATTTTTATTATATTTATAATTGTATTTATAAAAAATTAATAAAAAGTGTTGCCCTAATATACAAGACTCTCCATTTTGTGAGGGTCGAGAGAAAGAAATTATATGTAGCCTTCTCTGTGTATCGTGATCTTCCGATTATAAAGGAATGAGTTTCATTTCTATATTTATTTTGTATTTTTAAAAGTAAAATAAAATATTATTAACACGAAAAGAGATTTTTATTATTTTTAATTTTATTTTAAAATTACTTTATTTTATCTTAAAATCTTTCTTCAAAAATTTTCATTTAATTTATATAAATAGTTTGATTTTTAAGCATTATTTATATTTTAGAGAAGTTTAGGTGAATTTAAAATAATGAAAATTTAAGTTAAAAAATATCTTCACATGCTCAAAATTAAACCAATAATTAGTTCATGCAAAATTAGTGAAACTAACATGATAAAAATAATTAGAGTTTAACTGGGCAACTATAAAAAGTAACTTAGTGAACTTTCTTCTTCTTTTTTTCTACGAGGTGTTTGAAGAGTGTCATAATTATGAGAAGATATCTTTAAGTCATCCACTTTTATATTAATTTTTGTTCGAATCAGATAAATTTTTTAGTAAGAGACAAAATTCTAACTCTAAATTTTAAATAACTACATATATAAATAAGAGTGGTTTAAATTAGTGTACTCAATTAAGCCAAAAAACTAACGAACTCATCAACGTCTCGAAGTTGGCGACCTTTCTTCTTTAAATTAATTGAAATGTTTTAAAGGTTGAGTTGGATTGGACAAGTTACAAAAAAAAAAGCTGGTGAATTTATTAAGCCCTGGTTGCATCTTGCAATTCCACTTCCTATCTCTCTTCCTAACTTTCCTTTGCTTTATCTTCCTCTCTCGCAACAATTTTGTATTTCACGTCGTCAATCATGGGCAACGAATAGTAAGCTCATTACTCAACTCTACTCTTTCTTTATCCTTTTCCAATTTCATTTCCCTTTTTCTTATTTTTTTTGGGTTTCTGTAGCGATTATCTGTTTAAGCTTTTGCTAATCGGAGACTCCTCCGTCGGTAAATCGTGTCTGCTTCTAAGATTTGCTGTGAGTTCACTCTCTCTCTCTCTCTCTATATATATATATATATATTTCTGTTGTTGTTGCAGTTGTTGAATGCTGTTCTCATTAATGTTTCATTTACTCATAGCCTGTGTATTTTAAATTCCTTTTAGGGGTTGAAGATCGATTACTGTATTCTTTTTTGTAATGTCAGTTTTTACTTCTCTTCTGGTTTACAAATTTTAGGATGATTCTTATGTGGACAGCTACATTAGTACCATTGGGGTAGACTTCGTGAGTATCTCTGCCTCTTTGCTTCTCTTCTGTGCGTTTGTTTGCAACCGTCGGAGGTTATAAATGTTTCCTGATTTTTGCAGAAAATCAGGACTGTGGAGCTGGATGGCAAGACAATTAAGCTGCAAATTGTAAGTATCAGGGGTCTTCATTTGGAGATGTTTCTGGATCTTTTTTTTTTTCTCAAGACAACATCGCCTTTCACTGATTGTTCGTTAGTGCTGGAGCAGACGAGTCGAAAGAATGGTTGGTTTTGGCAATGTCAAAGTTTATTTCGCTTGCATTGCTCGTAGGGAAGGAATATAAATATATTTAGATAGATGACCAAGTGGATCTGATCATGTTTTAAGCTGAGATAGATTATAAACCCAAGCCCAAAATATGAATGCTTTGCTTGAATCACATGTTAAGATTCGTGTGATAATACAGCTTCTGTTTAAGGACAAACCCTAGACGTGCTTTTACTATTTGTCAATTGCTGCCCAAATTCATTTTCAGTTATGTCTAAGTGTTTGAACCTATGAAAAGTCAGTTCTAGCAACAGGTGTAATCAAACTGTTGTATTGTTTGTCTACAAAGTGAACCAATTTGATTTCTGGTGCTAAACAGTGCCTGTGTAGCAACTGTGAATCTATATGTTGTTGCCAAAGCTCACTATTTTCTGATTTTTCAACGTTTACAATATGGATAACAAGCTCAATGTATTGAAGGGGCTTTCTGAAGGCTTTTTTTTTTTTTAATTTTCAATATGAAAGATATCATGAGCAATCTCGACATGAATGTTAGCAGTATTTTGATGGAAACGTTTTTGCTTAGAGTCTGTCTTATATCTTCTCTGGGTTTTCCCATCGAGGTAAGAATGATAGAAAAGAACATGACCATAATTCTTGTGCTTAACCATAAGCTGATATTCGCCTATAATTTTTTGATTGTTTTTTTACAATTGACCAGTTTATGTTTCCTTTCTGTTTAGTGGGACACTGCTGGACAGGAACGATTTCGCACTATAACAAGCAGTTATTACAGAGGAGCTCATGGGATAATAGTAAGGAGTTGTAACTATCATCTCTAAGGATTAAAAATTTGTAGTTGGCAATAGACTTTCTGTCATCAAGTCAAGAGGTATAGGCTATAGACTAGATGAAAAGTTACTTATGCCTGATATGCATGCCAAGTTGAGTTTTAATGTGTTTGGTCATACTCCCTTTTAAGCAATATGTCTCCACTATTCCTTCTACCTCATGATCTACTTCTGTTGGTGATAATTGACATGTGCAACCAATTTTTACCCATTCTCCTCCATTCACCATTGGAGGCTGCGATGTGGTTGCTCATTGAATAAGTCACCGCTTTCACCTAATTTCAAATATTAGCCTTTTAAGAAATTTCTACTGTTTTAATACTCCAGGAAACTATATGCTTGCTCAAGGTGTTTGTACACTTTTGAAGTCATTGTTGAATACAGTTATGTAATATTTATTTTGAAAATTTACCAGATAGTCTATGACGTTACTGAGATGGAGAGCTTCAACAATGTCAAGCAGTGGCTTAATGAGATTGATAGATATGCAAATGATAGTGTATGCAAGCTGTTAGTTGGGAATAAATGTGATCTTGTTGAGAACAAGGTTGTTGACACACAAACGGCAAAGGTATAGTTTCTTATGGTTGATTGCTTTATTGCTTTTATGCATCTGAACTTATGCTCATCTATTTGTTTATACTGAGTTTGTTCATAGTGCACAACCATCATTAAATTCTGTATCAAGTTGTGAACTTAGCTGGCTTGTGCAATAAATTGGTACACTAAGTTAGCCATATACCATTTATGCTGATATTCTATACATTATGGTTTTTCCATAGCTGTTAGTTCAATTACAAGTTTCTTGTTTAAGCGTTTTCTTTGTCTGCTATATATGTCCTGTGCCTGTACACACTTTAAGAGAAAGCTTTCCCATATCGTTATGGCGGGTAAAGGTTCATTGAAACAGAAAAATATTAAATGATAATAGTCTGTATCTCGGTGTTCTATCTTCCAGGGAACATTGTTCATGTGTACTAGGACACCCATGTGTCTGACTTGAGCTGTTTAGTTGCCTTTGTATGAACTGCTGGTCAATCTGATGAATCTCGCTGATTGATGGCAACAAGATGAGAAAATTATCAGTAAATGTCGAGAAGTGTGGTTAAGTGAAATTTGACTTTATATCATTCATGCTGATTGTGATCTACTATACCAAAATGAATTGCAGGTGTTTGCAGATGAACTTGGGATCCCATTTCTGGAGACGAGTGCTAAAGATGCCATAAATGTGGAGCAGGCTTTCTTGACCATGGCTAGCGAAATTAAGAAAAAGTATAACTTGAATCATTTCTACCATACATAAATAAAAGAACTTATCTTGTTAGTTTGCTCGTACCTGCTGGTGTTTGCAATTATTGATGGAGTTGTAGCCCATGTATGACAATTATTTGGTTCCAGCTGTTTGGTTTTCCAGTAATTATAGAAAAAGGGGAAACTAATTGTGACCAATTTGCATTTATAGAATTCTAACAATCAAGATCATCATTCACATCATTGCTAGGGAGTTCAATCTGGAAAGTTGGCTACACTTGGAAATATGTTATGTTTCCTTGTGTTAAGTGCAATATTACATCCTATTGCTTTTCTTTATAGTTCTTTATTCTCTCTGTTTGGATTGATCACTGCTTATATGCATTTTGTGTTAGAATCTGGAAGAAAACTTTTGTTTATTGATTGAGCTGGACTTCAATTTGTCTTTTGGTGAATTGTCATGTCAGAAATTGAACATGGTGAAAGTTGTTTCACACTAGGAGCCCGCGAGATTTAGTTTTTACTTATTCCTAAATGTAGTACATATGTATATTGAGAGATTTGGTTATAACTCGTAGGTTATGACCAAATTAGCATTGAGATATTCGTTGAACTGTACTACTCGTGTCATTAAAGCATGAAGACATTTGAAGCATATTTTGTATAACAAAGACAGATTCATACAATATTCACGGCAATAGCATTTGGCAGCCAATTCTTTTATCGTGTATGGGGAACATGGCTATGTTCTCTCTTATAATTGCTATGTTCTGAACTCGTGACGAGTTTGGCCATCTTTATACGGCAATCCAGTGTTCTAATTCTGATCGAGCTTGTTATTTTCTTTTGGATCTTCATAGAAAAATATTCTTTTTATGGTTATGTACACATGCTCATCATTTTGTTATCAAAACAAATGCAGAATGGGTAACCAGCCAACAGCTGACAAGTCAACGGGGACGGTTCAAATGAGGGGAGAGCCAATTCAGCAGAAAAACAATTGCTGTGGCTAGCCATCGATGTATTTATTTTGTATTTGTCTTTTGCAAGGTTGATGGACGTACATTTACTGTGACTTAATTAACATGCGGATGGGTAGGAAATGTCTAATATGTTGTTCTTGATTGTCTGTGAAAAAAGAAGTCGTTAGCTTTCGTAAATGCTCTCTCTGAACACCAACCCATGCTAGTGCAGTGAAAAGGTAGGGAAAAGGTGACGACACTAATGCTAGGGAAGATGGCTCAACTATTTCAATAAATCTAAAGCAACTGAATCATTGACTGCTTTCAATGCATAATGTTCCCAAGGGCGTAATGATGTGGAGAATGATGGGCACCGGATATGGTTCCTGCCCAGCTGTGACTAAGTCACTTGTGTTTACAGACGTACATTACTTTCTTCTCCCATCACCATCCTATAAGTTTATATACTTTATTGCAACATATGTAATCACAACAGAAGCAACAAACATTTGGATAAACAGCAAAGTAGCATAAAACCCATTCTGGGATCCCATGAGACCTTTTCGGTATATTGCACAACTTTGGCAACGTAACGGGGGTTTGTTTTGGCAAAGTTGTAATGTTGCTTTGGACAAAAACCATATGTTATGAAGGCTATAATTAATTAATATAAGTTGGCTGGGAAGTGAAGCTACGGTAGTGAACAACATTGGTAACGTTGCATGGTTTCTAGCGTTGGTATGTGGCATGGTCTGATGGATTGCATGGCTGTACAAAGATGGGTGTTATTTACATAATTGTCATTTAATTATTTTGACAGCAGGCATCTGGACGTAATTGACATGGCTTGAACAACGTGGCTTCTTGATATGCTGCGTATTGGTGTGCTGATGGACAGTTTTAATTGGCTAAACAAGTTGGACGTTGCATGGTTTAACGTCAAATGATTTACAACATATGAATGCATGATTTGCATGTAAGGAGGACGTTATTCTTCAGTTAATTGTCTAGAAAATTTTCATAAACTGTCCAAAACCACTTGTAACAGCCACTATATTTATCTTTTAATTCGTTAACGTGTCTAAACAAAGTGACGAAGGGCTGTATATTTTGTATATTTCGTATATATCTTTTTGCTGTACAGGTCTACTGTTATATAAATGCAGTGGAGAGCTATTCTAAGAGCTATTCTAAGTAATTAAACTATTTTAGGGATACAATTATGCACATAATTAGGAGCCTATAATTATTCTATTTCAATCACAAATGAATGCCGATTTCCTATTTCCTTTCCTTTAACACTCCCCTTCAAGTTAGAGTGTAAATGACAGTAAATGTCAGTGACACTCAACTTGCTGAGATGTGAATGAAACGTTGGTGATTGCAATGGCTTTGTGAATATATCATCTATCTGATTTCCAGTTTGCACATAGGCTGTCTTGGTCTCTCCTCTTTGGATTCTTTCACGAACAGTATGACAATCTAATTTAGTGTGCTTCGTTCGCTCATGGTATACCGGATTTGCAGCAATGTGTAAGGCTGCTTGGTTGTCACAAAACAACGTTAGGGGTGAGCATAATTCGGGTAATTCGGGTAATATATTGGTAAAATTCGGGTAATTCGGGTCAGCCCGGGTATAACCTGAATTTTTTTCGGGCTGGGCCGGGTAACACCGAAAAAGTTCGGGTTACCCGAATTACCTGAACTTTACCCTAAACCAAATTAGGTTTTAACGGATCTGATTTCTTAAAAATCAAATCCCACGCTCCTTCGGTCCTTCCGCAGCCGCACTTCGCATTGTTTCTGAAATTGAAACACAATTACACAAACACTTCGCAGCCGCACTTCGTACTTCACGGTCGTCCCTCCGCCCTCGTCCGCACTCTGCAGAAGAGAAGGCTCTTCCGGCTTCCGCACTCCCTCGTCCGCACTGCGCACGGTCGTCCCTCGTCCGCAGGACTCCGCACCCGCCCTCCGCACCA
>JANJEY010000005.1:26582405-26598950 GCA_024703695.1 Erythroxylum cataractarum | reverse complement strand
GTGTGAAACGTTTTGATTTGATTGTACTGTATTGGGTGGCATCCATGTATCCTCTCAGGGGGTATTTGGGTGTTACACTATATACCACCAAAACTTGAAGAAGGTGGTGCTACACAATCAGAAAATATGGAGCCTACAAAAGGTATTACATAGTATGAAGAAAGGAGAGAAGGGGTAGAAGGTGAGGGTGAAGGAGAAACTTTGCACCCAACTTCGAATGATGTATAAGAAAAACTACAAGACTACCAACTTACAAGGGATAGGCAACCAAGAATCAAAATTCCTAATAGAAAGTATACAGAACTAGACTTGGTTGAATTTGCATGTTTCATGGCTGAAAATGTAGAAAATAAAGCCCCAGAAACTTATGATGAAGCCATGAGCAGTAAAGATGCAAAACAATGGAAAGAAGCTTGTGAGAAGGAATATTCTTCATTGATGAAGAACAAAACTTGGACTTTAGTTCCTAGACCTTATAAAGCCAAATTAATTGAGAATAAATGGTTGTTCAAGTTAAATGAATGAATAATAGAAGCAGAACCTAGAATTTATAAGGCTAGGCTTGTAGTTAAAGGATTTAGGCAGAAGGAAGGAATAGACTACAAGGAGATATTCTCTCCTGTAGTCAAATTCAAGACAATTAGGCATATACTAGTCCTAGCAACTCTATATGACTAGGAAATCCATCAAATGGATATTAAGACATCATTCCTATATGGAAAGCTAGAGAAGACAATTTATATGAAGCAACCAGTCAGATTTGAAGACAAAAATAAGCTGGACTATGTTTGCTTATTGCAAAAATCCCTACATGGGTTTAAGAGAGCTCCTAGACAATGGAATAAGAAGTTTCATGAGATTGTTGCTAGCATGAACTTCATCAAAAGCTCATATAATTACTACCTATATTACAAGGATCTAAGAATGAATAAAGCAGTGTTTATGTTAGTCTATGTAGATGATCTCATTATCATAGGGAAGGACTTGAATAAAATTCAAGAAGTTAAGACTGATTTGTGCTCTCATTTTGAAATGAAAGACCCAGGGGATGTTTAGAAGCTTCTAGGAATGTAGATAATCAGATATAGGAGGGAAGGAAAATTATGGCTTGTTCAAAGGAATTACATAAGGAAAATCCTAGCTCAATTCAACATGGAACAAGCTAAACCTAGTTCAGTACCCTTAGGATCACACTTACAAATGGTTTCTAAAAAGTGTCCTAATACTGAAGAAAAATAGAAGACTATGGCTCACTATCCCTATGATGTAGGTGTTGGAAGTCTAATGTACTTTATGCTATGCATAGGACCTGATCTAGCCTATGATATAAGTATCCTAAGTAAGTTCATGGCCAATCCAGGTTTAGAACACTGGCAAGGGTTCAAGAATGTTCTCAGATATATATCTAGAACAGTTAACTATGGACTATGCTTCTCTAAAAGGAAGCTAATCAAATGCAATTACCTGTCTCTATATGGCTATGTGGATGCTGATTATACAACAGATAAGGACTCAAGGAAGTCAATTTCAACATATATATTTACACTATCACAAACACAATAAGTTGGAAATCACAACAACAATCAGTGGTAAGTTTATCAACTACAGAGGCAGAGTATTATGTAATAACAGAAGGGGTAAAGGAACTAGCATGACTATCAGGAATATTAAAAGAAATTAACACAAAAATCACAACACCAATACTATATATAGACAGTCAAAGTATCTGGTACTTTAGTCGAGATCCAGTCTTCCATGAACGATCCAAGCACATAGATGTGCGATTGCATTTCGTCAGAGACCAAATCGCAAAGGGAACCTTCAATTTGGAGAAAATAAATGGTGAGAAAAATCCATTTGAATTCGAGACTAAAATACTAACACAAAAGAAGTTTAATTTTTGCAGGAAATACTTACAAATCATGGAAGCCCCTTGATTCCGAAGACAGATTCAACAGATGTCACACAGGAGGTGAAGATTAGGGTTTCGGGTTTTCTAGATCTCTCTAGGGTTTTTTCATTTGAGTGAAGATTGGTGGAGTAGGAGGGAAAGTGTGATGAAAGTCACTCATACACTAGCAATCATCACTCAGATTTAACAGAAATACAAGAAAATTGAAGAACAAAAGTGAGTGTGTGATGGTGTCTAGGGGTGTTTCGAAGAGAGAGGAAATATACATTCTCGAAGCATCTAAACAGCTGAAGACTAATACTTAAGTCACTAACAAGTGGGGACAAAAGACAAAACATATGTCTGAAGTGTTAAAACTCAATACTGACGTAGAACATATTGCAGAAGACTATCTCACTTGGGCCGACAACCAGAAGCCCAAGCGAGGTGGACCGAAGAATTGAAGATTGCATTTTATATTTTCGAACTTAAAAGTGGACTCATAAACTCATAAGTGGATCCACGTTTTAGTTATTTTCTTTCGAACTATTTAAACAACTTTCGTTGATGTTATTTGCTATCTTGGAATTAATAAAAACCCTAGCACTATAAGTGTATACCAGAGATTGTTAGCACTATAAGTGTATACCAGAGATTCACTCAACAAGATGAAGACATATGATCATGTTTCCTAAGTTTATGGACATTTTCTGTCATGTCTCCTACTTATCAGTTCTGTTGCTATTTTGTATTTGAATTTTCTTTCCATGTTGTTAGGAGGTTAGCCTCCACTTTCCCATGATTTCCCGTTCTTATGGTGGGTTAGTCCTCTGCTGTGTATTTAAAGGGGCCAAGTTAATAAGAAGGTATGCATAATTCCATCACAGTCTAAGGACTTCAAACTTCAAAAAATTCTGGTTCTCTTAGAGGAACCTAAGCCTATAACTATAGGTCGCCAAAGGAAATATCCTATCCATTCATCAAACACTACCCAAACCCTATCAAACACAACTCTCGCAGACCAATAACCAGATCTATCTCCAGGGAACATAATAGAAATTATCTTAGAAAGAGGGGTCATGGTTTTCTAAGGATCTAATCTTCGTTGCTGGTGATAATCTAATGAGGTACTTTATCACAGTTCTTATAGAGAATTTTAGTGCTGAAAACCTATGTGCATGACATTAAAAAGCTCAAGAAGCTTCAAAATCAAAGAAATTAGGATATTGTATCTTGGTCTACCTTTGTTATACTTCTATAAAATACTGCAATGCATCATATTGTCTCAGTATAGTGGCATGCCATGCTGATTTGCTTTGAGTGGGTTTTGTGTCTCCATGTTCATTGATATTGGTAACATTTATTGTCGAGATATTTGATATAGACAATTATTATACTCTGTGTTTTAAGGTTTAGTAGTCTTGTTTGTCTATGTTACTTGGTCTTTTTCAGTTTCATTTTAGAATAGGTTCCTATTCAGTTAATTTGGTGATTTCAAATGTGTACTAGTGTCTTAAATGTTATACTGTAAATTTATCAAGGATGAATGGATGACACCGGTATAGCACTTTTTAGGCATTAAAATTGTGAGAGTTTTGTGCTTTCTTTCCTAGAAGTGGTTTGTCAATTCTACTAGTCCAAGGCAAGTGGGCATTATTGTAGATTTAGTATTCCCTACGTAATTTATAGAAAGTTAACCCAACTGGTGCCACTCCTTTCTCTCACATTCTCAATTATTCTTTTTATCTTGTTTATACAGCTTTACTACATTGTTGTGTCAAATATCTTGTCACCCCAAATATGAGCTAAATGAAATAGAAGTAGATTTCGAAGATTGGAATCTTCTTGTTATTCTCCAAAAATTGATTACATTTCATATTTCTTTCATAAATTTGTTATTGAAATCATCTTACTGAACTATTGTCTGTTTTTTCTTTCTTTCTTTCTTTTTTTTTTTGTATGTTTTAAGGATCTCCTGGAATTAGTGATAGTGGCAGAAAGAAGATTCTGCTTCTGAAAGGGAAAGAAAAAGAGATTTTTCCTGTAAGGCTTCTGTCCCTTGCCGTTAATATACTTTTTGTCAGGCTGTTATTCGTGTCAATGGTGGCTTCTTTAATGTTTGGTTGGCGCTCTATATAAAGTGGATGAAAGGCATAGTTTTAGTGGTGTGAATCTTCTGGCCATTAACTGGTATCTCTTTACATACATATTAATCCTTTACTTTTTATATCCATCTTTACACACTGAGAATTACAATGGACTCTGTTGAAGTTTTAGGTGACATAGAATGAACCTATGCATCTACCTAGCAACTCTTTACAAATAAACAGAGATTTCAAGATTGTCCTAACAGATGTTGCCTTATTTCATTCGCATAAAACTTGGAAAGCATATGAGGAGGGGGTTTTAGTGACTTGAGATTAATTATATGCAACTTATCCAATAAAGATCCTCATATTAATACATTTGTGTCAGGAGTTTTGATTACAGCCTCCCAACTACGAGTCCATGGACAATCTTCTTTATTAATTTCACACTGGTTCACTAAAACTATGGACACAATTAGAGAAGGAATTTCTGAAGATTATCCCCAGAAAATCTGTGTATTTTTCATTTCTGTAATAAAAGTCAGAAGCCAGACTAATGCCATTTGTGTCTGAGGTATTTAGTTTATTTAATTTCTTTAAGATGTGTCAAGTAACATCTTTTTCCCCTCATTGTTGTTTTTGAACCTTTCATATTTAGCTTGTAACTAGTTTCACAATCTTCCCTTCAAAATTATTGTTTCCGACTTTTATTGACAGTTTTGTTGCTCTGTGGTCAGCATCAGAGCTCAACATCAGCTAAAAATTCTTCTTCCTCAGCTGCTGTCAAGCAAAGCCAGAGACGCGATGCCGGTGGAAGGATGATGAGAAACATTCTTCTAAATAAGGATTTACGCCGGATTTCTGGTGTTCAGTCTGAGCAACAAAGTCAAACCTTAAATTCAGAAAAGGATAAACGCCCGCCTCGGGCCCCCAATGCACAATTGATTTTGAAGGATGCAAATGGAGCTCCAGATTATAAATTTATTGGAAATGATATTCATGGTTCTTCAGGTGAGCAGGAAAAGCGAACAAAAAACAAGGATAGAGCTGATTGTGTCATGTGGACACCTTTTCGTCAATCGGATGGATCATTTGCAAGTGATGAATCCCTCTCCTCATCAACCTCTCAGTCTACACAGTCAGGGTTAGATTCTGCACAAGGTATGCCCTTAGTATTCTATTGGAGGTGTTAATGAAGAGGACATCGTTGTTTTGCTGAATTTCATTAACCCGTTTGAATGGTTGCATATTCCCACTAATGTCCAAAGTCATTATACACTTGAATTTTGTCCCAGGGCTGGAGGAAGTATATTTAACTTATTTCTTCCAACCTTTGGGTTACCAGGAAATTCTGGAGATAATAATTATTATTCGAGGAGGGAAGTCAAATCCCTGGGAAGTGCAGGAAACACTCATTCATCTCTAGATAATGGTTAGTTTTTGGTCGTGTTAGTTAGATGTTTGGTTCTTAAGCTTGTAGTTTGATGCATTCTGTGCACCCAGATAATCATTTGCATTGTACTGCAACTTTGCTGTTTGATTTTTACTCAGGGTGTCATAAATATTTTGGTCGTCGGGGACCCTCACATAGTGCAAGTTATGCTGATGCTCCATTAGTTGAGGTGAAATCTTCTAAGAGAGGTGGTACTTCTGGTTATGGTTCCCATGAGGTAATTTGACCTGTTTTCTGGTTGCATAACTTTAACCTAGTTTTTTATGGCAGTTTAGTTAAATGAAGATTTGTTCTCTGAATTTACAGAAGCAAGTCTGGGTGCAAAAATCAAGCTCAGGTTCTTAGTGTTTGGTAAGCCTTCCTTTTCTTTTTCCCCAAATAGTTTAGTTTAGTTTTGTTTTGTGACACTATGCAAATCGTTTTGTCATGTCCTGATCTTTCTGATATTCTTTATTATCTATGCTTTGCATGCACCAAGAATTAAGACAATTGGGAAAAGAGACTTGTACATTGAAATATTTCCACTGATATGAGAGGGTATTGGGAAGAGGCTATTTTCTAATGCTGTCATTTCAGTTGGTCTGGTTTACTACTCTGATGCTTATATGTTGGAATTCAAGAATATGCTTTCGCTTTGACATGCATAATAACGAAAAGACTGCTTTACCCTTGATTTTGGATGAAGTTATAATCATTTGGGTGATGGAGTGTTACTGTTATTTGGTCTCTCTTTGACATCTTTGTTAAACGTGCACTTGCTCTTTCTTTTCTTTTCTTTCATTGTGAAGGCTTCTGTTATAATTGTGAAATTTGTGAATGTTTTACTTGGGCCTTTGTGTTGATTGATATTTCCAATATTTCTGCAGTAAAATGCATATAGCCGTGTAAAATTTTTGGAGCTTGCAATTGCTAGATTATGGAGGCTGTCTCCTTTTCCGAAGCAGATATGTCAATTGTGAGCAAAGTTTCAGCAGTGGAGTTTCTCTTTTGGGAAAAGCTAGAAGAAATATCAAAACTTATGTCAATGATGCAGTTATTACTCGAATGGATTGAGATGAGGATTTGCAATAGGAGGAAAGAAAAAGAAAAGGATATCTTGGTATATAAGACAACAGTTTTTACCATGGAGTCCCAACTTGATGGAGGGGGGAGGGAGGGCTGGGCATTGATGTCCTGATTCTTGCAACTTGACAGCGAATGCCAAGATGACCCGGATTTATAGGTGTGATCCCTATCTTTGGTTGAACTGTATATAAATACAGCTAGAGGAACATGTGAGTATCTGACACTTTTTTTTTTTTTCATTTCTTAAATATACACAAGTCTCTGCCCTATGACTGGTGAGCATTTGTTTGTAGCCCCTGATATTTTGTTAGGGGTATCTACAATTGTGGGTTCTTGTTGAATGAAGACGAAAAGAAGGAGAAGTGGGTACTCTTGGTCAGCAGAGCAACAGATAGGCAGTCATTGGAGGTGATGTTAGATGAGTAGGAACTCTTTTGTTATGCTATCTGTCTGCAATGGAGAGTTAAACTGGCGTTGATTTGTTTGGATCATCCTTTTGCAATTTACACCACTCTCTCTCTCTCCCTCTTCCTCTAGCTTATATATACATTGGCCTAATGATGCTACATTTGGGTACAAGTTATATTTATGACAATGAAGCCCTTCGTTTCTATCCAATACAAAATCTATATAACAACCGTTTGACGATCAAAGGATTAGTTAAATATTAATATCCTGCAAATAAAAATGAAGTTGTTCTTATTTAATTTTTAAATCAACCCCTAAAAATCTAGCTGACAATAAAGAAAACAACAAATTAATCCAAAAAGCAAATTCGAAACCAAAAGTACACCGTTAAAATCGATAAAAAGAATTCAACATACCGAGAATCTGCCGAACGGGGTGGCGGGCACAGGTTGAAAAGAGAGAAGCAATGATCGGGCCTAGTTCTATATTTTATTGAACATATTCATAAAGTAAGACTTTGAATCAGCTTAACAAAGCAAGTTATCATTTATAAAATTTATTGATAAATTAATTACGTAAATAAATTTATCTTAATATGTTACATAAATGTTAATAACATTTTTATATTTCTTTAAATAAATAAGTAAATACAAAATTTTATACTATTTATTTATATATATTTAATTATTAAAAACAATTTCATGATTTAGAATTAAATATTTGACATTTAAATATTATTTCATGAATGACCATTTTAAAAATTTAAACTTATATATTTTACAGTTAAATTTTAAAAATATTTATTAAATAAATTTATAAATTTAAATTAATCAACTTGAAAAATTGAAAATAAAAATTAAAACCATAATCAAACATTATTTTTACTAAATTTGAAAATTAAAATGGAAAATTAAAAATAGAAACTAACAATTATTCTACTAAATACATCATTGTATTGAATTATTTATTACAACAACAACAACAACAATATCACTATGAATCTTGCTGATACGCAAGAGTCTGGAGAGGTCCAATAGTATGTAGTCTTACCCTAACTAGCAGAAAGACTATAACTGAATTATTTATTATAGGTGAAATAAGTCAATTTTTCATATGGTTTCATTAAGTCTCTCAAATACTTTTTATGTTTTTAAAATTTTCATATAAACTATTGTAACACTTCACTATTATAAAGTATATACCAGAACATTCTAAGGACATTCTAGTATATAACCTATAATAATGGCATTTTAGAGCAGTCACGACGCTAACTTAATCATAGCATCATCATTTAATGTGTAAATGTTACAATATTTAAAAACCTAAAAATCCTCATTTCATTTCTTAATCACTATGTATATTGTAGCTTTACAACAACATCCATATATGTACATTATCAAAAATTAATCAGAGTTTACATCTCGGTTTACAAAACACGCTACATACATGAGGCATTATACAATTTTTTTTTCTAGATCCTTCAATCTCAGCTTGCCGATCTTTGAGCCATGTCTTCTATCCAAAATCAATGCTAGTTCTCTTTTAAATTGACTTAAAAGCTATATCGTCTCTCCCAAACCTGAAGTATTAATGTTGCAATTTTGGTGAATTTTGCGAACTCAACGAGCTACCTATCATCGATGGCTCACTCATAATACATAACACATACAGTTTATGTAATCATGTAATTCACATCATTTCACTAATAATCACGTAGCATCCATATCATTTTGATTACTTATTTCACATTTCACATTCAGAGCAGTCAAACAATTCATTTTGATCATTTAAAATATACAAATAAATTATAAATGTAATGCACATGAGACACTTTTAGTTATTACTTTGTCGTGACCGAGTGTCTTTTTACTGGCCCATATCCCTTATGGATATCAGCTTGTTTCAAATTTTGTCCCATATCCCTTAACGGATACTGGATACATTAATAACTGAGCCAGAGGCTCTTATGACATTTTGAGCTTTAAGCTCTTTTTCAGTGGCTACTTCGGTCACAATAGCCTTTATGTTTTCATGTATTCATGTAATGAAATGCATCACATTCATATACATTCAATCAGTCACTTGAATTCATTTTCACATTCATATACATATTTCTCATCGAACCTTGGTCCGACATTCAACAATAATGTTGACTATCACTTATTTCATCAAATTTATATGCAAAGAGTACTTCCAATATCTTATTCATGCATCAAATGTCTCGGACATTCAATATCCGGAATCAATACAATCACATTCATATAATAATTCAATATATAATTTAAAACAAACAATTTATTAAGTGAGACCATCCAGGTCACTTAGTTTTCTCCAGATAGCTATTTTCTCGAAGTCTCGACAATGTCTAGAAGTTGTCACTCTAAATGCTCTTTTATATTATGCAACACACATTCATGCACATCACAACTTTGCATAATTATATAAGTACTCATTTATGCACAAATGTGTATATAGATTATATACAATGCATGCTCAATGACAATCTCGGGTATATTTCCTTTATTCACATCTCATGATTATTCATACTTTAAAACTCATAAATGTCTAATTTAAATTCAGGTTTACACCCCAATGATACAAACTTATTCGAAGTTTATCACTCAATCAAGCACTAAAGTTCATGGCTCTATATACTTGATCATTGTAATGATCTCAATCAATCATTATCAATCCTTTTGTAATGAATTCGGATGACCATGAGATTTGGTGGAGAGGAAGGACAATATGTGAGGAGTTAGTGGTTTAAATTTCAATTTAATCGGAGGTCCGAAGAAGAAGTTATGGCCAAAAGAGTGAAGGGTGCTCAAAACTGTCAAAAATCACTTCGCTCTCACTATCACGATCGTGCACTGCGAATCCTCTCTGTCATGATCATGCTTGCGCACGATCGTACACTATCGGATGTCTCCCCTCTAACGTGCACTACGTGATTTCTCCTCTCTGTCATGATCGTGTAAGTCCCCTAAGATTTCCCCTCTGTCACGATCATGCTTGAGCACGATTGTGTGACTTCTCTAAGGTCTCATCTCTGTCATGATCGTGTTTGTGCATGATTGTGCATAACCTGATGGTTATTCTAAAAAAAGATTTTCAGGTCAATTTTTCATGGCCATTTTGACAAGGAAAAAGAAGGATTTAGGCGACACATTCTCTAAACAATTTTTCATCTATGTCTTAAGTTTCTAATGACACTAAGTTCATACAATTTGGTTCAATATTCTGCCATTTATACACAAAATACTACCAACTGTTCTCAAACTGGAACAACACCTAGTACTCAACTTCAAGCCAAAATTTGAAACTCTCACAGACAGAATTCAAATTCAATTTCTTCATCAAAATTGTAGCCATATGTCTCTAATTTAATATAATTAAAAATAATCATATTTGGATGTCTACAGATCAAGATATGGCTAAAAGACGAATGACTATGAAATTTGGTGGAGAGGAAGGGCAATGTGTGAGGAGTTTGTGGTTTAAATTTTAAGTCAATTTGAGGCCTGGAGAAGAAATTATGGTCAAAAGAGTGAAGGATGTTTAAAACTGTCAAAATCATTGCACTCTCATTGTCACGATCATGCTTGTTCATGCATTGCCTGTTGAATCCTCTTTGTCACAATCGTGCTTGTGCATGATCGTGCACTACCAGATGCCTCCCTTCTGTCACAATCATGCACTACCTAATTTCTCCTCTCTGTCATGATTGTGTAAATCCCTTGATATTTCCTCTCTGCTAAGATCATGTGACTCCTCTGAGGTCTTCTCTCTGTCACGATTGTGTTTGTGCACAATTGTGCACTACCTGATGACTATTCTCAACAAAGATTTTAGGGTCAATTTTGTATAGACATTTTGATAAGGAAAAAGAAGGATTTAGGCAATACATTCTTCTAAATAATTGTTTTCTATGTCTTAAGTTTCTAATGACACCAAGTTCATATAATTTGGTTTAGTATTCTGCCATTTATACATAAAATACTGTCGACTGTTCTCAAACTGCAACAACACCCAGTACTCAACTTCAAGCCAAAATTTGAAACTCTTACAGAGAGAATTCAAATTCAATTTCTCATCAAAATTATATCCATATGTCTTTAATTTAGTATAAATTAAAAATAATCCCATTTGGATATCTACAGATCAAGATATGGCTAAAAGACAGAAGCATGTTTAGTGAAAACAATCTATCTCACACATTCCAGCACACTTCATCACCATTTTCATCTTAGTTCATCTCTTTTGCTTAGTCTATCATTTCTAACTTATTTCCTCATTATTTCCTCTTCATTCCTACATCCATTTTAGTTCAATTTCAATCATAAACACATCATATTTTATTTTTGATCATAATACCAAAAAAAGAACATTCATCACTAAAATTTTTTGTACTTCTTTCTACATCATTTTAATGATCTTTCAAGTTCAAACTCATCTTTACAACGACTTATGAAAGATTAATCATACTATATGCATAAATAAGACATTTATATGCACATTTCATCACTCACGATTCACAAATATAATTTCATGATCAAGTCATCAATCTTAAATTACTCATCATATTAGTTTTATTTACTATCCATGATGATTAAAACACAACTTACTTGATTTGGATGCAAAATATTCAAACTCTTCAAGAATACCAAGAAGCTCTAATTATCATAAAACTCACGTATAATATCATGGAGGTTGGGATGTTTAGGTTTTCTTGTGGAAAATGAAGAAGACAACAAAGTGAGAGTATCAAGTGAAATACGAGAGAGCTAGGTTTACGTTGATAGGGCAAAAAGACTGGTTCGTAGGTGAAGAAGAAAGCCACGAACAAGAAGAAGAAAGCAAGAAACAAAAAAATTAAGTAGTCTTCCAAGTATCGTGGGATAAGGATGTGGCTTGGCAAGTGCACTTGTCACTTGCCACATGTCTAATATCTATAGGTTTTATTTAACTAATCCAATCAACTCCAATTTTTACTCCATTTGTCTCCTAATTTTCAATGACACTTGTCAATAAATCTCAAAGTCATTTATCAAAATTTCAACTATTATTTATCAATTGTCTTGCCACTTGGCATTTTTCCTGGACTAAAAATACCTATAATTTTCAAAAATATTTCAAAATTTCAACAAAAATTCAAAATCAATATTTATACTCTCCAAATCAATTTTCAATACATAAAATCCATAATTCTCAATACAATCACATTTATAAATCAATTATACTCAAAAAATGTCAATATATGCATGTACAATCATTTTAACGTGTGCAAAAATTAATATTCACATTTGTATGTATGTTATAATATGCATGAGCATGAAATATGCTTTCTAACTTCTCAATAATCTCTCATGTACACTATTCTAGGGTTCTAACTCTTAACATGGGATAATGATATGTTACAACTATTATATTTTTTAGAAAGCTCAAAATTAATTATTCTGTTAATTTATACATTAACTCCCAATAATGCAGTAATTTTTAAATAAGTGACACCAATGTAGACAATTATATCATAGGAAAACGATTGATAACCTTAGTAAACCATACATATTGGATTAACGCATGTTACAAATACATACTGTTATCACTTTATAGATCCAAGTCTAACGTGCATTGCATATCCCCATACCCATCAATTTTTCTTATATTATGCATTTTCAACATATGTCTAGCTTATCATCTACTTCCCATAGTTTTTTTTTAATCATTGAGGCTGCAAACTTTGATTAGTTTTAGCTTCTGGACTACTTTCCTTTGCTTTCTCCACAGATGGTCAAGGTTTTAGTCACATGTGCATGTCATTGAGCTTCATCATGTTGTTCATTCTTGGCTTCATGTTTGCTCAAGATAGCATGTCTTCATAGATCTTCACATATGCACCAATTCCATGTATTCACATATAAGTTTTCATATCATTCTTACCTTGTTATGATGCTTCTTTTAACTAGAATTCTAATTGACTCTATTCGTAGGCTTGAGAAATGTCTTACTTATCCTTTATGTCTGAAACATTTTTGGTCCACTATATTGGTTAAGTAAGGCTAATGAGAGTCTCCATATACCTCTATATTCTTGGTTACCCTTCAAGTGAAGTTAATGAGCTACCAATATTTCTCTGATGAAATTAGTTGTCTTACTCAGCAGGATATGGTCATTTGTTACCTCCTTAGTGAATATCCCCTTATTCTTTTTCAGCCATATGTTGTAAAGTGTTCTACTAAGGTCCACCTTAATACTTGTCCATTTTATTGCCTTTTTTTCTTTAGATTCCTATTGCACCACTAAATTATTCCTTCCATTCTAGTTGAGGAATCCAAGCATTGCATAGGTTCTTAATAACCGACCATATATGAGTTGAATAGTGACAAGTGAAGAACAAGTGTTTAATTGTTTTTTGTTTTTAAATACAGAGTGCACACACCTAAAAATTATTAATAATTTCTTCAACTATAAGAGGGTCTTTAGTCTTTCCTTTATTGCCATATGCATTATTAGTGATGCACTGAGACATACTTGCTTGCACCATACCAAATTATGCCATCCGACCTCAATGGTAATTCATTTTACTAATTTCTTGCACGATGAATTTGTAAACTCACTATTACTAATACTCTTCTATTTGATTCAACCTTCTTCGTATGAGATTAATTAAATCATAGTTTGCATTGAAAGTCTCATTCTTGCAAGAATTGATAGCCTCATACATTGTAGCATTTTGTGATATTACATTCCTTAGGGATGTGACCTCATGGATCTCATTTAATGTCCTTGTCCTAAGCCAAGAATCATATTATAACAAAGTTTTTGTCCCATTCCCTATCTTATGTATAAATTCAACTTTGAATTTTCATTTGAGCTTGAATAGATGAAACATGGTCCATGAAAACTTTGATTTTGAATTATTTATCCAAAAATCTTAGTGCTTAATATAGTATGCATGAATCCATCACACCTCTATAGCCTCATTAATATTAGGATCTAGATTATTAGCTTGGCAGGGAGAATTGCCAGTCTCTCCTCCACCTTTTTTTTTTTATCTTTTCACACTTCATGCCATTTTACTTTTTCTTGGAATTTTCATTTTGAATTTCCTTTCTATAAAAACCTTCCCAGCATTTGTTCTATGTCTTTGGTGATATTCTTAGGAAAGCATATATGTGAGCTTTAATATACATATAGGTTATTGAGAATGGACTTTATAGACTGTAGTTTGACAATTGTGGACAATTTTAGGTTTGATAAATTTTAAGTTTGATATTTGAGTAAGCCGATCTGCAATGTGTTCTACATTAGAAGATAAAATCAATTGATTTGTGTATCAATGGCTAGCTCAAATAAGTAATATAATAGATTGGGCTAGTCATTAGTAAAATTATGGAACTAGGATCTACTTTTGAGGACAAATTCAAGTTATCAACAAAGGATAGATTTGAAGTACTCAACCCTTTACATTTGGAGTGGAACTTGAAGTGATGATTTCTTCTGATTATGCTCTTAATTGATCTCACCAATAATTCCATTGTTAGGATGAATAGATATGGAGACAACAGGTCTATTTGTCTAAGTTCCCTGGCCCCTTTGATCATTTTGGTTTACTCACCATTAATAAGAATCTCATATGATACAATCGTAATAAATTGTGTGATTCATTGTATAAACTGATAAGGAAACTTTAATGCCTCTAAAATGTTGATGAAAAAACTCCAATCCAAGGAATTATTAGCCTTATAGAAATATAATTTTATAGCATAATTCTTAGGATATTTTTCCTTAAATAGTTTTTGAAAAGCTCTTGGAACAATAGAATGTTGTCCTCTATTGATCTCCATTGGATAAAGGCTCTTTGGGATGGACCAATTAGGTGAGTAAGCACCAGTTTTAATCTTTTAGCAAGTGTTTTGGCTATCACTTATATATAATATTACAATAAAAAATTGGGTGATAGTTTTTTAAGGAGTTTGGAGATTGTACCTTTGACACAAGTATGATGAATGTTTGGTTGAGTTTTTTTGACATTGTTCCATTCTTGAAGAATTTTTGCACTACTTCCAGCACCATTATTTTCAAATGATTCCATGTTTTCTATTAAAAAATTACAATGAAACCCTCAGGTCTAGGTGCTTTGTTAGGATTTATAGAGAATAGGACTCTTTCCACTTATGATGTTTCAATAGGTTTAACCAGAGCTTTTACTAGGCACTTAATCCTATATAATTGCTTTAATCATGTTAAAAATGGAAGATGCATTAGTGTTTGAATCTAGGGAATGGCAAAAAACCTCATCACCTCCTCTTATGTCTCCTCCTTAGAGCTCTATTTTTGTCTTTCAATGATAAAATTTTGTTATTTTTTTTCTCTTTGTTTGAATGGATATGTGAAAAGATTGATGTTGGGCTTCAAAATTTTTTCTAATTTATGTTATTAAGCATTAATTGTGTTCATTGTGTGATTATGACTTAATTTGATTTAATTGGGAGTGTTAGTGGATAATTAAGGTTTATTTGTGTTTAAGTGAGAATGAAAGGATAAAATGTTTGAGGGCATTTTGGGAAGATTACTTAGGTTGGAATGAGTTAAGGCTTTGCATGGAGGGGTAAAATGGTCTTTACCCATCTCATTTAGACTTAAGTGAAAGGATTAGAAGGATTAGAAGAAAAAGAAGGAAAAAGAGTGAGAAAGAGAGGGAGAGAGTGTCGTAGGAAGAGGAAGAGGAAGAAGAGAAAGAGGACTTTTAATCCTAGAAGATTTTCAACAGTTTTGAAGCAAGTCTTGGTAAGTTTAACTTCATTTCTTCTTGTTTTTGTTGGATTAAACCCTAGAATTGATTTGCATGTGTTAGAAACAATTGTTTAGGGATTTTCGAAAAACCTAGTTGAAATCCTTGGGTTGTTGGGTTTGTGTCTGATTTTAAGGTTTGAATGAGTTAGAAATGCAGTATTGGACTTGAATCAAGGTTTAGATGTGTTGTATTTGTAAGATGGGAAGATTGAGGATGAGAAATGCTGGAAAAATTGGGTTCGGAGTCGTTCTCCAGACCTGCACGTCGTGACGTGCGAATTTGTATTCGCTGCGACGTGCGAGGAAGGTATGCACGTCGCGACGTGCGAATTTGTGCACGTTGCAGAGAGCAAAAGGCCTTCGTCGTGGCGTGTGAGGGGCTTTTTCGCCGCGGCGCACGCATGCGTGCGCGCGGCGGTGCTCACAGACTGTTCGCCGCGGCGAGCGTAGCTTTGCCGTGGCACACACGACGGCGAGTTCCTGTTTCCAACGAAGAAGTATTTTGGTATTTTGGTTGTAACTTGGGCTATGGATGTCCAAATGAGGTGATTTTAGATTCGTTGTGGACTAGAGATAGAGCGCTACAAGTTTTATGAAGAAACGAAAGTTTAAAATTTGCTTATAAGATTCGGGATTTTTGTTGGAAGTCGAATGTAGACTTTTGATGCTAGTACTTTTGATTATCAAGCTTTTTGAATATTTCTTTTGGATATTATTTGAATGGAAACTTGGTTTGTTATAGGAAACCAAGCCGACCTGATTCAATCACAAGAGGAAGGACAACAGTGAGTTAGATTCTCGAGCGATATTAGGTGGGTAATATATTTATGGTTGTTGTGTGTATG
>JANJEY010000005.1:26568240-26578861 GCA_024703695.1 Erythroxylum cataractarum | reverse complement strand
ATAAGCGAATTTTGGTTGAGGGAAGTTGCACTTCTTGGATATGTGATCTCAAAGCAAGGAGTGCATGTGGATCCAAAAAAAAATAGAAGCTGTGATGAATTGGGAAGCACTGAAGAATGTAGCAGAGGTGAGGAGTTTTCTGAATTTGGGAGATTATTACGTGAGATTTGAACATAAACCTATTTAAAAAAACTCCAAACGGTCGCACGCTTTTAGTTCTTCGAAACTTCGCCTTTTCTTTTTGTCTTTTCATATTGGTTCTCTAGCTCATGCTTAATGCCTATTTCAAAGAAGAACAGACGCAAGAATTGAAATCGAGAATGGGCTGATTAAGTCTCCTTTTCCCAGTTTTCTGTTGGACTTTCCTTTCAGTTACACAAAATGGGACATAATTAGTATACGGAATGAAATTCAAAAACTATCTTCTTCACTATGTTTCCTTGTCCTTGGAACAGATGAATTCTTGTAATTCTTCATCTAATTCTTAACCAAGACCTATAGCCTATTTCTATGCGTTTATGTTTCTAATATAAGTAATGGGAGACGGGAAGAGGGTTAGGAAGTGTGTATCGTCTTCGTAGATGTGGATAGTCTTACGACCACAAAGTTTCTTTTAACAGTTACAGCTGAAAATGATAAAATTGAAACGGAACCATAAACACTCAAAAAAATCTCAACGAAAATAATATTGGATGTGTGTCATGGCCATGGCTTCATCAATATTCCTCCCCTCTCACTCCCTCATTCGCCATTCATTCTCTGTCAAGTCCTCAGTTTTGGCGCGAAGTTCCAACGGTCAAGAACCCTCCGCTCTCCTCCTCAAGGACAAGCCAACTTTTCCAGGTCTCTTTTTCTCACACACATGCCCACATAATTTGAGAAAATGGAATCATTTTTTGAATTTGATGGGCAGGTAAGGCAGAGGCAGATGTAATTGTTATTGGGAGTGGCATAGGCGGACTGTGCTGTGGAGGGCTTCTAGCCAGATACAATCAAGATGTTTTGGTTTTGGAAAGTCATGATCAACCAGGAGGAGCTGCCCATGCTTTTGAAATCAAAGGATACAAGTTTGATTCTGGTCCTTCATTGTTCTCTGGTTTTGAGTCAAGAGGTCCTCAAGCTAATCCTCTCGCTCAGGTTCTCTCATTTGTTTTTCGCTTTTAGGAGATTTTGAGGAATTTGCGCAGCTATTTATAAACTTATGCCTGATAAATGCTTCAAGCCCAATTTCCTTTTGCCCCTTGACTCAAATAATGTTACCTTTAATTCCATAAGTTATTCAAATGTTTACAATTTGAATAACACGGTTGTTATGTTGTCTTGAATAATTTATACCTGTAATGCACTCAATGTTGCCAATTCTCTAGTCGTTTTCAACACAAAAGTCTTCAGTTCTCCTTTCTGCAAACTTCCTTCTCTAACAACTTTAGAAATGTCTTCTACTGTTTTCAATTAGTTGTGGGCCGGTAAAGCTATTTTTTTGTGACCAAATGGTCATATGTTTGAATCACGAAAATAACTTCTTTGTAAAAATGTAGGGAAGGCTGTGTGCTATGAGTAATGTTGTGGTTTGTGGTCCATAGATATCTCTATGGTATTAAAGTAAAAATCAACCAATACCTGTTAGGGCATGATTATACAGAAGTAAACATTAACATATCACTCCCTTACAGCCATATCATCTAGAGAAGAAACTCCCAATTAACTGTTGAAGAAGTGTATACTTAATTAATTTTACAAATTGCTTATTTTCACCAAGCCACAGATGTCCTTATGCAGTTAACACCACTTATACCTCAATTTGCATTAAATTTAATTTTGACCATCTCCAGGTTCTGGATGCATTGGGAGAGTCTCTTCCTTGTGCAAAGTATGACTCTTGGATGGTGTATGTACCTGAGGGAGAATTTTTGTCACGTATTGGCCCTACAGAATTTTTCAAGGTGCGTTGCTGTACTAGTATCAAAATGATTCAGCTATCAGATTCGAGTGCTCTATAGTTTCATCTGTGCTTTGATATGCGTTTGAATGCTAAGAGTAGAAGATATGTGCAATGTTCACCCATTTTTAATCCATTTTGAGACGGGTATAATTAAAATTTCAAACATTGAGACAAATGCAGCGTCCAATAACAAATTGTTGTTTCCACAGCTTATGCAATTTTAAAAAGTGAAAGGGGCTTTGATTTCTATCTCATGCAAGTGTTAAGTCGCTTAAACAGATTGCTATTAGATACTGTTCTAATCCAAATCAGATCTCTTGAGTAGTGGCTATAATGGAAGACGATTGGATCAATCAGTTTTGTGAACTGCAAAACACAAAAGACTCCCACACTTAATTCTATAACATATGGAGTACTTTGAAAAATGCTCCCCCGTACCATATATTGATGCATTTTGCCTATATTGTTATGATATCGTTATGCTTTGATGTCATTTGTAACCAAACATCTAAAGACTTTTATGGAAGCCAATTGCCTAATGATGTCTTAATACAGTCTTTGATGAGTGAACTCATTTTCATTTTTCATTTAAAAAACTTAAAGCTAGTTGGGAAGAAAAGGCAACTGAATAGCTAGTCATCCATGTATCCATGCAGCTTATAGCATACTCTTTTGCGTTTCATTAAGTGTTTCCTTCCACAAAACTTTTTATATATGAGATATCATTTTCAGTATGTTTTAAGACTTGAACAAAACAATGGTGATTGGTGGGAATTCGTATCTTTTGTTCAGGACCTTGAGAAGTATGCAGGCCACAATGCTGCTCAAGAGTGGAAAAAGCTTCTTGTGAGTAATACAATTCTTTATTTTTCACTACTTGTGTTCAGGTCAATGAGACAATTACTTTATGGTACTTCTGGTCTTGTGTTGACCAAAATCCAACTCCTTTTGCACCTCTATATGTTGTGAGAGTTCAAATTTCCAATTCTAAGTGGATTCTCGTACTTGATCTTTACATAAAATAATCACTAGCACTAAAAAGGAAACACCTCTATGGGGCCATCATGGAAGTCACTCATTGTAGGAACTAAATTAGAAATCTGCTGTGCTAAGGCAGTATGGAGACCAAAATGTCATTCTTTTTCCTGTAATTAAACTAAAAAATCAAACTAAACAAGATTTTTATTCTTCGAAAGAGAGTCAGATTGCTAGCTAGTGCGTCCTCAACAAATTCTCATATGGGAGAATTTAATCAGGAAATAACTGATTGGTTCTCTTTCCTTTTTCATTTGATATTTCATATTTATGAGGCTACAGGATGCAATACTTCCTTTGGCTTCAGCTGCAATGGCTCTACCACCTATATCTATCAGGGATGATCTTGGTGTTCTGTCTACTGCTGCTGTTAGATATGCTCCCTCACTGCTAAAGTCGTTCGTCCAGATGGGACCTCAGGCAGCTTTTGGTGCAACAAAGCTTCTTAGACCTTTCTCTGAGATTGTTGACTCCTTGGACTTGAAGGACCCTTTTGTACGGAACTGGGTGGACCTTTTGGCGTTCCTTCTTGCAGGAGTCAAATCTAATGGTATACTCTCAGCAGAGATGGTAACTACATATATCAATGTTGTTTTAAATTTTCAATTTTCTAATGAAATTTTGATGCTTTCTGTTGGTATTTTTGCTTCGAAGGAAATTAGTTCTTGGTTTGTAGGAATAGCTGCAGTAAATTGAAACTGAGAGCAATGTATATAAAGTAATAAAAAATAGAGCTCTACATCTATTAATCTCTGAAACATTACAATTTAAACTTAAAAATAAATAAATAACTAACTCCTACTAATATGGTCCTACAAACAAGCCATGAACCATCACACTAAGAGAAGAAATAGCCTAAAGATTAGGACAACAATTTAGCAACAGAAAAACAGAATAAAACCATGATCTGCACGTGGACATGTTTCAGTCGTGAAGCAATTTCCTAACACTCCTCCTTGCTTTAGGAGCTGCAAACACCAATTTTCTACCTTAGAAACTCAAACCTACTAACTGAAAGTGGCTTTGTAAACAAATCTGCCAACTGATCTTTAGACTTGTAGTAAACTAGAGTCACCAACTCTTTCTTTCTGCACTTCTCTTAGAAAAAACAACTTGATGTTGAAATGCTTAGTTTTCTCATGAAACACAGGATTATGGGAAATGGCAATGGCAACTTGGTTGTCAACAAATATCTTAGTGCTTTCTTTTTGCTCCAGGTTGAGATCTATTAGAATCTTCTTCAGCCACAAAGCTTGATTAACATTAACAGCGGCTGTTGCAGCAACAAATTCTGCTTCGACAGTGGATTGGGCCACGGTTTCTTGCTTCATCGAGCTCCAAGAGAAAACATCAGATCCAAGAGTAAAACAGTACCCTAAGGTGCTCGTCATATCATCAATGGAACCTCCCTAGTCACTGTCAGAGAAGCCAACTAGGTTGAACTCCTTGCTTTTTGTGAATTTGACACCAAAATTGCTTGTCCCTTTGACATACCAAATCACTCTCTTGGCAGCCTTGAGATGCAATTCACTTGCACAATGCATAAATCTAGACAAAATACTTACAACATTCAAAATATCAGTCCTTGTTGCCGTGAGATACATTAAACGGCCAATCAAATTCTTGTAATATCCCTCATCAGCTTTGTCAGCACTGTCTTCTTTGCACAGCTTCTCCTTTTGATTCATAGGAGTGCTTACTTCCTTACATTCTTCAAGTTTAAATTTCTTTAAAATCTCCTTGGCATATTTCTTCTGACAGATAAATACTTCATGCTCAGCATGCTTGATTTCCATTCCGAAGAAGAAAAACATGATCCCGAGGTCTGTCATTTCAAATGCTTTCTTCATCTTATGCTTGAAGTTATGCACTTGACCTGCATTGCTTCCTATAATTGATAAATCATCAACATAAAGTGAAATAACTAGGATGTCATTTCCACTGCTTTTGACGCATAAAGTAGATTCGGATAAGCTCCTTTTAAAGCCCAAGCTGAGAGATGATCATCAATTCTACTGTACCAAGCTCTTAGAGCTTGCTTCAATCCGTAGAGTGCCTTTTTGAGAAGATAAACCTTCTCTTCTTCTTCCTTTTTCACAAAGCCTTTTAGTTGTTCCACATAAATCTCTTCTTGTGATATACCATTCAAAAAAGCTGATTTAACATCTAACCGGTACACTCTCCAATTCTTTTGTGCTGCAACATCTAGTAAAAGCCTGATGTTATTGAGTCTAGCCACTAGTGTAAAGGTATCCAAGTAGTCCACACCAAATACTTGTGCATAGCCCTTCACTACAAGTCTTGCCTTGTGTTTATTGATGGAACCATTAGCATTTAGCTTGGTTCTATACACCCATTTGACTCCAATCACTTTTCTATCTTAAGGCCTTTCCACTAGAATCCATGTCTTGTTTTTCTCTATCATAGACAGCTCCTCCTCCATTGCAGCTATCCACTTTTGATCCTCTTTTGCTTCATCATAATCTGTAGGTTTACATGCAGCAATGTTGCATCTTTCATGAATGTCAGAGAGTAGCCTGGTTCCTCTCATAGGGACATCATCCACATTTTCATAATGCCAGTCTTCTTCTTCAATAATTGAACCAAGAAACTCAAGTTTCATCTTTGACATGGTCAAACCATTCTTTGCATCATCCCAGTTCCACCCTTCTTCTTCCACGAAGTGAACATCCCTGCTAACAACAATATTTCCAGATTGTGTCTGGAAAATTTTGTAGGCCTTGCTGACAATGCTATAGCCTATAAAGATGCTTGGTGATGCTCTTCTATCTATCTTGTCTTGTTTTCTCCGTGGAATATGAGTAAAATACAAATAACCAAATGTTTTAAGAAAATTTAGTGATGGTTTGTAAGCATACCAGGCCTCAAATGGTGTTTGATCCTTTCTACCTTTGTTGGGAGCCTATTTTGAAGAAACACAGCTGCATTTGCTGCTTCAACCCATAATTTTTTTGGCAAATTCTTCTCATATAGCATGCATCTTGACATTTCCATGATGTACCTATTTCTTCTCTCACTAACTCCATTTTGTTGTGGAGTGTAGGGAGCTGTAAGCTGATGTTCTATGCCTGCATCTTTACAAAACTGGCTGAATTCTGTCGAAGTGTACTCCTTTCCATTGTCAGATCTCACAATCTGAATTTTGCAGCCACTTTCATTCTCAACTCTTGCCTTGAACTTCCAGAAGACTTGACCTACCTCTGATTTGTACTTCAAAAAATCCAGCACATTCAGGTGAAATCATCAATGAAGGCAATGTAATAAAGACTACCTTTTAAGGAAGGTGTTCTTTGAGGGCCCGAGACATCTGTGTGAATTAATTGCAGCTTCCTTGATGCTCTCCCAGCTATCTTTGGAAATGGTTTTCTATTGAGCTTGCCGAATTGACACGCCTTGCAACTTTGAATTTGATCTTCAAGTTCTGGAAGATCTTTTGCCATCATCTTGGACTTCATTTGTAGTAGCCCTTGGTAATGATAATTTTTTTGAAGAAGCTTTGGTAATGATAATGCCCGAGCCTTTTATGCCAAACTTCTGTAGTATTCTCTTTGGTTGAAAAAACTGCTTGCTTCTCCTCCAATGGATTTCAAGAAAAACTTTTGCCCTTCATTTTAACCTTAAAAATATCTTGATTGCCTGCATCTCTAATTAGACAATATTTGTCTTCAAAGGTAACTTTAAAACCTCTTTCAATCAGTTGACCAGCACTCAACAAGTTTTGTTGAATTTCAGGAACAAATAGAACATCAGAGATTAGTTTTGTGCTTGAACAAATTGTTATTACAACTGTCCCTTTTCCTATGATTGATATGTAATCACCATTGCTGATTTTGACTTTGGTGATGTTGGTTGGCTTCAAATCTCTAAAAAGTTCCTTGTCATTTGTCATGTGATTGGTGCAACCACTGTCAATCAGCCAAATCTCACTTGTTTCATTGCCTGCAAAACATGTAGCTACAAAGAGTTGATCTTCCTCCTCTTGATCGACAACCTTAGCTTCTTCCCCTTGCTGCTGATTTTTGCTTTGGCATATGACTGCTTCATGCCCCGTTTGATTGCACTTACTTCATTTAGCATCGGGTCTTCTCCAACATCTGAAAGGAGAATGACCTTTTTTTCCACAATGTTGACGTGAGGATAATCTTTTTTTACTCCAGGTTTTTCGTTTCCAGGCCTTCTCTTAAAGTCCATTGTTGAACTTTCTCCTGTTGCTGAAGTATTTTTGTTTTTCTGCCACCTATTTTTGCCATTATCTTAATGCTTGGTTGCTAAGGCTTCTTCAACAGCTCCTTCTTGTCTCATTATACGCCTTTGCTGTTGTGCTTGTAATGCACTCAAGAACTCTGCTAGAGTAATCTGGGACAAGTCCTTAGTATTCTCTAAGGTGGTGATGGTAGCCTCAAATTTTTCAGGCACTATTACAAGGAGTTTTTCAACAATCCTTGAATCTGCAAGAGAAGAACCCAACAATCTGACTCGATTGGCTATGCTGAGAATTCTTTCGGAGTTCTCCTTAATTATCTCTGATTCCTTCGTCTTCTGCAGCTCAAAATCACAAACTTGATTCAACACTTGCATCCCACGAATTATCTCATCTCCTTCAAACTCAGACTTGAGATAATCCCATATCTCCTTTGTTGACTTTAGAGAATGAAACTGCGGCAAACAAAGAGGCCTTTGCCTTAGATTTCTTTATCTTCTTTTCCTTGTGAGCTTTGATCTGAGCCAAGGTGGGATTGGTAGGAAGTGCTGGAATTTCATAATCTTCTTCTACTGCTTCCCACAGATCCAAAGCTTCCAGATATGTCTCTATGTGCACTGCCCACATCTGGTAGTTGTCTCCGTCAAACACAGGAGGAGCAACTCGGGAGAAACTGGCTTCGGTCTCCATAACAGCTCAAGCACACACAGGTCCCTCAAGAAGAAGGCTCTGATACCAATTGTTGGTATTTTTTGCTTCGAAGGAAATTAGCTCTTGGCTTGTAGGAATAGCTGCAGTAAATTGAAACTAAGTGCAACGTATATGCAGTAATAAAAAACAGGGCTCTACATCTATTAATCTCTCAAACATTACAATTTAAACTTAAAAATAAGTAAATAACTAGCTCCTAACAACATGGTCCTACAAACAAGCCATGAACCATTACACTAAGAGAAGAAATAGCCTAAGACAACAATTTAGCAACAGAAAACCAGAATAAAACCGTGATCTGCACGTGGACATGTTTCATTCTTGAAGCAGTTTCCTAACACTTTCTCTACAATGCTTACCCAAGATTTCCTATGGACATAAATTTAGGTCATTGACAACACAAGCATGAAATTATTTTCTTTTCTCAAAGTTCATGGCAATCAAATCTTTTATTAGAAGAAGAATGACAGTTACGATGAACGTCATGTGAATGCCTAGGTTTCTAAGAGGAGGATTTTTGGCAGAACTAAAATACCTGAAAAGTTCCTCTTTTGCTGTTCTGTTTGTTCTCTTAAATCCCTAATGAAATCCACAGATGATACTTTTTATTGTACAATTGATGGACAGAATGAATCCAAAAATAAGTCAGATAAAACTTTTTTCCTTGTTCAAGCAAATTTAGATTACTTAAAAGATATAGCTCTAAGAGTTAAAAATTTTATTGCTCACTCACTCTGCAGCAGATGTTGGCTGTGAAATTGTTTGTATCTCAATTTTAGTATGTTTATGAGGACAACAACACTATCAGACATATTCATGCATTACAAAATCTCAATGACAATTAGACGTATGTATGGATTGTAAATCTCATCACTGCAGATGCAAAAAAATTGCAGCTCTGACATAAAGTTTAAGCATGGCATATTATCTGGTTGCACTAGGAATTGTACACATGTCTAGGACTGCTTTTTGATCTCTTGCCTCAGTGTTAACCGAGCATGAGTTCGTTGACGTAATAAAAACTGGTATTCTTATTCATTTTTTTATGTTAAGGCTCCATGTAGTTCTATACTTGAGTACCTCCTCTTGGAGACCTCGATCACTTCCTTTCTCTTACTTTTGTTGATATTTATGATTTTTGAGACTTATCCTAAGGAATTGTTCCTGTAAATCTATCATATATATAATTTCCTTCACTTTGAATTTTCTTTCTACAGATTTACATGTTTGCAGAATGGTATAAGCCAGGTTGCTCTCTTGAATACCCTTTTCATGGAAGTGGAGCTGTTGTTGATGCTCTTGTCCGAGGACTGCAGAAGTTTGGTGGAAGGCTCTCTCTAGGAAGCCATGTTGAAACGATTGCCATTGAGAATAATATAGCCATTGGAGTAAAGCTAAGAAGTGGGCAAGTGAGTGGATTTGATTCTCAATTGATGGATAAGAGATAGAAAGTTGAATTTTTTTATCATTTATCCTGCAGTTTATACGTGCTAAAAAGGCTGTTGTGAGCAATGCATCTATGTGGGATACACTGAATCTGTTGCCCAAGGATTTGCTTCCAAGACCATACCTGGAAAGGATTACTACTACACCACAGTGTGAATCATTCATGCATCTTCACTTGGGATTTGATGCACAAGTGAGTAAATCAGGGCCGAACTTCATTTCTTTTCCCAAGAAAGCCCTTTTTATCCTATACTTCATTTGATTTACTTTTATATGAGTGCATAGTTTATGAAAATATTTACTGACTACAGTATCTCTCACCATGCTGCGTGGCCACCATTCTGATTTCTTCATGGATTAATTCTGTATTCCTGTCATTGTCGTGTCTATTTGAACAAGTTTTCCTTGCCACATATGTGGGCACAAATTTTTCTGTTCAATAGCGGCATTCATAAAAAATAGTTCCTACTCTAATTTCTCCCAGACACAATTTTTTTTCTTGTACTCTTTTGCTTGACTGTAATCAGATATGATGAAATTCAATTTTTAACACACACACACACACACACACACATATATATAGATTCAATAAGTTAGGTTTTCTAATTCAAACTTTGGATGGTCAATGCTCTATGCACATAAAATTCTGGTCAAACATCGCAGAAGACTGTTTCGTGTTCTTCAGTCATATGGTTTGCCATACAAGATTAATAATTCTTGTTTAGGAGCAATTGTAGGTCTGAATGACCAAAGGGCTTTGCTGGTTTTGAAATTAAATATCGTCGAGATTTTGAGATAATGCTATTCAGTTTCAAATTTGAGGTGTTATTCTTGCTTGTATATTCTTGCTTTTGTACTGCTAATGCAAGCTAGTTGTAGCATCTGTAACAAAAATATAATCTGTTAGCTGTCAAAGAATGCAATTTTCCAGAATGCATTAATGAAAAATGAAGAATATGTTTGTGAGAACAAAACTTCTGTTATAAGTCTGTTTAGAGAAAGTAAGGGATTAATGAAACATGTTGCAATTTTCATTGAGGTCTATTGATGGTTATCCTGGAGACAATTTCCTTTTCTCCTATATTTACATGATTTTGTCCTTAATTCCCCTATTCTTCATGGAATTGCTTGTAACATGCTTTTGCTTTTGAACCCATTACCTATGCTTTCTTTCTGATATTCTGTATACCTTCATATTGTTCTATGAATAGGGTATACGTGAAGACTTGGGAATTCATCATATTGTTGTGAATGATTGGGACAGA
>JANJEY010000005.1:26442564-26457967 GCA_024703695.1 Erythroxylum cataractarum | reverse complement strand
AACTATCAGATGAATACCAAAAACACTTTACTAAAAATTGATAAGTATTGAAATCACAAGTAACTTTATCTACTCGTCTAACAATAAGAAAATTAAAGTATGAGAGTTAGAGATTAGATGCCGCGATTTTATACTGGTTCACCCCAAACCTTGGGCTACTTCCAATCCTCAGAGTTTGCCTGAGATTTTACTATACTTTTCAACTTTTACAAGTATTCTTTCTTCCCTTCCAAAGCCTCTTCAAGTCTCCTTTACAAAGTATTCTTTTTGCTATCTTAGCCTCTTCAGGCTACAGTCTTTTCTTTCTCTCTCTAAGAAAGATATCTTAAGCTCTACGTTACAGTAGGATTCGTTCTCTTGTTTCACACTTTGAATACAGAATTTTTTCTAAGTATTGTACAATCACAGTTTTCTCTCTTGTAAGCAAAAAATTACTTTAGTCTTTCAACTAGGATTGGTCTTTATAGCCTAAGTCTCCACTGTCTTCTTAACAACTGCTTCTTGAATCTTCAAGAGACCGTTAGTTAGTTGAGTTATGTAATTAACTCCAACTAACTAACTGTCTGACGTTCTAGAGTATCTTCCTTTTTGTATCATCTAATATTGTCGTTTTGTCTGTTGTTTGCGCTTCGTCTGTTGTTTAAAGCTTCGTTTGTTGTTTACGTTTCGTCTGTTATTTGCGCTTCGTTTGTTATTTGCATTTCGCCTGCTGTTTTCGCTTTGTCTGTTATTTACACTTCATCTGTTGTTTGCACTTCGTTTGTTATTTATGCTTCGTCTGTTGTTTTACTTCGACTGTTATGGCGTGTATCGTCTGTTGCTAGTATCGTCTGTTGCTGGTATCGTCTGGGATGACTAAGTGTTACTTACATTTTTCTGCATACTTAACAAACTTATCAAAACAGTTCATATATTTCTACGATTATTATTATTTAATTGTCACCAAAATTAATAGAAGTGAAGTCTACTTGACTTAACAAAGGCAACTTAAGAAAAAGGAAATTGGTTAGATACTCCTCGGATCCAAACTCCTCATGAAAGCAAGATTCAAAGAAGGATAATATAAGTTCATTGAAGGGCAAATTTACGCTTATCAAAACTAAGGATGAATCTTCCAATATATACAATCAAAAATTAGATTCCTAATCATCTATAAATTAAAATATTAAATATTTTTGTTAATTAGAAATTTTTCATATAACTTAATAATAATGTAATATGAAATTTATGGTATTAAGAGAAGATGGTATGTCCTCACATTTCAACTGAAAGCATAGTTGATACTATTGTTATTTCATATCCTTCACTCATTTAGTTAGGCTTAATAGATTTTAAACCTAGTGCCATTTGAGTTCAAGAATAGGAACCAATATAGGTAAATAATGAGATTCCAATCGTACAAGATCAAGTTTAATCATTTCAGTTGAAAAGATCCATTAGGGAGGAAAGAATCACAATATCATCTAATAATATAGTCTATCTAGGTGAGAATCACTATAATATATGGCATATAGTTGATCTTTTTAGATTTTATTTATGTTCATTATGCAAATATATAGTAGGATATAAGAAATGGGATGTAGTCCATGAGACATAAACAGATTTCAAAAAAAAATATTGATTTAACTCATAAATGTAAACTTGTTAGCTATAAGTGAATTTATATGACCAAAAAGAAATCCAAGGGTAAAGTTAAGCTATTTAAAGCCAGATTTTTTACTAAGGGTTTCACTTCAAAAGAAAGAATAGACTTTAATTATACTTTCTCTCTTGAATCTTCTAAAGATACATTCAGAATGATTATGTCAATGGTAGCTCATTATGATGTGGAGCTACATCAGATAGATGTAAAGTCGTTTTCCTAAATAGTGATCTTTATTAGAAGGTCAATATAAGTTAAGATGATCATTATATAGATTGAAATAAGTTTCCCATAGTGGTACCTAAAATTTAATAATGCAATTACCTTATTTGGTTTCGTGGAGACTAAAGTTGAAAGATAATTGTACTATAAGGTAATGGAATGTGAGTTTATTTTTCTACTTTTGTATATGATGTATCTAACTTACATTAGTGACTTAAATATGCTGCATGAAGTTAAACAAAAATTGGCCAAGCATTTTGATATAAAAGAACTTGGTGAAGTATCTTTCATCCCCGGTATTCATATTCATTAGAATAGATCTCAAAATTTGCTAAACCTTTCACAGAAAGCATACATTGAATAGGTGTCACAAAGGTTTGATATATATATATATATAGATATATATATAATTGCAAGTCTTAAGTTGTACTGATCACTTATGAAAGCAATTGTATTTGACATAAATGTCTAAAAAATCACTTATTGTGGCGTTGTTGGTAATACGATATATGCTCATGTGTTTACTAAATTAGAAATCACAATTGTTGCTAGACTATTGGGTAAATATTTGGTTGCGTGAACTATTACAACAGATCTTGATATGACTTTAAGAGAACAATTATAAAGTAGAATAAAAAAAAGTGCAAGGTTTTAAATTAGTCTTGCCTTTATTTGCATCTCATTGTTCAAAGGAAAAGTGAAAGTATAATGATTATAAATCATTATATGATTTAAGAGCACTACTAATGAAGATGAAATAAAACATCTAATAACAAGTGAAACATTAGTATTTAGATCATATTTAGATTGATTGGCCATAATGTTCCATCATTTGGTGAGGTTTTGAAATAATCTGCTTTAATGGTTAATCAGAATCACAAATGTACACTTTGTTAAAAATAACAAAAACTATCAATAATTTTAAGGTAAAAAGGTCACTTTTGACCCTAAGTTTTGTACCAATCAACAAGTTTGACTTAAACATTTCAAAGTGAATCATTGTAATATTAACATTTGGAAAACATTAAATTGTAACCCCACCTTAATGGAAAATTCAAACCATTATGTTAAGTTAGTTCCTCTATACATGGAGCCACTACTTTAGTTAACGTGATTTAGAAATTGAAAATGTTTGAGTATATCATGGCTTCGTTTCTTCCTATAGAATAGGCCTTTCATGCCCTCATAAGATTGAGCTTCTGTGATGGAGGCCAATCTTGGACCTGTGTAATAGGAATTATTTCTTTGGAACTACTATTTTAGGGGAGACTGCAAGTTGGTCAATGGTATAGACATAAGAAACACGCAGTTGGTTTTGATTTACCTATTGTCTAACAAAGTGGAAATCAAAGGCAACATGTTTCATGTGACAATGGAACATGGGATTTCGGCAAAGATATGTGGCACCTAGATTGTCACAATATATAGTAGGTGGTGACGTGAAGGGCTGATGTATTTCTTTGAGGATATTCGTGATCCAATTTATCTCAATTACGGTGGATGCAACAGATTGGTACTCTACTTTGATGGAGCTACAAGTAATGGTTTTTTTGTTTCTTAGATGCCCAACTAATAGGAGAACTACCAAGGAAAACTGTAAATGCTTAGGTAAAAGTAAAATAATCTAAATTCCCGGCCTAATTGGAGTTTGAAAAAGTATAAAGAGTGTGACTGTTATTTTTTTAAAATGTATGCCAAAGTGAGCGATACCTTTAAGATAGCATAAAACACATTTAACCACTGACCAAAGGGTAATAGAGGGATTATGTATGAATTGCGACGAGTTATTAACTAGGAAAGAGATTTTAGGTCGAGTTAGGGACAAGTATTGAAGTGATCTAAGAATTTTTGTAGATTCACTAGGGTTGTTGTTGAGAGGGGTGGGATAGCTTTTGCATCAAGCATGTTAGTTTGGCTTAGTAAATCAATGATGTATTTATGCGGGGATAAGAAAAGACCTTGAGAGGTGATGTGAGCTTTCATGCCTAAGAAATAGTGAAGGGGACCTAAATTTTTTTAGAGAAAATCATTAAGCAAGGGACTGTATAAATGTGGTAACAGTGGGTAAGTGGTTTCCTATGACAATAATATCATCAACATAGACTAAAAGATATATGAGAACCGAATTATTATGATGTATAAAGAGGGAGCTATTAGAGATTGAATTATTAAAATTTTGTTGTGGGAGAAAGGAACAAAGTTTATGGTACCATGCTCGAGGGGCTTGGCGCAACCCATTTATAGCTTTGTGTAGTTGACAGACATAATTGGGATGTTGTGTATCTCAAAACCAGGGGGTTGCTGTATGAAAATAGAATCAATTAGAGTACCTTGGAGAAATGTGTTGTTTACATCAAGTTGACACAATTCCCAACCGATATAGACAACAAGACTAATGATTATTTGTATGGTGGTAAGCTTCACAATGGGACTGAATGTTTTAGAGAACTTGATGCTAGGTCTTTGATGAAATCCTTTAGCAATGAGATGTGCTTTGTAGTGGGATATTGACTCATTTGTATTTTTTTAGTTCTAAAAATCCACTTGTTACTGACCACATTTTGATTTGGAGTAGGTGGAACAAGAGTCCAGGAGTTGTTCTTGAGAAGAGCATTGTATTCATCATTGAGTGCATCACGCTATGGAGGTAATTTTAAATCTAGTTTAACTGTGGTGGGTTCAGGTTGAAAAGAGAGTGTTGTAGTGGTGTGGAGGTCAAGCATTTGGTGAGGTTTCAGGGTACATATCTTTGAGCATGTGATAATGACACGAGAAGATTATAGTGGTAGAGTAATTGATGTGGACGATGGTGATAAATGGGAAGTTGAGGTTGAGGTGAGAGTTGTAGTATATAAAGGAGATAAAGGAGAGTATATGTGTGAAGATATGTATGCTGGAGTTTTAGGTGGCATAAGGGATAGTGGTTTATGTGACTCTGAAGTTTTTTAATGAATGATAGGTAGAGATGGGAGTGTTGAAGGATTGGTTTGTTCATGGTCAGTATTGGGTATGAAAAGATTATATGGTTGGATGCAGTTTGGGGGTAGGTGTTGCCATTAAGACATGTTTGTGAAAAAAAATATTACTCTAATGGCAGTTGGGCTTTGATACTATAATGAGAAGTGAAAGAAAAAGATATTTTATTGATACTGCTCTATCTCCAGTCAGATACATGTACATATATATACAGATTTACAACTCATAGTTAGTTCCTATATACATAGAGCAACTAATTTAGCTAACGTGATTTGTGAAACTAAAAATATTTGAGTTTATTATGGCTTCATTTCTTCCCGTAGAATAGGTCTTTTAATAACTACCCTTTTATATTCCCTTTCACTTTCTTAGGAAAACTTTTGCCTTTGTGCCTAGGAAAATTCAAACCATTAAAACCTCAATGCTAGCTTTCTTTACCATTTGACATATGGCACAAAAATCAAGAAAGGTCTCCCAAGCTTTACGTGAGCAGAGGTATCAATAAGGAAGGAACAGAATGCATGAATTCCTAAAGTTATAGACTTTGTGCAACATCATCATACTATATTCTACTCTCCCCTCTTCTCCTTCAATGTAATAATCATCATAAACCATTCCTCTGTTTTCTCTATTACTGTTGTTCAAGTCATAGCAGGACCCTACAACATTCGTTGCCCCAATGTTGATGTTGTTAGTGTTAGTTTTGATTCTCTATAGTTTATGTTAGTGAGTTGTTAATCATTGGTTGCTTTTAGTAGCTTAATTTTAGGTTTTCATTTGTATTTTATTTATTATATATAGAACAAACTTTTATCTACCTAAGTTATAACCTTTTTAGAATACAAAAGTCTTCCTTCTTAATTATTGTTGCTCAGTAAAAGCTATCCTTCTCTACAACCTACTAGTTATTTTTCTTGCAATCTACAATGGTATTAGAGCTAAATCTATGAATAGCTCAGTTCAAATCACAATTCTTGTCTTGGATGGGAAAAATTACCTAGTGCCCAGATGAAAGTCCTCTTTGACTACCATAAGTTGCTAGGGGTTATAGAGCATGGTGTTGCGGATCTTGAGGAAGATGCAAGTGATTCACAAAGGACCTCTCACTGTGAGAACAAGAAGGATAAAAAGGCCTTATATCTGATTCATCAAGGCATGAATGATGAGGTCTTTGAGAAGATAGCACTAGCAATTGCATCTAAGGAGGCTTGGGACATTTTTGGTGACAACATATCAAGGGACTGAAAAGGTTAAGAAGGTGAGACTCCAAACCTCATGATGTCAATATGAACTTCTACAAATGGAAGCCTCTGAAACAATTGCAGATTACATTAGCCGACTGCTTGCTATGACAAATCAAATGAAAATATACAGAGAGGAATGTAAAGAGTAGGCTAAGTTGGAAAAGATTTTGCGTTCACTCACACCCAAATTTGACATATAGTGGTGGTGATTGAAAAAACCCGTGATCTTGATTCAATGACAATTGAAGAATTATCAAGCGTGAACACTGTATAAATGAGAAGCAAATTGAGAAACCAATTGCACAAGCATTTCAAGCACAGGTCACGATCAAGGATGAACAAAGTGGTGAAATAAGAAGGAAGGCAAGTAGATCCCGTGGAAGAGGAAAAGGAAGAGGTAATTACTACTCCAATAACAAAACTAATCAGAATGATGAATTAGAAATATCAGACTTCAAACAACAACAAAATATTAGAGGTTGAGGAAGAGGATGTGGGGGAGGAAGGTATGACAAAGCTAATATTGAATGTTATTCATGTCACAAACTTGGCCATTATTCTAGTGAATGTAGAAATAAGCAGTATGCTCAGCAAGCTTACTGTGTGCAAGGAGACGATAGTGAAGATAGAGGCCATACTCTTTTGATGGTCACCACTGGAAATGAAATGTCAAACTATCAAACTTGATTTCTTGATACTGGGTGTACTAAACACATGTGCAACAAAAAGGAATTATTTGCTAATCTTGATGAATCATTCCACACCAAAGTCAAGTTTTTTATGATAGTACTATACCAGTGATGGGAAAAGGGCATGTTCTTATTAGTTTGAAGAATGGAGATCACAAATATATTTCTGATCTTTTTGATGTGTCAGGTATGAAAACTAATTTGTTAAGTATGGGTCAACTACTAGAAAAAGGATATGTAATGAATCTTCGTGATCAACAACTCTCCATTTATGAAAAAAGTGGTACATTTATTATTAAAGCACCTATGACTAGCCATCGTATGTTCTAAGTTGATATTTACAATGGTGTATATCATGGCCCTTAATACAATTTTTAAAGATGAGTCTTGGTTATGCACTTACGATTTGGGCATCTGAATTTTCATAGCTTGAAAATGCTTGCTCAGAAAAATATGGTCAAACACATGCCTACGATATTTCATCCTAAACAATTGTGTGAAGCTTGCACACTTAGGAAACATCGTAGAAAACCATTTTCAGCAAAACAACAACAACAACCATCCCATCCACTTGAGATTGTTTATTTTGATGTTTGTGGCCCTATGAACACCATATCAAATGGTAGCAACAGGCACTTTTTGACCTTCATTGACGATTTCACTCGAAAAATTTGGATATACTTTTTATAAAGGAAGTCAGAAGTCTTTGATTATTTTAAGAAATTTATAAGTGCATGTGGAAAAACAAAGTGGTAGATTTATTAAGGTCTTGTGTACTGATGGTGGAGGTGAATATACCTCCAATGAATTTAACAAATATTGTGAAAAACAAGGAATAAAGCATAAGGTCACTTGTCCATACACTCCATAACATAATGGTGTTGTTAAGGGGAAAAACAGAACAATAATGAATATGGCCAGGAGCTTGTTAAAAACAAAAAAAGCCCAATTCCTTTTGGGCAAAAGCTGTTTCATGTTCAGTCTACCTCCTAAATAGATCTCGAACAAAAAGTGTTCAGAATGTCACCCTTGCAGAAGCTTAGAGATCTTTCAAGCCAAGTGTAAAACATCTTAAAATGTTGGGTGCTATAGCCTATGCTCATATTCTAGCAAAGGCAAGGGGAAAGTTAGATGATCGAGCTGAAAAGACCATTTTCATAGGCTACAAGAATGGAGGATACAAATTGTTTAATCCTATGAAAAAGAAAGTGATTGTCAACCGAGATGTCATATTTGTTGAAGAAAAAGTTTGGAATTGGAACTTAGATCATCATAAAAGACTCTCGGTTGAGTGCAATCTCCATCCTTCCTGAAGAAGTAGAAGTTTCAATTAAAAATGGAGAAGACTCAAGCTTTACCCAAAGTTTTTCTTTGCCAACATCATCAACTACCAGTCTACTTGCTATGATTATTAAGAAGTGTTTTCTCCAATTGTACAAATGGAAACTATTAGACTCATAATTGCCTTGGTGGCACAAAATCATTGGAAGATCCATTAAATGGATGTGAAGTCTGCCTTTCTAAATGGGCTTGAAGAAGAGGTGTTTGTCAAGCAACCCCCAGGATTCATCAAGCAAGGAAGTGAAGAGGAGGTGTACAAACTAAAGAAAGCCTTATATGGCCTCAAGTAAGCACCAAGGCCTTGGAATAGGCGAATTGATTCATTCTTCCTTATTACCAGCTTCAACAAATTCCCATCTGAACATTCTTTACATGTGAAGGTGAATGACTCTGGTAAAATGTTATTGGTGTGTTTCTATGTTGATGATTTGATTTTTATAGGAAATAATTTAAAAATGGTTGAAGATTTCAAAAAGTCCATCATGCAAGTGTTTGACATGACTGATATTGGCTTGATGTCATATTTTTTGGGTATAAAAGTAAGTCAAAGAAATAATGGTTTATCTCTTAAAAAAAGTATGTTGTAGAAATTTTGAAGAAATTCAATATGGAAAATTGTAATATTGTAAGAATCCTAGTGGAAGTTGGTACAAAATTGTTTAAGAATGGAGAAGGAACTCCTTTTGATTCAACTTCAAGCAATTGGTGGGAAGTTTGAGGTATCTCACATGTACCAAGCTTGATATCTCATATGGTGTTGTTGGCTTCTTAGAGTCTCCTCATCAATCTCATATACAAGTGGCTAAGAGGATTTTAAGGTATCTAAAAGGTATTCATGATTATGGCTTATTTTACTCTTCATCCAGAGATTGCACTCTTGCAGGTTATTCTGACAGTGACTAAAGTGGAGATTTAGAAGATCAAAAAAATACTATAAGCTATTGTTTTAAATATGGCAACACAGCTTGTTCATGGTCCTCAAAAAAACAATCTATTGTAGCTCTCTCAACATATGAAGCAGAATATGTAGCTACCGCAACTAGTGCATGTCAAGCCATATGGTTATGTAATTTGGTGAGCCAAATTGGTGCTTCAAAGGAGGGTCCTATAAAGATTTTTGTTGGTAATACTTCTGCAATTAAATTGGCAAAAAAATCCAATCGCATGTGGAAGAAGCAAGCATATTGACATGCAGTTCCATTTCTTACGAGATTCGGTTGAAAAACAAAAGATTGAATTAAAGTATTGTGAATCTTGAAACCAAATTGCAGACATTATGACTAAGCCACCAAAATACAATGCTTTTGTCAAGTTTCAATGCTTGCTTGGGTTCACTCTAAAATAGAATTAAATGAGGGGTGTTAGTGTTAGTTCTGGTTTTGTTAGTTGGTTGTTAATCATTGGTTGCTTTTAGTAGCTTAATTTTAGGATTTCAGCGGATATACGACCTGAATTTGTCCACTGCAAAGACTACAGCTAACAATTCCTTTTCAGTCGTGGCATAATTAATTTGAGCATCATCTAATGTCTTGCTCGCATAATAAATCACATGTGCCACCTTGTTCCTTCGTTGGTGTGAAACAGCTCCCACAGTAAAATCCGAAGCATCATACATGATTTCAAAGGGAAGGGACCAATCTGGGGGTTGAAGATTAGGCGGTGAGGTCAAGGCTTGCTTAATCCTGCAAAAAGCATCATGACAAGATTGGTCAAAATTGAATGGCACATCATTGCTCAACAAATTTGTCAAAGGCTTTGCTTTATGGGAAAAATCTTTGATGAAACGCCTATAAAAGCCTGCATGTCCCAAGAAACTTCTAATCTCCTTGACTGAAGTAGGTGGAGACAGATTTGCTATCACTTCAGTTTTAGCTTTATCCACTTCTATTCCACGATTGGAGACCAAGTGGCCTAAGGCTATCCCTTCTTGTACCATGAAATGGCACTTCTCCCAATTCAGCACTAGATCAACCTCTTCACACCTGTTCAAAACTTTTGCAAGATTGGCTAAACAAGAGTCAAACGTTAGCCCATAAACAGAAAAGTCGTCCATGAAGACTTCCATAATTTCCTCAATAAAATCTGAAAAGATCGCTGTCATGCAACGCTGAAACGTAGCTGGTGCATTACACAACCCAAATGGCATTCTTCGATATGCGAAGGTACCATAGGGGCATGTGAAAGTGGTTCTCTCTTAGTCATTAGGGTGAATGAGAATTTGAAAGAAACCAGAGAAACCATCCAAATAGAAAAAAATAATCATGTTTAGCAAGTTTTTCCAAAATTTGGTCAATAAATGGCAAAGGGAAATGGTCTTTACGGGTGGCCTTGTTCAATTTTCTATAATCTATACACATCCGCCATCCTGTAACTGTCCTAGTTGGTATTAATTTGTTACCTTCATTTTTCACAACTGTTAGACCACCCTTCTTAGGCACACAATGGACAGGGCTTACCCAATTACTATCGAAAATGGGGTATATAATACCCGCAGCTAATAGCTTTAAGACCTCTTGCTTCACCACGTCCTTCATGTTTGGATTCAACTTCCTTTGATGTTCAATTACAGGTTTTGGATCACCCTCTAAGTGAATTCTATGTGTGCAAAAAGATGGGCTGATTCCCTTCAAATCTGAAATTTTGTACCCAATTGCTTGCTTGTGTTCTCTAAGCACTCTTAAAAGTTTATCAACCTGCGCAGGGCTTAAAAGAGTATTAACAATGACTGGATATGTCGAATTAGAATCCAGAAATTCATACCTAAGGTTAGTAGGCAACGATTTCAATTCCACATTTGGAGGTTCATCTTTGTTCAAATCAGGTGATAGTTTCAGTTTTTGCATAGGTTGTGTAGATCTTTGCACAGGCTGTGCATCGAGCATCTGTGTAAATTCAAAAACTTCTGATTCCTTCCCTGTAAATTCTATATTACCCCCTATTGTTACAGTCTTCACTAAGCAGTGTTCCAATGAATCCTTTGGATGAGATTTTTTGAATTCAGCACTAACCAGCGTGTCAATAAGGTCCACCCTTAAACAAGAATCCTTGTCATCTATAGTCTTCATTGCCTTTCCCCAATTAAACTCGATTTCTTCCTCCCTCACTCTCAGAGTCATTTTTTCATTCTTAACATCGATGATTGCTCCAGCTATGTCTAAAAATGGTCTCCCAAGTATAATAGGTATGTTAGTATCCTCCTCCATTTCTAGCACAACGAAGTCTATTGGGATAAAAAGACTTCCAACCTTGAGAGGCACATTTTCCAATATCCCAATGGGAAATTTTATTGACCTATCAGCTAGCTACAATGATATGGTAGTTAGTTTAAGCTCTCCGATGTCCAATTTTTTACAGATACATAATGGCAATAAGCTCACACTTGCCCCCAAATCACATAATGCTCTTCAAATTGTTAAAGTTCCAATTTGGCAAGGTATCAAGAAACTTCCTGGATCTTGAAGCTTGGGAGGGAGTTTGTTTTAAAGAATGACACTTGATTCCTCTGTAAAAGCGATAGTCGCATATTCCTCTAGCCTTCTTTTGTTGGATAAGATCTCCTTTAAGAACTTGGCATAAGTAGGCATTTGGTAAGGGCTTCCGTGAAGGGGATGTTAACATAGAGCTTCTTCAGAATGTCAACAAATTTTTCAAACTGCTGGTCTAACTTAGCCCTATGAAATATCTGAGGGAATGGGATTTGTGACTTATATAGTGGTGGTGGTGTGTATTTTTCGGGCTCAGGTGATTGTTGCACAGGCTGTGTGTTGGATTGCACAGGTTGTATATCCTGATATGTTCCTTCAGATTCTTTTTCAGCCCTATTCTTCTGTACTATAGGTTCCAAAACCTTTACATTCCTTAATACGACTGCCTTGGTTTCCTTAAGAGCCTCTGGTTGTGCTGGTAGCTTAACTTTGTCAAACCTTGGTGATACGGCTTGCTGTGTAATATGAGTTTTAAGCATCTTATTATGGACCGCTAATTGGTCCATTCGAGTAGTAAGTTGCTGGATCAAGTCTCATTGCTTCTGCATAAAGGTCTCCATCATTAATTCAAGGTTAGACTTAGGTTCAGGTGGCCGGGCTTGTTGTCTCAAGTTTGAAAAACCTGGAGGCAAACGGTTTGTTATTATTGGGTCTGTTGGTAATGTGGTTGATTTTGTGGGTAATGGGTTTGGTTAGGGAAACTTTGGGGAGGCTTAGGTTGTTGAGACCAAGAGAAATTTTGGGTGGTTTCGCCATTCAGGGTTATAAGTGTTTGAGAAAACTCCACCTTGGTTCTTTTGCCCATAATTTCCCACAAAATTCATATGTTCAGTCCCAAATTCTTGCCCAATGATCTGGAATTTTGAACCCATACTCGTCCCAAAATCCTGATCTTGTAAGGCATTCATATTACTCACATCAGCTGCGGCAAACTTATTTATTTTCCTTGAAAGAGCTTCAAATTTTGAATTCAACAAAGTAAAAGCATCCAATTCGAAGACTCCTTGAGGTTTCTTCCCTTCTTGCTTAACCTCCTTCCGGTCATTATTCCACTGGTAGTTGTTGTAGGCAATTTTCTCCAATAACAAAAATGCTTCATCTTCATTATTGTCCATTAGATCACCTCCAGCTGCAGCATCTATTGCACTTCGCATAACCGAAGAAACTCCGTTGTAGAATATCTGCACAATCATCCACTTCGGGACACCGTGATGTGGACATTTGCGTTGAAGCTCCTTGTACCTCTCCCATGCTTCATACAACGACTCATCTTCTTTAGGTTGAAATGAGGTCAGCTCACTTCTGAGATTTGCCGTCTTCCCGGGTGGAAAATACTGAGCCATAAAAGCTTTGGATAATTCTTGCCAATTATTTATCGAACCAGGTGGTAATGAATGGAGCCAATCCTTAGCCCGATCTCTCACAGAAAAAGGAAACAATCGAAGCCTTATAGCATCTTTAGGTACCCCGTTCTACTTCATCATTTCATAAATCTCTAAAAATTATTGTAGGTGAACATGTGAGTTTTTTGTTGGGTGCCCTCTGAACTGATTATGTTGCACCATTTGTACAAGGCCAGGTTTTAACTCAAAACTATTTGCTTGCACAGGAGACCTTGTAATGCTAGGGAAAAATTCCCCAAAATATGGGACTGCATGGTCCCTCATAATTCTCTGATTATGTTCGGCCATTTATGATTCGACTGCCTCTTCTGTTGGAAAAGTTGTAGTAAATTCAAGTTCGATATGGCATTCCTCCATAGACTGTGAGTTAGATGCTTTTGCCCGTGCTTTTCTAGCTTTTGCTTCTTTCCTTAGTGCCTTAGCTGTCTTCTCGATTTCAGAATCAAACAATAACTCTTCAGCACTGACGACTCTTCGCATAGACTAACAAAAACACAGCAAGATCAAATGCAAGGTATAGAAAATGCAAAATAAGAAGTAGACAGTAAACAAAAAGAAAACAAAAATCAATTTTAACAAAATTTATTAACACAAAATAAAAAAAGAAAAAACAAAAATGTCCAATTTAACCAAACAATTAGTCGCCTAATATTACTCAGGGATTACTCCCTAACAACGGCGCCAAGAAATTTGATGTGGTTCCGCAAATTCACGGGTTCCAAGTAGTATAGTATAATATTGTCCCATAGGGAGTAATTGTGTAAGTACTAGGCTTGGATCACTCAATTAGCAATTGTATAAAAATGAGGAATTTAAATTAAAAGAAAATTTAATTATCAAAATAAATAAATAAATAAATAAAACCGATGCTTAAACAAAGATGTGAATATCTCTAGGGATTAATCCAAATGAAATGTGGTAAGCTTCAAGGATGGTTTCACTTTTAGTGTTTTCTATGGACTTTACCTGGATCAATTTATTAGGCAAATTTTTGATTGATAGACGGATGAACCTACTTAGATCCTTTTGTCAATTGCCACTGTTCCTTTGCCTCTCACGGCAATATATGCTCCATTTCCAATTCTAACTTTGGAGATTGTATTTTTGTCAAGTTGCTTAAAGAGTTCACGATCATGAGTCATATGATTTATACAACCACTGTCTATAAACCGGCTTTCAGCTGAGCTACAGGTGGCAAAGCATGATACCACAAACATCTGCTCCTTTCATGCTGATTCTGAACAACCTTTACTTCTTCTTGCTGTTGTGGAGACTGGCATATTTTGTTCCACATGTCCTAACTAACCACACTTGTTACGTTTTACATCTGGCCTTCACCACCACTTTTTTGTGGATGATTGGTTTTTTTGTAACAAGGACAAGATGGAAAAACTTGAGTACTGCTTTTGTTACTGTTGATGTTTGCAGAACCTCGTGGCTTGTGTATTCTGCTTCTTTTTCTTGTTCTTTCCACCATCATAGTTGAGTGTTTTGGCTTGATAAGCACCCTCCACAGTCCCTTCTTGTCTCATAAGTCTTCTCTATTCCTATGCCTGTAATGCATTCAACAATTCTGCCAAGGTGATACTTGACAGGTCTTTTGAGCTTTCCAGAGATGAAATAGTTGTTTCAAATTTTTCAAGACTTGTAACTAAGATTTTCTGCATAATTGTAGAATCAGAAAAATCAGTGTCAAGGAGTCTTACTTTGTTAACGATACTAAACAACCTATCAGAATACTCTTTGATCGTTTCTAATTCTTTCATCTTTTGCAACTAAATTCTCTAATCAAATTCAACATTGCATACCTTTGATTCTCCCGTTTCCTTCATATTCTAGCTTTAAGAAATCCCAGTTTTTTGGCTGTTTTCTTAGTCATTTTCTATTGAAAATGATAGGTGAGATTGCTGCAAACAACCATGCTTTTGCTTTTGATTTTCTTTGCTTCCTCCTCCTTTTGATTTTTGATTTGAGTTATCATAGGATTGTCTTCTAATGGAGGAATTTCATAATCTTATTCTGCAGCTTCCCACATGCCATTAGTGTGAGATAGGTTTCCATTCTAACAACCCAGCCTTGATAATTTGCTCCATCAAATACCAGGGGAGTAATCCTAGTGAATGAAGTTTCTTAATTCATTTTTGGTGGGATAGAGATTTGTGTTTGCGTAGCAGGTAAAAGGTTTTTATGGTTGTGTTTTTGTTTTGAATTTCACAGATCCCTCAAGATAATGCTTTGATACCAATTTGTTGAAAATAAGAAAAGCGAGAGATATTCGGGAATTGCAGAAATCTGATTTTATTGAGCAGCAAACCATCAATTATACAACATGATTGTGAAACTAAAATGCAGAAAAATCTACTGCACATCTTAACTACTTTATTTGCCTTAAAAATAAAAC
>JANJEY010000005.1:26424050-26438044 GCA_024703695.1 Erythroxylum cataractarum | reverse complement strand
CATCATCGAGTCGACGGACACGCTCACCTCAGCTCCCGAGCCTCAGTCGCCGCTCAACGGAGGTATAAATAAAAACCGAACCTGACCGGACTGTCCGATCCGACCGAAAAAGGTTAAATCGGCCGGTTTTTATACAGAGAGGTTAGTAGGTAAAACCGAATCGGACCAATGACCGGTTCAGAGGTTTTCCGGTCGGACCGGACGGTCTAAAGGAGTTTTTAAAACATTGATTAAAGTAGTTTCTCTATATATTTAGTTATTTTTATTAAGCCTTTCCCTTATCCCCATTCCGACATTACCAATTCAACCCTAACTCTCCGAGCGATAAAGAAACCTAGAGAAATGGATAACGCAAGTTCTCAACATTTGAATTGTCAGCAAGGCTAACAGAAGAGGCATCAAGGGCAAGGAGTGCTCCTTTAAAGGAATTTATATTTAAGTATTTTATTTAATTTTATAAAATTAATTTAAAATATTTTAATTTTAAATTAATATATAAATATTTTGTTATTAAACATAAAAATTTTTGACACCGAAAATGGGGTTGTGATGATTGGATTTCCAAGGACCAAAAACCAGGCCATTTGAAAGCTTAAAGTTATGTATTAATCTGAAGCCGAGCGTCTCTGTAATAAAATGTTATGCTGAGCTCTTCTTATTCGATTTCCGCGGAGGAAGCTCTTCGTTTTCAGCCATAGATAGTGGTAAATTTTACTACTTTCCTACTAATATTAAAAAAAAAAAAAGGCGAAGATAACCTAATGCTCTAAACTTTGTGATACTGCTCGTGATGTACATGTATATGGTCTTTTGTCTTTCTCTATATCGTTCATTCTGTTATAACAGATGATGATACCTGAACTGAACTTCGCTGTATAGAGTATACGTTTTCTACATCAATTGAGCAATGTGCGATATGAAGACTTATAGCTTACGATAATAGTGGTATTCATTTAGAATCAAAATATATATGGACCTTTTAAAAGCATTATAAATATAAATATTTATATAATAATTTATGATAGATATAAAATAATTGAAATTTATAATATGGGAATGGGTAATGGACCCTAGTATGACCTAGTGTTGACTTGCTTTGTAAACCATTCAAAAAGGTATAACTTTGCAATGTATTTCAAATTCGGAAGATAAAATGAACGAAGATGTAGGAGCAGGAGTAGGAGTAGGAGCAGGAAGGTTCCCAAGGATTTTCTTTTTTATTGCACTAAAATATATAACAAACAATCGATAAAACAACCATTTCGTCTTCGGTATTCTTGTTTATTTCCTTCATCTCTTTTTCTGCGTTATCGTTTCATCTGTATCTTTTTTCTTAATTCCTTACTCCCATGCAATTAAATTTCTTTTCTTTTCTTGTCTCCCAAACAAACTGTTTATGTGAGTTTAATCTTCTGTCTTCTGATTAGATTTGTCATTTCCTTCTTTCTTTTTTTATTTCCACATTTGGTAATGGGGTTTTGATTTTAATCGTTTCGGAGACAAAGAGATACCGACATAAAAAGATGACGAATGAAAGCGGCGGCTTTGCAGTCTGAAGAAATGGGATGTGGATCGGGACGTTCATCGCCTAAGAATAGAGTGAAGTTTCTATGTAGCTATGGGGGTAAAATATTGCCCAGGCCCTTGGATGGACATCTCAAGTACGTAGGTGGTGAGACTCGTGTAATTGCCGTTCCTCGTGATATCAACTTCTCAGGTTTATGAATTGCAATCCTCCTTTTTCCCTTTTTTTCTGTGTTTATGTTCTTGGCCAGGAAAGGAGTTGGAATATTAGACATTGAAATGAAATCGCTTTTGTTGTCGTTTGAAATAGCAACTCGGGTAATAATATGATATTTCACCCTAAAGAAAGATTGGTGTCTGAAAAATGAAAATGCAGAAAAAGAAACAAGCTTAAATCTTTACCTAGTAATCGGAGCATATGAAAGAGGCAAAATGCCTGATCGATTATTTCGCAATAGTGGTGTTCGTGGTGGTTTATCGATCATTTATGCTTTGACTTTAATGCAGCCAAGTTGCTTGTTTGTTATCTCAAGCTGGATTTTTGCTGTGTAAAGACAGACATGTTTCAATATTCTGTCTAAGCTCTCCACAGTTTGCAATTATTTATGCTGCAAAATTTTACTTGAATGTATCATCTGCTAGGTACGGGTGCCATTTCATTTGGTATAAGATTTTGGTCAGGAAAGGTGGACTAAAGATGTGTTTTTATTTTTCTTACTTCTCTTCTTGTTGCGCAGAGCTAATGAAGAAGCTTTGTTTGGAACTTGACGAGGACATGATTCTTAAGTATCAGGTTATGCCTGAAGATCTTGATGTGTTGGTGTCTGTAAGATCTGATGAGGATCTGAAGCACATGCTTGATGAACACGATCGGCAGGAGACTGAAGGAAATCCAAAGCTCCGAGCATTTTTGTTCCCTTCGCATCCTCCTCTTGTTGAGAACCAACACGCACCCATGGATCCATACACAGTGGAACAACGTTACATTGATGCTATCAATTGCACATTTCATTCGACTCCCTATTTTAGACTCCCTCGAATTGTTGCAAACCGTCCCAGCTTCAGTATTTCTGCGTGTTCTTCTCCACAATCTACTTCCCCAGAAAGTAACAAGGTCGACTCTTTGCATCGTGAATCTACTCTTATGAATGGGAATGGCCATCATAGTAGTCGACTCCCTCCTATGCATAAAGTACACAGTTCGCCCAGCCTATCCAGTCTTAATACCTCGTTTCACCAGAGTAATACTATTAACAATCACCATCCCCTCCAGCATTATCACCATTATCATCAGTTCCACCGACAACGTCATCCCCTTGGCTATCTGCCTTCAAGACCATCTCAAGACTCTCACAGGTTGGCCTCAGGTTTGTCATTTGGACGGTATGATATGGGAAGAGCTCCCATCGCACATAGTCCAAGCCAGTACTACTCAAATAGACATAATAATAATATAGGAACTGGTAATTCCAATTTGTATGGGCACTTCGATGAGCACATTGCTCATGGGTATAGGACGATTGATAGATCAGATAGTCCGCCCGCTGGTCAAAGGAACAAGGTTCTGGAGTAGGCTGCTCCATTGAGTTGAAGAGACAGATACTCGAGGAAGATATTGTTTACCCTTTGGACACATACATTGAACTTATTGACTCGAGTTTTTTGGTTTCGAAGGCTTTGGTTACTATTGTTTAAGGCAATAGCTTTACCTAATTTAATTTGTTTTTAGCTTTTTAATGTAAACTACAAATGATTTATTCAGATGATAGTTTATGCATACCTAATACCAAACTCGATTTGACTTGTATATTTATTCTATCCATATAAACCTATCTTAAACTTCATACCAGTAGGAATCCATTTCATTTTTGGTTTCTCTACGCATAGGTCGCCTTTAAGTTATTCTCCTTGGTCTCAAGATATTCATTCAATCTCATAATAGGAATTACATTAGGAAGATGAGTCATTAGGCTTACCATCACAAAAAATCATGCAAAGTTTATCTTAGAATCCTCATTTATTGCCTGATTCGTATATATGAACTTGTTAGTATAACTTAGCAAGATAGCTCAATCCACTAATTGTCTAATACTCCAAAAGAACTCTATGTATGCATATAGGTATATTTTCCTATTTAATTTCTTCAGTGTTTTCCATATTTAAAGTAGTAATGGCTTGTTTTGAATGTGCGAAGGCCCTACTTAAAGTACCTTGGTTTCAACTTCTTTGTATGAGAACTTGAAGAAAAATGTATCATCCTTTTTTACTAAAATATCCATCAAACCATATTGTTTCTAGTTGGTATATTCCTACAATTCCATTATAAAAAATTCTACTCTCTCATCAAGGAAGTAGCTAATCAAAGTTACACATCATTTCTGTGCTCCAGCCATTAAAATTTCAATAGGAGGATACACCATAGGTTGCTCGTCAGTTTTGCTTAGAGCGAAGTAGTTGAATCTTTCATCAAGCATGTTGTCACTAGTCACTTGCACCCAGGTTTTCTTAATTTTTGAAAAGCTAGGAATATCAAGTTATGGTTAAGGAAGAGATTGAGATGTAGGTTGGTTTGGAATAGCTGGTGTTTAAGAAGAAGCAAGAGGTGGGAAACAATTTGAAGAGTCCATTAGTCTAACAGATAAGAGCAATATACAACAGATAAAAATTACATGCAAGGGTACAGAAGACATAATAAAGAAAACAAAGATGGAGACAAGGAGAGTGCGTGTAAGCAAAAGGGAAACTTCAAGGCACAAAATGAAAGAGAAAGCAAAAATGTAGGTGCTATCTATGAGCAAACATGATTCAACAATGAAGGAAAAGGATGACAGGTTCTGTAAGTTGGAAAGTTTCTTGCAGAATAGGTGATTATCATGCAAGAAAATGTGGAAACTCTAGAGAGAAGAAGGAGAACATCATTTCTTAGTGCTCATATCAAAACAATGATACTATATCCTTGATATAGTTATACTTGATATCTATGTTTGATTTAAAATTAATATTTTAGCTCTATAGTACTATCTGTTAATATATTTATTAATACACAAAATGATGTGCATAAGACTACTAATTACTTCGGAATAAGGCCATCTCTATTTTTTGTTCTTCTTATGGCATACATGAATATTACTGTTCTCACCTTTAGCAACTAACATCATAAAATGGTTTATTATCTTAAATATAAAATTGTTCAACTATTATTTCAATATATATGTAGCTTATAATAGTAACAAAGCTTGTTTTGAATGATAGTTAGTGATCTTAACAATAAAGACGTATGAAGCCTTAGTCATAGTCTTCATTTTGATTGTGGGTAATAGCCAGTTTGTTTGTTGTCTTGACAAATTACTAATTATCACTAGTTACTAATAATATCATCTACATGTAACGATAAAATTATACATTTATTGTTGGATCTTTTAACATATACTTTGTGGTCTATGTCAACATACTAAAATTATGTGACATGATTACATTATAAAATTTAATATACCACTGGAGATTGCTTTAGACCATATATTAACTGTTGGATCGGAAACAAAAGCATGCAAGATTTGGCTAAAATGTTAGATTTCAAAAAATTTTCGAAATCAAAACGCAACGGAAATAACCTAACCAAATCAACATGTTTCGGTCATAAATGATACGGTATAAAGAAAATAATTTCCATAAGAATAAGGTGGTAGAAATATATTGACTTTTACTGCAGCTTTGACTCCTCGCTTTTGTATCCTCTCCGAATCCTTGCCATAGCTTTGACTCTTTCGTATCTTTTTTTGTCATTGTATCCTCTCCCCTTGTTGTATTCTCGACCAATCTGATCTACTACTTATTCTTTTAAGACAACTTGGTTAACAAGATCATTTAGTGGGAAAGGAGAAAAAATATTTTGAGGAGATTTCTCTTAGAAGAAAAAAGCCAAAAATGAGACTCTTCTCATTCAAGTTTCGACTATTCTTGTATGAGAGGAGAGAGTGAGTCAAAAATAAAAGAACACTTCTTACTCCCCTTCTCAATTTTGGTTATCATGAAAGAAAGAAGTGGTGTGCATCCAAAACATCACTTCATTCTTTAATCAATCATAAAGAAGCCAATAAATGAGACTCTTCTCATTTGTTTAAAATGGCTATATGAAAATACCAATAACCTAAATAAAATCTTCTCATTTTCGGGTATGGATGAAAGAAGGAAGAGAGAGTACATCAAATGCACCTCTACCTTTCTTTAATCATATGAATGATAAAATGTTACATTACATGTCATCATTAAAAGACAAACATTAAAACATTTAATGATAAGATCATTATTCCATTTAATGATGATAAAACATGATAAAACTATCATTAATTTAGTAGTTCAGTGCTAAATGTACAGCTGCACATTTAGGTATAAAAAACTGAAATATGCCCTCCTTCTTTCTTTGATAACTTTGTTTCAATTTAATTAATCTAATTAATCAAATCAAATCAAAGTCAAGTCTAATATTAAATATTCATTTGGGCTTTCAATTAAAGTAAGCTTAATATTTAATCATGGGCTTTAAAACCTCTATTTATATTTCTTACTTTACTTGATAACCTTCCTAGAAGCTAAATGGGGAATCTATTTAGACTTATATAATTCACGCTCCAATAAACTCGAAATTAATTTATATCTCATTAGAATTAGTTCTAGCTTATTAATCAAATTTCATTCCACTAAAGACAAGTGGTTGAACTCTTGAATTACTAAATATTATAAGAATACATATTTCAAATAAGATGTCCAATTGCAAACTTTATTATGAACCATATTATTATAGTCATTCATACAATAAAGGATAAAATTACCGTTCTACTCTTATGTTAGTTTTTCCTTTTAAATCTCTCCCGTTTTATTATATATGGTGATTAACACACAAGATTTCAACTTTGTGTTAAGACTTGATGGGTAGCCAGTCTATAAAACTACTGGTGTCAGTTTAATCACCAAACTCCGTAAGATGATATCAATACAAACTATTTATTTGAGTGAATGTTTCCTAATATATATTTCAATTAATAATTTCAACATGCAGACACTGGATTGATACTAAGTAAAAATCCGTTCCAATCATATCAAGAATTATAATGAAACACATATGAGTTTACCACTTATCAAGATTGTGGTTCGTAATAGAAGAATGCTAAGGTGTATGCTTTAAGATTAAAGTAATGGCCCACTTTATTCTTTAAAAGCATACTTGATTATAGAATCATTTAACAGTGACATTATCGATAGTCAACTACTATCATGACATAAAACTCTTTAAAGTAAACTCTTTTACTTATATGGAGATAAATTGTAACACTACAATCTAAACCACAATCAAGTGACCAACTTACAAAATATAGATTCTAATAATATACATGTTTCTCATACATCTCCATGTATATGTATATTACATACAAAAGAATCTAGGTACCTTATGACTAGATATGCTATGCTTCTACAAATATAACCAAACTCTTTTGTTTTATTAATAATAAATTTTTTCATTACAAAACTAACTGCAAAAAAATTAAGTTTTGCTTTTCAGGGCACTATATTTACATAACTCCAACAATCTCCTAATTGCCTTAAAGTAAGTTTGACATATCCCTCATTCCTATCCCTGTTAGATGACCTCTTATTTTCTAAAATCTTCTTGATCTTCCAGATTGTATCTCAAAGTAGGAACTCTAATCATTTTTTTCTTTTCTATCATTTCTAACCTCTTTATTTTTATCCCAAAATTGTAAAGGATTATCATAATAATGTTGTCTTATTTTTTGTTTGATCCATTCCGTTCATATCAAGAATTATAATGAAACACATACGAGTTCACCACTTATCAAGATTGTGGTTCATAATAGAAGAATGCTAAGGTGTACGTTTTAAGATTAAAGTAATGGCCCACTTTATTCTTTAAAAATATACTTGATTATAGAAACATTTAATAGTGACATTATCAATAGTCAACTACTATCATGATATGAAATTCCTTAAAGTAAACTCTTTTACTTACAAGGAGATGAATTGCAACACTATAGTCTAAACCATAATCAAGCGACCAACTTACAAAATATATATTCTAACAATATACATGTTTCTCATACATCTCCAGGTATATGTATATGTATATTACTTACAAAAGAAGCTAAGTACCTTATGACTAGATATGCAATGCTCGTACAAATAAAATCAAACTCTTTTGTTTTATTAATAATAAATATTTTCATTACAAAACTAACTAGAAGAAAATTAAGTTTTACTTTCCAGGGCACTATATTTACATAACTCCAACAATCTCCCACTTGCCCTAAAGCAAGTTTGACATATCCCTCATTCCTATCCTTATTAGATGACTTCTTGTTTTCTAAAATCTTCTTGATCTTCTAGATTGTATCTCAAAGTAGGAACTCCAATCATTTTTTGTTTTTCATTCATTTCTAACCTCTTTATTTTTATCCCAAAATTGTAAAGGATTATCATAATAATTCTGTCTTATTTTTTGCTTGATTCATTTCCGATCATATCAAGAATTATAATGAAACACATATGAGTTTATCACTTATCAAGATTGTAGTTCATAATAGAAGAATACTAAGGTGCATGCTTTAAGATTAAAGTAATAGCCCACTTTATTCTTTAAAAACATACTTGATTATAGAATCATTTAATAGCCCACTTTATTCTTTAAAAACATACTTGATTATAGAATCATTTAATAGTGACATTATCCATAGTCAACTACTATCGTGATATGAACTCCTTAAAGTAAACTCTTTTAGTTACATGGAGATAAATTGCAACACTACAGTCTAAACCACAATCAAGCTACCAACTTACAAAATATAGATTCTAATAATAAACATGTTTCACATACATCTCCATGTATATGTATATTACTTACAAAAGAATCTATGTACCTTATGACTAGATATGCAATGCTCATACAAATAAAATCAAACTCTTTTTGTTTTATTAATAAATATTTTCATTACAAAACTAACTAGAAGAAAATTAACTTTTGCTTTATAGGGCACTATATTTACATAACTCCAACAATCTCCAACTTGCCTTTAAGCAAGTTTGACATATCCCTCATTCCTATCCCTATTAGATGACCTCTTGTTTTTTAAAATCTTCTTGATCTTTCAGATTGTATCTCAAAGCAGGAACTCTAATCATTTTTTGTTTTTCTGTCATTTCTAACCTCTTTATTTTGATTCCAAAATTATAAAGTATTATTATAATAATTTTGTATTATTTTTTGTTTGATCCATTCCGATCATATCAAGAATTATAATAAAATACTTACGAGTTCACCACTTATCAAGATTGTGGTTCGTAATAAAAGAATGCTAAGGTGTATGTTTTAAGATTAAAGTAATGGCCCACTTTATTTTTTAAAAACATACTTGATTATAGAACCATTTAATATTGACATTATCAATAGTCAACTACTATCATGATATGAAATTCCTTAAAATAAACTCTTTTATTTACATGGAGATAAATTGCAACACTATAGTCTAAACCATAATCAAGCGACCAACTTACAAAATATAGATTCTAATAATATATATGTTTCTCATACATCTCCATGTATATATATATATATATGTATATATATATATATTACTTACAAAAGAATCGAGGTACCTTATGACTAGATATGTAATGCTCATACAAATAAAACTAAACTCTTTTTTTATTAATAATAAATATTTTTATTACAAAACTAACTGGAAGAAAATTAAATTTTGCTTTCCAGGGAACTATATTTACATAACTCCAACAATCTCTCACTTGCCCTAAAGCAAGTTTGGCATATCTCTCATTTCTATCCCTATTAGATGACCTCTTGTTTTCTAAAATCTTTTTGATCTTTCGGATTGTATCTCAAAGCAGGAACTCTAATCATTTTTTGTTTTTCTGTCATTTCTAACCTCTTTATTTTTATCCCAAAATTGTAAAGGATTATCATAATAATTTTGTCTTATTTTTTATTTGACTAATTCTAGTCCTTCTTTTATAGTCTTTATCTGATGATTTTTTTCTATAATATTTTCTAGTTTTAGTAAAGGTTTTTAGTTTGGAAAAATTAGTTTTTCTTTATAACCTACACCAAGCTGGGTTTTGCGAGGTTTAAAAAAAAAGGAGTAACTATTAAGATTAACTATTATCAAATGACCACAAGGAGTTTTGAAATGGATTTGGTGTTTAAGAGTATCAAACAAAATTTTATGGAATCACTAAAGAAAGCCTCCAAGAGGAATATCAATACCAATATCATATAAATAAAAGGGTGGCATGTGACTAGAAATAAGCTGACAAGAATTTGAGGTTGTTGTATTCCAGTATATAAATGTATCTGATGATTAAAAATATCTAAACCTATGATAGGTTTTAAAGTTTTATGATATTGTGATGGGAAATAAGTCGATCTACATAAGCAAGAACTTGCTCCTCTAACTATATAAGCTGCAAAATATTTAGCTCTATATTCTTTATAAGTAATTACAATAAGAATATATATACTAGTCGGGCTAGTCAATATTGAGGAATGTATATGGTATTAATATTATATGTCAATTGTATTCCATATTGAGTTATCTTATATGGTTAAACTTATTCAAGGAAACTAGCATTATCTCTATTTAAATCCTTCATTCTGCACTAATATACTTAACAGTATTTTTGTATCTTCAATCCTAATTGTAGTTTCTACAACTGTATTTATATGGTGTATATCTCCATTAAATTTATATATTGATAAGGTCCTGTCACATGAAATTTTATCAAATTATTTGTTAAATTATGATTAATGTAACTTCTACTTGCACTAGTATCTATTAAAATATTGCAAGTAATATAACTTGTACCATCAAAACATTCTCCTTTTATTTTATAGTTAGAACTTATCTGTTTATCTACTTATATTGAGTTATTATTATATCTAGAACTACTAACAACACCTATTTCAGAGTAAGATAATCTTGGTAATAATCTATTATCAGAAGTTAGTAAAGGTTTTTGTAGTAAATCTAATGAAAAATTTGGTTCAAGTTCATTTATATTTTCCATATAAGGAAAATAAATCCTTTCTACTTTAGAAAATAAATTTGAAAAATGAATATTATCTTTATCTGCAAAACATTTTGTATGATGTGTATTAGATAAAGCATAAGATATCATACAGGTTATAGAATATGGCCTATTTCCATCTTTTATCAAATCTTTCTTTTGAAATCTTGGATTAGAGAAAGTGTTCTATCGAAATCTTTATCTTGCATATTATAAGATATCTTAGGATAAATATTAAATAAAAGTTTTTGATATCTAAGATTTCCTCTAAAAATTCCTATACTTGTTTCTCTTCTATTCAAAATTCTATCATCAATAATATCAAGATTTATGGGGCTATCAATTCCTTTTTTAAAAATTTGATATGATTATCATTTGAATTGATCTAATGTGAACCCATCTTATTTTATCATGAATTTCTTTAGGCAAATGATCAAGTTTCTAGAAATATCTCTTTCGGATAATAAAGGAATCATTACTTTGTTAGACATAAGACTAATATCTAAGGCTTTTTCTTTTACATTGAGACCATTTTATGAATTTAATTTGACTTTATCTAATAAGGTCGTATCCATTATAGGAATTCATAGAAAACATAGTATTCTGAATCTTTTTAAGTGTTTTTCTATCAATCAAAGCTTCTTGATTGTATTTGTCATGTTGCTGAAATGTTTTTATTATATTATCTGTAATTCAGTTATCATTTTGGGTATTAGAAGATTCCTTTATTTCACTCATTTATATCATAATGAGAGATTTCTTCATATTCAGTATCAATAATGATAAAAATACTTTCTTCAAAAGAACAATCTTGACAAATATTGACTTGAATAAAATCTTCCTAATCTATCATTATTTCTATATCATCATCTATTTTGATTTTCTTTTTATGAAATCGTTTAGGGCAATCATTAACATAATGTCATTTTTCCTTACAATAGTAACACTGACATTCAGTTATCCTTCTATTTTTTAATTTCTCTTGAATACGTGTTTTTCTAGGTTTATATCCTTCTTTTCTTTTATAATTTTTGGCTTCACATCTTTTAAAATATCTTTTCTTTAAGTATTTTTTATAATTCTTTTTTATCTTTTTATAATAATAAGGACTATCACTTCCAATTAGAGAAGGAATTTTTAAACCATAGCAACATAAAGAAGATTTCTTTTTTATTCCGTTACTTTTCTTTAGTAATATCGTTTCATCATACCATTCACTTAGTTTATCTTTTAAGAAAGAAATTATTTTTCCAAGTGTACTTACGAATCTTGGGTTATGAGTTGCTTCTAATTTACTTCCCCAAGGATTAGGTATCTTTGAATAAAACATCCTAACTACATTTGTGTATTATCTACCTGGTTATAAATATGATAATAACAATCTAAGAAAATACAAATATATCTATCAGTTTCACACATACCGTAAAATTGAAGTCTTTATAAAGCAATAGCATACTTTCCGATTATAGTGGTATCTTTTAAAATATTTCCTTCTCTATTAAACTCTAATCGAAATGCTTTAGCAGCTTTAGTTATTAGGTTACCTATATCCATATCATTATTAAATATAGAAATTTTAGAGTTTTGATCTAAATTTTTCCAAAATCGAAGTGAATTATTTAACAATGTTTTTTCCTTTTTTTTTGTTTTTCAAAATCCATTTTATTAATAGAAACAGCTACACGAAGAGCAGTTTCCCATTTATCAATTGCTTCTTCTATATCTTATATACAATCAATATCTAGATATACTCTAAAAGAATTTATAGATTATGTTCTCATCTTGTTTGTTGAAGTAAAACCATTTCTATCTTTAGTTACCATATGTGTTCTAGTGTTTTTTAGGGTAAATAGTAAGAATTTCATTACTCCAAAGCAAGAACTTCAACAATAGAAGGAAGGGGTATTTCGAACCACTCTCTAAGGCTAGAAGTGAATAATGCGCCTATAGCTAAGATGTGGGCAGCAAAATAGCCCGACCTAAAGCCAAAAATGCATTTAGCTATTCTAATATCATTCAATAGAGATTTACAATCACAAACTAACAAACCAAAAGAGGAAGAGTCTTCATAAGAGCCCTTATTAATTGCTTGAATCACAATCTTCGCATCCAATTCAATAATAACTCTATCCCAATTCTGAAGCTTGACCCAACTAAGGACTTCTCTGATAGTGATTGCCTCTGCACTTTTAGCACTTAATCTACCTGAAAACCTCTACGATTTTGCAGCTATAAATCTCGAATTAGAGTCTCGTACAACAGCTGTAACAGCCATGAAATTGGAGTTGCTTTCGGTGGCAGCGTCAACATTAACCTTTAGCCAACCCACTTCCGGAGGTTATCAACACACCGTTCTTGTTGTTGGTATTCCCAAAGCAGTATCAGAAGCATGAACAAATCGCCACTCCTCCAAGGTTCTCTGCGCAAAACAAACAATGGCATTGGCTAATCTCCATTTATTGCTCCACTTAGCTCCATTTCTACTCTGCCAGATTGCGCAAATTATCATCAGAATGGTATATTGCCGATCTTTTAGTGCAGGTAGAAAGAAGGATGCAAACCAGTCGAGCAAAGAAATTGTTCCTGGATGCTGCCAGTTCTGGAGAACTCTAGACCATATCTGCTTCGTGAGTGGATAGTCTAGGAACACATGTTGTAATGTCTTCTCTTCTTGATTACAAATCAGGTAACACATATTGACATCAACTCGTCGACTTCGTAACACCAATAAGCATGGTAATACACCATTTAGAACATGCCAAACATAACTAATCACCTTTGGCGGAACCACATAGCTCCATATCTGCCTCCATACCTGCTAATAACTTGGCAAAATTGTATCCGTAAAGGGACAAACGAGTTTATAAGCGATCTTCACTGTGTAGCGGACTTTATTCTCAAATTTCCAACACCAATCATCTTTTGCCATTCATCTACCCAATGGTATTGCTAAAATCTGTTCATAATCATGGCTAGAGAAAAGTGAGCGAATTAAATCAAGATTCCATGAAACATTCTCCAACAAATCCACAACCAATAAAACATTTGAATCAGGAGGCCTTGAAGAAACAATAAAAGAATTCTCCTTATCATTGAGCCACGGTGAGTCCCATATAAGAATTTGAGAACCATCTCCAACCTTCCAATGCATACCCTGTTGTATCAAAGAACGGGTTTCATAAATACTTCACCGTAAATAACTCGAATTGCTTCCTAAATCTACTGATAAGAAAGATGAATCCATAAAATAACGAGCTTGAAGAACACGAGATACTAACGAATCAGGTTGAGTCATCAACTTCCAACCCTACTTTCCCAAAAGTGCAAGATTGAACTCATGGATCTTTTTAAAACTAAGACCACCGAAAATCTTATTGTTC
>JANJEY010000005.1:26382981-26402007 GCA_024703695.1 Erythroxylum cataractarum | reverse complement strand
CTGAATCAGCGCTCAGTCACAACACTGAAATAACTGGAAAAGAGTCACATGTGCATCGCATTATACAATTGTGATATCTGAATTGTGAACTGTTTGTATGCTGTAAATTGCTATATGATAATTTAACTGTTGCTGTATTGTACTGTACGCAATCTGCGTAATGCATGAATTGAGTGAACCATCGATGATGGTTTCTCATTGAGTTCGCAAACTCATCCAAAATTGCGCTTTGTTTTTTAGGAATGATAGAGTAGACTCCTAGCTCCAGAATTTCTTCTCCTATCGCGTGAGCGTTCTGACGATAGAGGCGATGGCTCACAGGTCGGTCAGCTGGGATTGGATTTTTGGGAGATGACTTAGTATAGACTTTTGTATCAGTTTCCTTTTTGGACTGTTGTAATTAGACTGTAGGGAACTGATAGTATTTCTGATTGATCTTATGAAATGAGAAGAATCTTTTGGTTTTAAAATTTAGTGATTTTGATATTACTGCTTTATTTTATTGATGCCATGAGGGTTATAGAAATGATCGAATCGTATTGCACCCTCATCGTAGGTTATGTGTCGGTATGACCTACGGGCGTCCCGATGTATACCCTACGGTAAGGGGGCGCTACATCCTTAAAATCCATATTCAACTGGACTTCTACTGAAATATTTTTGTTGTTGTAATGGTCCATTTTAAATGTTTTGAAAACTTTAGGATTGAACTTGAACACTTTGAAATGTCAAGGTTCAAGTTGTATTCTGATGAAAACCTTAAGGTTTAAATTACACGTTTTGCCTATTTAGGTACATAAAGGGTTTAATTTCTAATCATAAAACATAGTATCAAAACTAAAGGGGAAAAATCAAAGGAAATATGATTAAATCCCTTTTAATCTTCGAGAAATTCACTTTAGATCGATCAAAATTTAAAAGGCTCTTTTTGTTTGTTCTTTATTATCTTTGCCATTCTAGGACATCCAATTATGTCTCTCGAGCTTCCTTCCTAATTTTTCCTTCTAATTTTTCCTTTTATAGTTCGAAAAGTTAGTTCACGGACAATTACATGGAATTGTACTTAAAAATCATGAGATCGTCAAATCCAGAGTAAACACAGGCTTAGAAGATCAACACAAGCAACTACAAAGGACTATTTGATAGATACATAATTGATCACATTTATACCTCATATTTGATGCATTTTTTCTTGGTATTTTATACTTTTAGCATATATTTGGAACTTAATGCCTTCAAGTATGTATACAGAGTATAATTGCCTTCACGGACTTAAAATAGAAAAATTTGGACAAAAAATGATATAAAACAAAGATTCATTGCACAGAAGGGATGCACAGTTGTGCTTCAGGCCGTGCACGTCTCCCAGTTTTTAGAGAATTTGGTGATGCACGATTGTGTACCAGATTGTGTATTAGCCAGAAACCTACAATTCAATGTATAAAGATGTGAACAGAGACTTGAAGGGAGAGCAGACAGAGGAAGGTGATTCCAGATGTGGAGATCACTCTTAAGGGGTGATTTTGGTTCGTAGAAGTAGAAAAATATGAAGAAATCATCAAAAAACTATCAGAATACAAGATCAAACCTCTACATCGTAAGAATATTCGATAGGAGATAATTAAGGAGATTTAAAATTATGAACTCATTGTTTTCAATTTGTTTTTCTTGTAGCATATGTTTTATTTCATGTTTGATAATGTATAACTAAGCGTCCCCTATGTTGATACTTCAATATGTTTTGATTTTGTATTAATGTAATTAGTTTGATTGTTATATTGTGATCTGATTACGTGTTTATATATGTTCTAATATACCTGGGAATATTAGATCATAATCTGATTTCATAAATAGAGATTGAGAAATCCTAGGTTTAAATAGATATACTATAATTGAAAGAAGTTGAATACAACCCTAGAGATAGGAAGACATAAATCTTCCATATTAGGGTCAAAGCTAACAGAGGGACTCATAATCCGTAATGCAATCCTATTAACTTTAACCTAAGTAATTTGGTTGGAAACCTTAGGATTAATTGTTAGTAGACTCAAGGTCAGCTATTAGCATATCATAGGAGTTTCCACGGTCCAATAAATCAATAAAACAAGTTTATAATAAAAGATCAATCTATTAAGGGTTTAGGGAGATTTAAAACCTAGATAGTATTTTTCTAATTCTTAATGCTTCCTCAATTCTCTGTTCAATATCGTTGCCTATTTATTTTACTTGCTTTAGTTTTATTTTATTTTATTAAAAATCCAAAATTAATCTGTAAGTTAGATAATAGGCAAAAGGTAATTATTAGTAATCACTGTCTTCGTGAAAACGACTCGTACTTACCAATATGACAACACTTGTCGAGTGCACCGCAAAATTTACCTAACTTTGCAATCTAAAACTTGCAAATGTGGTAAGTCGAGATCGTATCTATAGGGAATGTTTGGTTGATTTTCTTAATGAAAATAATTGATGCAAAGGAAATAAAAATGGGGATTTTGGTTTTTATGCAATTAAAAAAATAACAGAGAAAATAAACTAGCAAAAAAAATACAACAAACAATTGAAAATGATAAAAAGTGTCAAATATGTGTAAAGTCTAGTTCTAGGATCAATCTTGGCCTAGACACGATTAAACATATCCCATTATTCTATTGTTTTCACACTCCTCTTCGAACTATTGATCATGGAGTAACAATACGCTCTACTACTCTCGTTTTTCCCTTAGGTTATATTTAATTAAGAGACGAATGTTAAGTAAACTTAGCCACTGAATAACCTAGGATACGATCTCTAGATTCAATTTGGCAACTATATTACGAAGTGGAAAATGGATCAGTATAGGAAGTAACCTTACAAGTTCAGGTTATCTAACCAAGGTTAAATAATTCCTAACGATTCAAGATCATTAGTGACTACTAACAAACATCAAATTTAATGATTACAGATTATATTCAACATTCTAGCAATAGGTTCGCAATAGAATAATCTAAATAACGTATTAAGATCATCTTTACAAATTCAATTCAGTAAACACAAAACAACAATAAAAATCCAAAAAGAAAGATTCAACATTAACAAGATGAGATAATCTTAACCATAAATTGGGGTTGATTTCACCTTTGAATCGGTGTCGAGATGGTGACCTTCCATCTTTTCTATTAATCTCCAAGAAGAATAGTTGTTGTTGTGCAACACCCCACTACCATAGAGTATATACCAGAATATATTGAGGACATTCTAATATATAACCTATAATAATGGCATGTTAGAGCAGTCATGTTATCTTATAAGGCATTATGAAGAAAGACACAATAATTAAAAACCCAAAATTCCTCATTTCATTCCTTAAACAATATGCACATTGTAGCTTTACAAAACATTCATATGTGTACACTATCAAAACAAATCAGAGTTTACATCATTGTATACCTAACACGCTACATAATTATACAAAACTTTTTATCTAAGTCCTTCAGTTTCAGCTGATCGACCTTTGGGCCATTTCTTCTATCCAAAATCAATGCTCGCTTTCTTCTTATTTAACTTAAAAGCTATTTCGTCTCTCTCGAACCTAAGATGTTAACGTTGCAATTTTAATGAGTTTTACGAACTCAGTGAGTTAACCATCCTCGATGGTTCACTCATAACAGATAATACATAATTCATGCAATCTCGTAGTTCATAAGATAACAAATATCATCATATAGCATCACAAAAACTCTTTTTCTCATTTTACACAATTCAACAATCAATTTAAATCATTCGAAACATACATATTAAATGTATATGTAATGCTCATAAGACTCATTTATGATTATTATGTTGTTGTGACCGAGTGCCCATAACTATCCCGTATCTATTGTGGATATCAAGCTTATTGATAACTATCCCTTATCTATTGGGAATACAGGGCTCATTATACATAGTGAGGCTTTGGCCCTTAATCACATTCTAAGCTTTAAGCACTTTTTCAGTGGCTACTCAAGTCACAACTGTTATTATCTGTTCATGCATTCATGTAATGAAATGCATTAAATCATATAAGATCAATCAGTTACTTCATTTCACTTTACACATTCACTTTCACATGTCATCAGACCCTAGTCCGACATTCAACAATTATGTTGAGTACAATTATTTCTGTCAGATTCATATACATGGAGCACTTCCAACATATATAATTCATGTATCAAATGCCTCAGACATTCAATGTCTGATCAACACAATCACATTCACATAATAATTCAAAATTGAGCTTAAAACAAACAATTAATTGAGTGAGACCATCTAGGTTACTTACAGTTTGCTCCAGATAGCTATTGCCTCGAAGTCTCGACAGCATTTGGATGTTGACGCTCTAAATGCTCTTCTATAACATGCAACATACACTTACACATTTCACAATCTTGCATAATTATAAGTATTCACTTTTGCACATATATATATATGGGTTATGTACAATGGATGCTCAATGACAATCCTAGGTATATTTCCTTTATTCTCGTCACATGATCATTCATATATCAAAAATCATATAAGTGTAATTTGAACTTAGGTTTACACCTCAATAAAAACAAATTTTATTCTAAGTTCATAACTAAACCAATCATCTAGCTTTTTCTCAAAATAAATTTTTGGGTCAATTTTTCATAGTCATTAAGACAAGGAAAATGAAGTATTTAGGCCTCACCTTCTAAATTTTTTTTACCATATGTATTAAATTTCTAATGACACCAATTTATTACAATTTGGTTCAATATTCTGGAAGCTATACATAAAATACTTCAGACTGTACTCAAACTACAACAATACTCAGTACTCAACTTCAAGCCAAAATTTGAAACTTTTAGACATAGAATTAAAATTCGATTCCTTCATAAAATTTGTAGCCATATGTCTCTAGTTTAATTTAAACTTAAATTCATTCCATTTGGATATGTATAGATAAAGTTATGTCTAAAATACAGATGCATATTCAATTAAACCACTCCATTTAAAAAATTCCAACTCACTTCATCATTTTCATCCTAAACTCATCAATCAATCATTATCAATCCTTTCCTCATGAATTCATATGGCCATGAAATTTTTTGGAGACGAAATAAAATGTGTAAGGAGTTTGTGGTTCAAATTTCAAGTCAATCGGAGGTCCAGAGAAGAAGTTATGGTCAAAAGAGTGAAGTGTGTCAAAATTTGTCAAAAAGCATAGCACCTTCACTGTCATGATCGTGCTATCATGCACTTCCTGTTGATTCTTCTCTAGGGTTTCTTATCTGTCATGATCATGGCTTGTGTGCATGATCATGATAGATGATCTTCCCCAGATTTTACGGAACAACTTATTTTTTATCACTTCTTCATCTCTTTTGCTTAGTCTATCATTTTTAACTTATATCCTCATCATTTCCTTTTCATTCCTACTTCAGCTCATCTCATTCAAACACAAATAAAAATCTATGATTGATCATAAACATAAAAAATAGAACATATCATATATGCATATTCATCATATTTTCTGCACTTCTTCATTTTCTTTAACACCTTGATTTCATCTCTAACTATCACCTTAATCCTTCCTATTTCAAAACATCGCATTATACTAGCCTTTTCTTTAATTCCTACTCACTTTAGTTCATCTTTATAACACTCAGTGGCGGATCTACAATGGGGGCAAGTGGGGGCACTTGCCCCCACTACCCCCAACAAATCCTTTATAAAAAAATTATTATTTTCAGTTTTGCCCCCATAAATAAAATAAAATTTTACTCTTATTAAAATTTTGCCCCCATTAAAAATAAAATTTTGTCTTTAATAAAATTTTTCCCTCACTCAAAAAATTTCTGGATCCGCCCCTGATAACACCCAACGAGATCCACGTATATAGACAGTGCAAAAGGCTTAGATTACCTAGCTGAAGGAAGGAGACTTCAATACCAAATTCTTTCACAATTATATTCTAGCAAGGAGAAACTCTAACAAGATTATTTGTCTTCTTAGTGACTGACAAATCCTACATTGAAGATATGACTTTCAATTACTTTAAAAACCTTCATAAAGATGCTAGACACTCTATTATTTCTAATTTACAAGAGATTGTGGAGCTTATTGGTTCGCTTATAAATCTATACAGGATACATTGTTAAAGCTCTAACAACTAGCTTCTTTCTATGAAATTAAATCAGTTCTCTTCAGTCTCAATCCCAAAAAGGATCTAGGTTCATATGGGTTTAATGCCTATTTCTTTCAAACTACATATCATATTATAGGTAATATGCTTTTGGAAACTATCTTGGAATTTTGAAATAAGTAAAAATGTTGTGAGAAATCAATGCTACTTATATATGCTTGATCTCTAAACTACTCAAAGTTAATTACCTTAATCAGTTTCAACCCATTTCATACTATAATATTGTCTATAAGGTGATATCCAAGCTCTTTGGTAAAAAATTAAAGGATTTTTTGAACCCAATGATATATGTAACCTAAGGAGCTTTTTTTCTTGGTAGAATAATCTCTGATAACATCCTTTTGGTTCAGGAACTATTGAAGGAAATAACTTATATAGATCTATTAAAAGTTGTGCTATTAAAATAGATTTCTCCAAAACTTTTAACAGACTTCAATGGAATTTCATTTTAATCGGCCTTGAATGGCTTGGTTTCCACAACTTCTTTATCAATTGGATCTATGCTTGTCTCTCAACCCCCTCCTACAGTATCCTTATCAATGGTTCTCTTACCAAGCAGTTCAAAGGATCTAATGGTATAAGGTAGGAGATCCCCTATCTCTTTACCTTTTCCATCTCTACGGAAATTCTTAACAAAATTATATGGTTTAACACTTCAAGGTTTCTTGCTTTCAACTTCCATCATAAAAGCAAGGAAATTATCTTAACTCATTTATGCTTTGCAGATGATCCCTTATTGTTTTGTGAAGTTGACCATTCTTGTATCTCCACTTTGCATCATTATATCCATTCTTTTTCTAGGTTATCTAGTTTAAATATCAACTCTTCTAAGAGCATAATCTCTGACATCACCAAAATTAGAAAAATCCAGCAAATATTTGAATTAAATATGCATAGCCTGCTTTCAAGTATCTTGATGTTCCTAGATCTTCTAAAATGTTGAGATATCAGGACCGCTTAATGATCTTAGAGAATTATAACAAATGATCATACTTAGTAAAATAGAGCACTTTTATAAGCTAGAATAGTTCAACTTATAATCTCAGTGTTGAATAATCTTCACACCCATTAGAGCTCACATCTCCCTTTATCAAAGAAAATCAATAAGGAAATTGAGAAATGCATAAGAAATTTTCTTTGGAGAAAATGGATGAATGAATACTATCTAAAGGAATTAGCTTATAGCATATTATAAAAAAGAAAAAAAAAGAAAACTCTTGGCCTCTCATTCAAATCCTAAGAAAAAGACAAAGTTCTGTATCCTTTTATTAGAATCCAAGTTAGGAATTGAGAAGATACTTTGTTTGGGTTTTAAAGTGGGACCAATCTTAGCCCTTTATACTTATTTTAACTCTAAAAATAGAATTTCAGCTTAAGTTTGAGTCAAGAAGGTCATATTTCACAACACTTGGCAAATTTCAGTTAAGGGGCTAAAAGATTTCTGAATTGCTTTCCCGGCTACTTGCCTAACCTCTCTTTAGCTGATAACTGGTCCATCAACAATAATAGAGAATTCTCTAACTCCTCTTTCTTTAAAACTCTTAGGCCACTCACTCCTCTCATTCCTTGATACAACATTGTTTAGAAAAGTTCTTTGAAACCCAAAACTTCCTTCATCACTTGGTTTGTGGCTAAAAGAAGATTAAAAACTAAAGATAGGATTATTGAATCTAATGATATCCTGTGTGAGAAATGATATCCAAAAGCTAAAACCATTGATCATCTTTATTTTAAATATAATTACACAACCTCGATTTTGCTACAATGTAACACACAACGAATCTATTTTACCCAACAAATAATTGGGATAATATACTAATGTGGGATTAAAACAAATATCATAATTTTGAGAAAGATCAAATATGTCGAAGCCTTAGCCTGAACTATTCATTGTATACAATATAGAAGGGAAGGAACCAAAGATTGCTCAACAAGATCAAAACTAAAAAACATGCCTCAGCATACATGATACATTGTTGGATTAGAGAAACCTTGGTAACTTACCAAGTAGTTGAAAAGATGAGCCTTCCTCTCAGAAGAAGATGGAATATTTATTTTATAAGTTTCTTCTTAGGGATAATAGATAGAAAGTTGATGTATTCTTACTAGACTTGCTTGGCACAGCCTTATGATGTCTTCTTTGATGCCTTTTATGGCTTATTAATGAATTATTTTAGCTTTAAAAAATTAAATTAATAAGTGCTAATTAAGTTATATTTTAGCATGATTTTAAGAGTATTTTGTTTGTTTTTGAATGGTTTTTATTAGATTTGTTACTTAATGTAGCTTATGTTTTATTTGTAAGACTTATTTTATGTCCTTAATAAAGAAGGAATATAATGAAGCAAATTGAAGCCAAGTTGAGAAGTTTTGGCTTAATTTTGAATGAACACGGATGAAATATAACCCTATATTCTAAAAAAATAGGTCAAACATGGATTTGTGTTCTACCCATATAGATTATTGGTTCATTATGTTTCTTTTAGAATTTACCACATGAAGAAACAACTCAAACGTTAACTTATGTATATACCTTCAGATGTAGATTCTCAAGATAAATCCTCAAATGCATAATTTAAGGTTTAATTATTGAGTTATTTAGCCAATAAAGGCGTAATACAAACTTACATTAGTCTTATACTGATGATAATATTTATAAAAATTCTAATGTTTTTTGTTTAAAAAGATAAAAATGGACCAATGGATAGGACAATAGTTAGAAGAACTCAAAATAACATGTCTTAAGGTAATAAAGATGCAACTTTATAAACAAAGAAGGGGATTACATCCAGATTCAGTTAAAGAACTTTAAGATTTCAAGAATTCATGATAATTACTTGTTTTATGTTGATTGTTGTTAGGTTTGTTATTCTTAACATGTTAGGTTTCTTATTCTTAACATAAACTAAATTGGGATAAACCTAGATGGGATGAACACCAAAAATAATATGTTGGATTGATTCTTTGATGTTATTGAATTGAGATTTGCTAGTGTTTTGATTTTATTTCAGATTTCACATATAAGGAGTAGGAAACACATAAATGAATAGATCATAGAATGAATAATAAAAATTGTATGAAACTCTAAATATATCACTATATAAATCTATAAAGGAAATTTAAAGAGCAAATTACATAATTATTAAGGATTTTTTAAGGAAAGTGATATCAATCAATTAACTTAAGGATAAAGGTTATATGTTTTAAGAAAGAATATGGCTTTAAATTTATAATTTTTATCAATCCAAAAAATTAGGATTGATAATTAAATTAAAATAAATTCAACATAGAAAAGTTATAGTGGAAATCTAGTTTTTGTTTTGTTTATCAATTGGTTGCTTCATTCTTTTTAATTTTTTAAGTTTATTATACTAGATTAATGATTCTAATTTATTCAATCATTTTTCTTAAATCAATCATTCATTAAATTATATTAGATAATAAAAAGATAGTTCGTACTAGTACTTGTTATCCTTGTAGGATCGACGCTCATATTTGCAAAACTTTATTATAAGAATGATAGTTTCACTTGCATAATGATTCCTAGTATTGTTTTGATTAGATACATACACCACATCAAATTTTTAACATCATTTTTAGGGATTAGAATGTTAGGAATACTTTATTTTTATTAATCTAAATCCTTTTTCTTTCTTTTCTTTTTACAATTATTTATTTTACGATTTCTTTCTTGGTGTTTTGTTTGTTTTAGAAATTTTAGGATTTAGGTGTTTGATGTTACACTACCAAACATAATGGCATAATATCGAGGATACTATAGGGGATTATACTAGACTATCGCTTATGGGAAAATTGAAAACTTCAGATAATAAGCTTGATAATATGTATTTGGTAGCTTAACTAACACAATTGATGAATTATGACATTTATGCTAGTTGATACACCATTCATAATTATCAAGTGCCTTACAACATCGGGTAACCAACTAAGTAAGTTTATTTAATGGTGATCTAGACTTCAAAGTAATTCCTATAGTAATATTTATAATCTAGGGTGAAAAAACCATCATAATTTTTAATGGAATAATTAAGCTCCACTCTAATTTCAACACAACAGCAACAAAAAAAAAGTCAAATATTGAGGAGCTTATGAAAAAATTACTACTGCGTTTGAAGCTCACTTCCAAAGTACTAAACCATCTTTCTAAAACCAAAAAATTGCCATCTACAGCCAAGAGTTTGCTAAGTTGGTTTTGAAAGGTAGTAAGGTATGTTGTCTAGCAACACTAAGCCAAACCTAGGGGAACAAGTGAATATAATGACTTTAAAGAGTGGAAAGGGGTCGAAAGTTAAAGAGAAAAAATATATTTTATAAGCAACAAAGGATGAGTCGAAGGAGAAAGAGAAAGAGGAGGAGCCCCAGAAGAAAGTTATCAAAGAGTACTAACCAAAATTTTCATACCGAAGCAGACTTGAGAAGGATAGAAAGGAAGATAAATTAGGTAATTTTTAGAGCTTTTTAAATAATTACAAATCATACCTTCTGTTGAAGCTCTTTTGTAAATGCAAGAGTATGTCAAGTAAGGATCTCTTTTCTAATAAGAAGAGGCTATAGGAGTTATTGATGGTTACTCTAAGTAAGAAATGGTACGTCATCATACAAAACAAGCTGCTCTAAAAAATTAATGATCCAGAAAGCTCTACTATTCTTTGTAATATTGGTAGTTTTCCAATTCAAGGGCATTAGTGAATTTAAGAGCTAGTATTAATTTAATGCTATATGATATGTTTAACAAATTAAGATTGGGTGAACCTATACAAACTAGGATGAGCATTCAATTTGAGGATAGGTCAATTAAATATCCTAAGACATTATAAAAAATATTTTGGTTAATGTTGATAAACTCATATTTCTTATTATTTTTATTGGATTGGGTATATAGGACAATATAGAAGGTTCCTTAGTCTTAGGATGACTTTTCTTAGCTACTGTTAAAGACACAATATAATTTAATAATGGAAAAGGCAATCTTAAGGGTAGAGGAGAGGAAGTAGCTTTTAAAATATACAAAGCCATAAGACATCCCCTTGATAAAGATAATACATTCTCGTTATAGATTTGATCAGTACTAAATTTTCATATGTTATGCAAGAAATCATCACAAAAGAGTCATTAGAGCCTTATATCATGCAATAAGAAGAAGGGCAAATGGATAGCCCTATTCTGATAGAGCATGTAACATATTTAAAAGCTAATGGGCCTATAATTAGGAAAAGGAACTTTGAGACGGATGAAAAGCTAAAGAGTAGTATAATTAACCCTTCATTTAAGAAGCCTTCAGGGTGAAGAGCATGAGTAAAAAAATCTAACTAAAAGACTTATAAAGAAGTGTTTATTGGGAGACAACTTAATGATTTAGTTGTTTCCATTTCGACTTAGTAGCTTTTAGGATCATTAGCACTAGTTTTAGTATGTTTTTGTTTGATGTTGGTTTTGTTCCATGTTTTTTAAGTTAAAATTCATTTTGAAGTTATGGATTTAAGTATATTTTGATGTTCATTCATTATAGATCAAGATTCTTTTACTTGGAATTAGATTTGCTTCAGTTTTATAGGTTATATTGGTAATATGATATCTAATATAGATTCATGTTTTTTCATATGTTACATAACATTCGTACATGTATCTAGAGAATAAGCCAGTAGTTAAGGAACCCTATTGATGAAATAAAGATTAAGAATTATTAAAGGAATTAGACAAGGCCAATAGTCTTTTATGATTAGGGGAGTATCATTTATCGTAATTTCCCTTTTTCATTGTTTTTGTATGTTATGTACATTGGGAACAATATACAATTCAAGTGAGGGAAAGGCAATTAATTACTTATTTAATTTATTTTTTTATAATTACCTTTAAAGGAAACATTTTTTATAAAAATTTTAACTATAAATGTTATAAGTATTGATGATTAATCTAATTTTAATTTACTTAATTTTGAAAATGGCTACTTGATTTACACTATAATATTTTTTATATAATTTGGACATAAATTTGAGTTAGAAGTGAATTCTTTCTAAGCATTTTCAGCATCATACCAAAACAAAAAGAAAATATATGTGAATCAGTGAGCATTAAATAAATTTACTCCACTGACTTCAAACTAAGTAAAAAGGTTAAAGTTAAAGAATAGTGCTAGAAGTCATTTGAAATGACAACCTAATTAAGTAATTAAGAGCATTTATGACAATTTACTTACTCTAATGCTAAAAAGTTTAGTGACTTCTAAAAAAAAACCTCTAATTGCTCCTCTGTTAATTTAAAGTCAATTTTTTCTTTTCTTTCAATTAAGGTTATGAAAATGCTTAAATTTTGAAACGTCTTTCTCATTTATGTACATTTTATGCATTGGGTTGAATTTTATGAATTGAATTAAGCTTGAAGGACTGTGAAGTCTGATTGAATTGATTCATAACTTAATGTAAGTATTTAAATGCTTAGAAAATTGATGAACTTTGTAATTAAATGAATAATACAGAGTTTTGATTGATTCGATTAATTTGTTAAACTCATTCATAAAGTTACCACATACTTAAGAGTAATGAAATTATTTTGCTTAAAGAAAAGAAAATTCTTTAGTGCAGGAGAATTTGATAAGTGTTAATTAGGTTATAGTTTTAGCAGGATTTTAAAAACATTTTGATTATGTTTGGATGGTTTTAATGTATTTAGTACTGAATGTGGCATATATTTTATTGACAAGTTTAGCTCCCCAATGAAGAAGGAATGCAATTGGGCAAGTTGGGAAAATTTTTATATGATTTTAGGGGACGGTTGGTCAAATATGTACCTATGTTTTCATAATACAAGTCAACAATTGATTCATGTTTTACCTCTGTAGCCAATTGGTTCATCATATTTCTTCTAAAATTTGCCACAAAACTAAACAAAACCCAAATATGAACCTATGTTTAAACCCTCAAACCTTTATTCTCAAGATAAATCAACGGATGTGTGATTTATGTTTTATTTATCGAGTATTAAGCCAGTATAGAATTTTTTTATTCTCATGTTAGCAATAACTTATACAAAAGTCTAAGGTTTTCATTTAAAAAATAGAGAGGATAAGTGGATGGGAGAGAAGTCAGAAAGAGCTTAAATAAAGCATCTTTAAGATTACAAAAAACGAGCAACTTTGGGGACAAAGAATGGAATTCCATCAAGATTCAATTAAAGAACTTTAAGATTTCAAGAATTCATAAGAATGACTTCTTATATCTTGTTTTCTTTCTTGATTACTATTGGGTTTCTTGTTCTTAACAAGAATTAATTTGGGATAGTCCTAGATGGATGAACATTATAAATATTGTCTTGGATTGATTTTTTTTATTTAATGAAAGACCTATATTATCTTGTGAATTATTTATGATTATTACTTATGATTGAATTGAGAATTTTAAATATATCAAGGAAATTCATAGAGCAAATTAATATGTTCTAGGGAGTTGAAATTAGAAACAAACTTCAATCAATTAAGTTAAGAATAAGGGTTGTATGCCTTGAGAAAGAAACTAGGTTAATATTTAAATCAAGATAAATATCAAGCATAGAAAGGTTCACGAGGGGGTGGGGGTGGGGGTGAAGTGAATTTAAATATATTGATAAATAATTCAGTTACAAGAAGTCACACTTGAGGGTTCTTCTTCAAATACACCATAAAAATAAGTAGGCACTACATTTTAGCTAAAAATACTAGGAGAATAAGTTAAGTTATAGTAGGGTTAAAGGTCCTAGATTCTCTATGAATTTGCCAGCCTTCTATTACATTTTCTTGCAAGCTGATTAATAATCACTTGCTTCCTTATGCTTGTTATTGTTAACTTTATAAGAGTGGATAAGCTTATTTCCTTACTTGTAAATCTTTTGGAATTTCTTTCCTTCCATATCTATTGAAAATAGGTTAACTTTGTCACCATACATACTTCCTTGTCTTCCTTGGAGCTTGTCTTTTACTGGAGAAATGTATTCCTTTAACCGTCGAATGAAAATATCAAGAATTTAAATATATTGATAAAAGAATTCAGTTACAAGAAGTCACATTTAAGGGGTTCTTCTTTAAATACACCATAAAACTCAGTAGGCACTACATTTCAGCTAAAAAATACTAGGAGAATAAGTTAAAGTTATAGTAGGGTTAAAGGTCCTAGATTTTCCATGAATTTGCCAACCTTTTATTACATTTTCTTACAAACTGATTGATAATAACTTGCTTCCTTATGCTTGCTATTGTTAACTTTATAAGAGTGGATAAGCCTAGTTCCTTACTTGCAAATCTTTTGGAATTTCTTTCCTTCCACATCTCTTGAAAATAGGTTAACATTGTCACCATACATACTTCCTTGTCTTCCTTGACAAAATGTATTCCTTTAATCATCGACAGAAAATATTAGGAATTTAAATATATTGATAAAAGAATTCAGTCACAAAAAGTCACACTTAAGGGGTTCTTCTTTAAATACACCATAAAACTCAGTAGGCACTACATTTCAGCTAAAAATACTAGGAGAATAAATTAAGATATAGTCGGGTTAAAGGTCCTAGATTCTTCATGAATTTGCCAGCCTTTTATTACAATTTTGAATATTTTAATACTATTATCAATAATTTTAACTAGTATTATAAGATGAAATAAAATTAAGAATTCTAAATATAATTTATCCTAAAACATATAACAAATATAAAATATTCATTATAAAATTAACTTGGCATTTTAATAGCAAAGCTATAGAATTTATAGGATTGCATGAGTGGAGCAAATGAATTGGATATACCTTTGTACATCCACGAGACGAGGAATAAGCTAATGCATGTTACGAAAAGTAAAGATACTGACCATGGGACTTTGTTAAAACGGAAGAACCAACTGGGCTGCGACCAAGTTAACAGGGGAGGGGAAGTAAACAGAAGAGAAAGAAAAACATAAGACACACAAACACAATGCAAATGAATATCCACGTAGGCTCCGAGTAAATGACATCCGAACCCATAGGTTCGGAAAACACAGCTGGAGACAGGCTGTCACCAACAAAGTCCCACTCACCTATTCCCCTTCTAACTACGTTCCCTCTCTCCCCTGCTCTCCCTCTCCCTTCCCCTTTCTCTTTCTACATATTTTTCCTCTCTCTTGTTCTTCGTGAAGGTTATTAGTTTTGGTTTTTCGATCTCCTTCTGTCAGCCTTAGATTCTCCCTCTCCCGTCTCCGGATCAGGTTTTCCACCCTCGTAAGTTCTCCATTGATCTGCTTTTCTCTTTTTTTTTTCTTCTTTCTTTTATTGTTTCACATTTTATTGGTGATTGACTTCTGATTCTTGTTATTTCATGTGGTTCAATGATTTTTGCGTGCCTTCTTTTATGTGCGTTCACTGTTAATCAGTTTACTGCTTTAATTTTTAATTTCTCAAATGTTTTTTTTTTCTTGCTGAATTCTTTGATTGGTTAATGGGAGTTGTTATTTGGCTGGTTTATTCACTCTGTTGGCAAATGCGTTTGTTTGGTTGGACGCTGAGGAAGTGAGGCGAAACTTAAAAAAGGGTTCAAGTTGAGAATTTTGACTTCTGGTTTGTATTTTTTTGATAAAGGAGAAAGGTGGAAATTTTCAATTGGAAGATTGTTTATGTGGTTTCTTGTCTTCTTTACATTGGCCTTTTTGGTTGCATTTTGGAAGTTTTTGAAATTTATATAACTTCGTTTAGGCAATAATTACGGATTAGAAATAAGAATCGTCTTGAACTTGTATCATCTGTGGAGCCCCACTTAGAATTCTGAAAAAAGATTTTTTTTTTTTGGTAAAATGGAGACAGGAATTATTCAACTCAACAACGCATTAGCAATTCTACTACTTGGCTACCTCACGAGGTTGTTTATCATTTTTATTAGTTTTATTCCAAGCCACATAAACTTGAAAAATGTGGAAACGGGAGTTGTTTTTGAGGTTCACAAGTACTGAGTACTATCTGTATTTATGCTGTTGTATGAAGCCAAATTGTTATTTATATGATCATATAAATGTGCATCAGTATATCCTATGTGACTTCTTAGGAATATCAAGAGTCTTCAAACTTAAAGGGAAGTATCTTTTTGCAACTGAAAGAGATGCATTCCTTCTCCTTTGGATTTAAAGGCGGAGGAAGCCTGTCTAAACATACATTGATTAAAGGAAATAAGTAAAACTTTTCTTCTGGTCTTTTTCTAATAACTTGTGATAGTAGTAATCTCATTAGTGCATTATTTTCTTTAATGCTTTTACTTCATGTTTCATATTGTCTTACACAAATGAGAGGAAATTTTGACTACTTTATAATGCCATGTTTTGTGGCACAGCTGGAAATGTATTTAGTGTTTCTTGTTTTATGTAATATATGAGTTTGTAGGCATAAGTTGTCTCATACAGAACACTGATTGAAGTAAATACAGTTCAAATTACATTCAGATGATGTTTATGGTGTTTACATGGACTTTTCATCAATATATGAGTGCAGGCGAAGGTGCTGTTTGTCTGGGTGATTCTTATTGGCAATTGATGAACAATCTTTCACGTTCAATTTTGGAAGCCCCTGTCATTAAGAATTAATCCCAGGAAGGAAACGTATTTACCACCAGAGGAGGACCCCTTGTATCCATGCTGGCGGAGAGCATGCGTGGAATTTGTCTATCGGGTAATGCCCCTGACGAGTATTGCTGCCGATGCATTCGGTGTGGTGACAATTTGTCTAGTTGCTCTTTTGATCCTTTATGGTTTGCTGTGCATTGCCTACTCATTCTACTTCCGCTATAGAGTTCGTAATCAAGGCTCTGATCAACTTAGTTATTTTAGTGGTCCTTGGATTGTCAGAATTACATTCATTTTGTTTGGTATCTGGTGGGGTCTTGGTGAAATTATACGGTTAAGTTTGTTGAGGCGCAAAGGAAGAGTGCTGAATGCCCTTGACGCAAAATGGCAGGAAACAGTATGCAAAGGTTATATAGTCTCAAATCTAGGGTTTGCAGAACCCTGCTTATTCCTCACCCTTGTGTTCCTACTGCGTGCATCCTTACAGAGCATCAATTCAGGAATTCTACGCCAAAAATGGAATGTGAAAACAGCAGGATTTGTCGTCCTCTTTTGCCTCCCAGTTTTTGTTCTTCAACTTTTTATTATTCTAATTGGACCAGAATTGCGCAGGATTAAGAGATCCTTGCCACCTTATTTTACAAGAACAGCTACACCGTTGAACCAAAATGCAGCGGATATTATTGCTCTCTGCACTTACCCATTACTGAATACCATTCTCCTTGGGCTTTTTGTTACTGTACTAACTATCTACCTGTTTTGGCTTGGGAGACGGATTTTAAAATTGGTGATAAACAAGGGTCTGCAGAAGAGAGTGTACACATTAATATTGTCAGTTTCAGGCTTCCTTCCATTAAGGGTTCTTTTACTTGGACTATCTGTTCTCTCGAAACCTGAGCATATTTTGTTTGAAGCTCTTACTTTCTCAGCTTTTCTTGCCTTGTTGTGTTGTGCTGGGGTGTGTATTTGCATGCTTGTATACTACCCAGTTGCAGACTGTTTAGCGTTGGGAAATCTTCATGATTTGGAGACTCAGAGAGTACTTATTGATGATCAGAATGACACTATATCGCTGATTGCTAACCAGAGCCATCTTGGAGAAAGCAGTCGAGTAAGCCCGGGCAGGAATTCTGATACTTCAACAAAGCATGGGTCCATTTCTTTCCGAGCATATGAAAAAGATGGGAGTTCAACAGTGCAATATGTGGAACTGAGCCTCTTTTCTCCTAGTCGAGATGCAACCCCACCAGGATCACCTCCGCTTCTTGGTTGGCCTATGCGTCACCAGAGAGAAGTTAATGGGGCATAACTCAGGATTTCTGGTGAATATCAATTTTGTGGTAAAGGATAATGATTGTAAAGGGATAGTTCCAATAAGGATTATTACTCTTTGGTTTGTTTCTTATTATCGTTAATCTTAGATATAATGCTTCTGGGTTAATGAATTTTATTTCTTCTGTAACATTGTTATCACTGATTTTTTGTTTGAGTTTCTCATGTCTGTTTCCAAACATATCTAATGAAGGCGTATATTCTAATTGAATAGAGAGGCGTGTGATGGTGTTGAATGCTTTTTTTTTTATATATAATTCTGTTTCTATTGGTACCCTTTTATTTGGATGGAAAGTACTGATGTTCTTTACAAGTTTTTTAAGAACAATAATGTGCATATTTAACTCTCCTTCGTGAATGAGGACGGGACTTGTTCACCCTCCATCCACTTGCGGGCATGAGCTGTTCTGATAAGTATGATGCTTTACAAATGAAATCTAAAGCTGACCTGGAACGAGCTGTTCTGATAACTGGTATTATGCTAAAGCTGACCTGGAACCCCGAAACAATCTTTAGGCTCTGTTTGGTTACCGTCTGCAACAGGTAAGGACAGGACAAGACAGGACAGGACAAGACAAGAATTGAAGACAGTGAGATGTTTGGTTGCAGTGAACAGGACAGAGGAAATTGTCTTCGTCCTGCGGACAGAAATGTGTTTGGTTGCAGTGGACAGAACAAAAAATAGTGGTAAATGTCAACAATGCCCCTGCAGTATAATGTATTGGAAAGATGTATTTCAATGGTTATTTCATAACTATTGACACAATAGTTATATTAAACGTATTTGCAACTGTGCTAACATTAATTATCTGATTAATTATATATTTTTATAAAATTAATTATTGATACAATTTAATATTAAATTTTGTAATTGTTGTTAGTATAATTCATTGGTCTTTTTATAAGTGTAAGAATATTTATTTTAAGTTTATTTGCAACT
>JANJEY010000005.1:26318563-26331790 GCA_024703695.1 Erythroxylum cataractarum | reverse complement strand
GTTTGGAATTGCACAAACGGATTACCATTTTGTGTGCATTTCCTTATGACACATTTTGTTTAGGTCATCGAGGTATGAATATCTTGCATATATGTTATCAGTACTCTTATCGGGTCTGATTTCCATATTGTTGAGGTATTTATAACTTCATTTTGACCTTATGATTAAGAGATTGTTGGTTTTACTTTGACATCTTATTGTGGCTATATATTATTATATTGATATGAGGATTTGTTATATTATTCATTGATGTTAGTTATATTGTGGAGAATGATAAAATTTTATCATTTATTTTATAGATTAGCATAATATACATAATTTTCTTTCACGTTACATCTACAAAGCGTGACAGACGAGCCCAGACCACCTGTCCCTTCGCGGCAGCTCTTTATAACACAAGCCTCAATTTCCGAAGTCAGCAGTCAGCTCCTCCACAGCCCTCGGCCAAGAGAGACAGCGATAGGCTTAAGTTTCGTGGCACTCCGTCTCTACTATTATAGGTATGTGCTGCAAAAGACCCACCATTTTGTCAGTGCTCACGATCTGTTGTTCTATATATTGAATTATAATGACGAAGAACTCAAATCGGTACTGGGAATAACTTTTTCCCATTTTCTTTTCAATCTGTGTATATTATTCGTGCCGTCGGCAGAGAGGGAGTCTGCTGTTCCTCAACATACATCCATGGTTCTGTTCTTTCTTTTTCTTTGTTCTAATTTGATACAGTTAAAAGCAAAAGTTTATGGGATAGAAGAAGATGAGTTTAGGTTAGTATGTACTCGTATGTATAATAGCACTGGTAGAGAAAGGAAGATGACTTACAATTCAAAGTGCAGGTAGAGAAAGGAAGATGACTTGCAATTCAAAAGTAGGCAGCACAGAGGTTCACGTGGCCTCTCCCACATTAGATCCCAAATCTTTTTAGCATGTGTTAAATATTAAATATTTTAACGAACACATGCTGTCAATATTCAATAATAATACACATTTGCAGATCTGGCTGTACCAAGCACATTTTCAAATATCTTATACTCTTTGAGGCTCAAATCTGAGCCCGAACCTGAACCTTCCGTATTTAATAGTGCTGATCACGCACACACCTACTCACACATATATATATATATATATATATATATGTATTATGTCTCATTTTTCTTTATACAACTTTATAATTGATTATTGATAAATGAAACTTAACACTCATCATCAAACGGTTTACCAAGTGGGGTTTTGATATACGCCATTCAATTGGATGACTAAGTTATGTGTATACAGCAGAAGGCGGTCCCATATCTGATATCTGTATTTGTTTTGTTTTCTCTTGCATGAGTATGACAAACAACTTTTATTATGGCTGCAGTCATTTTCACGGGGAAAACTCCAGCAATTCGCTGTCTCCCAGGTCCCAGCCGCTAAGGTACTTACCAAATGCTGTTACATAAATAATGGATCGTGCGATTCATTGTTAACTAGTTTTCTTTTAATGGTTGTTGAGAAGGTTTTTAAGTCCATATTTAATTCGCTATTTGGGAGTTCTGTATTTTTCTACTTTGATTTTTAAGTTCAGTCAAAGTTTTTATTTTTGTTTTTAATTTTGATTTTCAGCTTTCAAAACATATAAAAATCGTAAAAAGTCATAATTCGATATATCATCAATCACATATATATTAATTTCTAATCAATTTTTTTTAATTTTTTTAATTACTTTAAACTTCATTTTCTAATAATAAAATTTTTAATTTAATATTTTTAATATATACTTCATGTTTAAAATGCATTTAATTTTAATAACTAAAATATATAATAAAATAAATATTATTACCTATTATCTGATTTATTTCAATAGTAAATCTTTTACTAATAGTTATTAATGAATATTATGTAAAATATTAAAATAAAATTAATTAATTAACAAATTTAATCTTTAAATTCTATCTAATTTTTAATTATTAATAATTAAATAAGTCTTGTTTTCAAATTAAAATTAAACTAAGAAATAAAAAATAAAGATTATAATAAAAAACAGAAGGGAAAGTAAACGATCTTTAAAAATATCAATCTTGTAAATCATCAATTGTTAATTAATACTCATCTTCATATCACATCATGAAATTTCCAAATCGTATTACCTCTTCTCTTTCAGTTTAGTCCCGTCTTAATTCCATTAATTTGACTTTTATTTAGACATAATAATGCAAATTCTATCAATTTATAGTAAAATTAAAAAATTTCATGTCTAAGACAATTATCCAAGTGAATTAGTAAATAAATGATTTAAGAGTATTTTATAGTTATGAAAGTTTGTATCTATTTATCATAACTTCCTTAATATGGTAATTATGCAGGATTTGGATATAAGTTTGTCGTGACTTCTTTTAAATATTTTGAAATTGGAAGCCTGATTAATTATATTGAAAGTGAAACCACTGCACATGGCACAAGCCACAACTGAGAAAGTTGTGCTCGGAGTGTGTAATCAAGCATATAAAAAATACAAGTTTTCCGGGATCCTATAGATCCCACGGTTATTCTTTTTTATAAATTTCCCTTTTTACAATTCTTAAACTCTAACAGTCTCTTAATTATATTTTTTTGTTTCATTTATGAGTTTAAATTTCTTAACTTTTTTCAGATTGAATCGGTTTGCGTTTAATCAAATGACGGGTCGCCGGCTGAATCCGTAAGAAACATCATGTCTTTTTTATCTATTATTGTCAAATCATTACATATTGAAGAAGTGAATTCAGGAAAAAGAAAAGCATTTCCCACTTAAATTCGAGTAACAATTAAAATTTGACTTACCAAAATGTAGAGAGGACAATAAAAATGGACTATCTAGCTGCAATAATAAGATCCTGTGTATTGGTGATGCTTTTTCTTATATATATATATGCAATTAGTGGGATTAAAATAATAAAATAACATATTCTCAAAACATTTCTAGCACTGCTGTGATGGCCTTCAATTTACTTTTCCAAGAAATGAGCAACTACATGACTATCAATCTAATAGTTTTTATGGTATAGTATACACACCAACAAATAATCTTCATAATATACAAAAGTGTTTTAGTCTATAATAATCATGATGGTCACTTGTCCTTTTCTTTTTAAAATATAAAACATTGTAAAATAATTCATACATATAAATATGCAGAAAAACCAAAGGTAGAGTGATATGATTGTGTGACAGAATTGAGTCCAGCTTTTAGATATTTAAAGAGCTAGTATAAATTAATCAACTATGGAATATTCGTACTTGAAAGTATTTGAAACATATTTTAATTTATTAAAACCCAATTTTCAGAATTTTCATATTTCTATTTATCTTGGTGTCAAATATTCCATAAGAAGGTGATAAATTTAAATTACGTGTGTATAAGATAAAAAAGGCATTGTTTCCTGGTATCTGTTAATCGTATGAACTAAATAGAATAATGTATTTCTTTGATTTTTTTAGGTTATAGTGACTTTTAGGGAGAGGAAAGTGAGTATGGACAGTATTTACTATTTTCTAAAAATTAATTAGGAATATGATAGTGCATGAAATTATTTTTATACAATTCAAATGCAAAGTGGCATGATTGTGTGGCGGAGAGTGGAGTGGAGATGCTGCATATTTAAAGAGTTAATATAAATCAAATATGGAATTCGTACTTGAATTTTTTTTGAAACATATCTTAATTTATTAAAAGAATTGTCATATTTCCATTTACCTTGGTGTTAAACATTCCATAAGAAGATGATAAATTTAAATTATATGTGTATCAGATCAAAAAGGAATTGGTTCCTAGTGTCTATTAATCTTGTGAACGAAATAAAATAATTTATTTCTTTGATTTTTGGAGTTATAATAACTTTTAGGGAGAGGAAAGTGGGTATGGACAATATTTACTATTTTTCTAAAATTAATTAAGAATGCAATGGTGCCTGAAATTAGTATTATACAATTCAAAATCCATCACAAAGTAAGAACTGTTTAAAGTTTTTTACAACACTAATTCCTATCCAAAGCATGGTGATATATGATAAATAGAAGAAGTATTAATTAGTAGCCAAAATTTACAAAATTAAAAAATATGACTGATATTAGGCTGTTAGAATAATAAGTTTCAGGTCTGGATTTTAGTTTGCAATGCTAAATTTATAATAGGTATAGCTGGGATTTTAAGGTTTTTGCTTAAAATTCTAGACTAGGATTTTACATATGATTTAATATGGTTGGAATTTTAGGTTAGGTTTTTTTAATTTAGTGAGGAACTGGAATAATGGAGGATAAGAAACTAGGAATCACTTTTTGGGTTTAAGAATCACTCTTGGAAGAAAACGTCACATATTCTAATTGAAAACTGAAGTTTGTAAATTTTTTTTCATGATATCCTATTATTAAAATGTTGAGTATACATGTATATACATACATATATTAAGTTTAAGTTTTTAACAAGTAGGATAATACATCTAAACTAGAATAACATATTTAACTTATAATCACTTCCATTTTAATAAAGAATCTTAACATAACCTAAATTTCAGCCTTTTTCTTTACTGTCAACTCAATTGTCATCCTTCCTACCACCAAATTAAGGCTTGTGGTTTACCATTTTTTTCTTTTTTCTTTTCTTTTATATACCTTAAGCTCTTTTACAACAATTCTCTCCGACTTGTCTAAAGTCATCATCAATGTAGAATATGGCAAACATTGATCATATAAATCTACATTCAACTTTTCAATTTCAGATTCTAAAATCTAAGTATTGTCAAAAATCAATCTTCCTTTTCACTTGACAAGAAATTGTAGATATTCTCCATATCTTATGTTATGATTTGTTCATTAATAACATCTTATATCTCCTCTTCAAGATGAGGAATGATTGGAATTCTCACAACTGTACTAGGAGATTGCATATCATCGTATCCATGATAAATAGTTAAGTTCGCGACATTAAAAATATGACTAAGTCCATGTCACTCAGTAATTTCAAAACATATGATCTTATAAGGTCCAACACTATGTAAATAAAGTTTCTTATATTGCCCTTTTGGAAAAAGCTCTGGATGAATCCTAACTATCTTCATTTCCCCTTCATTAAATTCCATATATTGACAATGTTGATTATCATGTTCTTTACAAGCCAAGTTGTTGGATGTTATCTTTTGTCATACCTCTTCAATGTCTCTCCTATGTTGTGAAAAACCTTTAGCTTCAACACTAACTCATACGGTTTGTGGTAAAGGAACTAAGTCAATAGGTTTCCTTGGTTGAACTCTGGAGACTATCTCAAAAGAGTTCTTGCCAGGAGACCTATTTATAAAATTATATGCAAATTTTTCTCTAAGAAGAATTAGGTCATAATTGTCGCATTGTCTCTAACTAAACATATTAGCAAGTCTTCCAAGCTTCTATTCACTATCTCCATTTTTCCATCAATTTGGGGATTGAAAGAAATTGAACATTGAATTTTAGTGTTCAAATAAATCATAAACTTCATGTCACGTTTAGAGACGATGGCTAAAGGTAATCTATGGAGACGTACAACCTTTTTGAAGAAGAGTTAAGCAAAGTGGACAGTTTCATAAGTCTTGGAACTTAGATAGATGACTTATCTTAGAAAATCTATCCACCATCGCAAAAGTAAAATCATAACCTTTTATAGTTTTAGGAATTTTCTAGATAAAATCCATACTTTTGCCTATCATGGTTGATAAGGCATGATAATGGTGTGTATAATCTATAATTTTGTTTCTTTCCTTTAGCTTCATGTTTTGAAGAGGGTCAATAAAAGCAATATTCAATCATTGCCATGATTTTACGTCTCCCAAAGTGTCCTACTGCATCTCTTTCATATGATTCCTAAATCACCTACTTCTTTGTAGAAGAATTGGTTAGGCAAAATCGATTTCTTTTAAAAAGGTAGTCATCGTGGATCACAAAAGGAAAGTGATGGTTTCTGCATTCAAATGGGATTTCTGAATAAATTATTCCAAATCTCGATTTGAAACATATTATTTTTATTTTGTCAAACTCCATAACTTTTACCATCAAAGTGTTAAGCAAATGGTCTTTCTACTCAATACATCTGCTATCTTATTCTTAACTCCTGTTTGATATTTAATAACAAAGTTATATTGCTAAAAAAATTCACTCCATAAGGTGTGCCTTTTTTCAAGTTCTTTTGGGACTTGAAGTGTTTAAGAGAATCATGATTCAAATATAAAATAAACTCCTTACATGAGAGATAGTAACGCCAATTGTAAAGAGCATGTATTATTGCATAAAATTCCTTATCATAAAGCGATCTCTTCACTTAACTTCTCACTATAGTAAGCAATTGGGTGTCCCTCTTGGCTAAGTATGCCTCCAGTTCCTACATGGGATGTATTACAAGTAACTTCAAATACCTCAGAAAAATTTGGAAGTTGCAAAACAAGAGATTTAGTTGTCTTTTTCTTGATTTCTTCAAAAGATTTAGTTACTGTCTTTGACCAAGTAAACTATCTTTTCTTCATATAATCACTAATGGGTGCAATTATGGTGATGAAATTACAAATAAATTGCCTCTAAAATATTGATAGATCATGGAAACTTTGTATCTCATGTACATCCTTTGGAATAGGCTAATAAACAATGACATTAACCTTCTTAGGAACCATCTCAGCTCCACGGTAGGATACAATAAAACTAAAAAAATACAAAACTTGATAGCATGGACGAACACTTCTTTAAGTTAATATAAAGTTTTTCTTATCTTAAACTCTCAAGATTTGTTGTAGATGTAAGAGGTGATCTTCTTTAGTCTTGATTATATTAATATATAATCAAAATATACCACAAAAATCTGCCAATAAATGGTTGAAATATTTGATTCAAAGTGTTAGGTACATTAGAGAGTTTAAATGGTATCAGAAATTATTCATAAGGTCACTCTTTAGTCTTGAAAGCTATTTTTCATTTATATCTAAGTCTAGTTCTAATTTGATAGTACGTATGTGGTAAGTCTATCTTGGTAAAGATAGTAGCTTCAGTCAATATGTCTAACATGTCATTGAAGTGAGAGATTGGGCATCTATACCTTATTATGATCTTAACCAACGTTTATCTTTTCTAGGAGTTAATAGTGCTGGAACTGCACACAAACTAAGTCCTTTTTGAATAAATCCTTTTGACAACTCCTCTACTCGTCTCTTCAACTTTATATTCTCAATAGGATTTAAGTGTTAGGCTGGAAGATTTGGTATAATAGATCCAAATACCAAGTCAATAACATGTTAAATATCAGGTATAGGAGGTAATGCACCTTGTATATTATTCCGCGTAAAATCTTAAAAATCAGCTAGCACTTCACCCACTTCTTTTGGTAGGATAAGGGGTGTTTTAGGTTTTCTTTTTGTTATTTACCTTACTACCATTGCACAATCCCCTTCTCCTTGCTAACAACTTCAAATTCTCTCTTTAAGGAAATTAAGAGGTATTTTCTTAGCACTTATGGTTGTCTTGTAACTTTCTCTTTGTTTTTCTACCTTGTCCACCTTCATAGGCTTCAAAATTAACTTTTTTTCCGTAGAATGTAAATTGATAGATGTTTGTTTTTTCAAATTCGTGCACATCTCGATCATAAAGCCACGGTCGACCAAGTAATGTTAGATACTTTCATAGGAATAACATCACACCAAATAGAGTCTTCATATATTCCTAATTAGAAAGACACCAAGCACCTTCAAGCAATCAGTATAGTACTATCATCCACCTAAGCAACCTTATAGGGATGTGAATATTTCTCTGTTAGTAAACTTAATCGCTTCATTATGTTCTTTGATACCACATTCATGCTACTCTCTCCGGTAATGATAAGTTTTACATACTTTATCTCTACATCCAACTTGAGTAGATAAAATAGCAGTACAAGTCATTCCTCTTGTTCTTCCGCCTTAGGAGTTATAAGTATATACCCCACTACATTAGGATTTGTAGGACTAGTTAGTTCATCAATAGAATCTCCTTCCAACTCCTCTCCATCTTTGTGTTTACACATATATTCATCAAAATTTTCCTCATCTTCTTCTTCCATCATATTCAAACCTCTACTTGTACATTGAGAAGCAAAGTAATATCTCCTATTGCTTCGAAAGCACTTCTTGTCATTGCTGCTTCCTTTCATCTTAGTCTTAGCTATGACTTTGCCTTTAGCATAAGCTCATTGAGAAGTTTTGTAGTTATTATGTGATGCAAATTTTGATGTATTAGGTGTTTTCTTAAAATTTTACACCGTCGTAGCTCTCTTCATGTCAAACTCTCTAACTTGACTTTAAAATTTTTTAATTAGTTGTTGTCCTAAGTATTATTCCGCTTTTAAAGCCAAGTGATATGCATCTTCAAGGATGTAAATCCTTTGCATTATTAGCTCCTTCGAAATTTTTAACCTTAAACCATTTTTGTAATGAGATATAAGTTATCGCTCTAACTCTATTCCTTCACATCGAATAGAAAGTTCATCAAGTATTTTTGTATACTCACTTACGAACATCATCTCTTCTCTAAGGGTTGTGAGTTTATCTCAGAGATCTTCTTGATAGTAAAATAGTAATCATTTTTCGATAACTTCAGCTTCATCTCTTCCCAATCAATAATTGATGTCTACCTTATTTTTTGAAGTCTATTCTCTATTGATCTCTACTAGATTTTAACGTGTCCAACTACCCTATTTTTTGAAGTCTATTCTCTGTTGATCTCTACTAGATTTTAACATGTCCAACTAGCTTCGATCTTCTAACATGTGATACCAATCAAACAAATCCTCCTTTGTTGTTGTCTAGTCCAAGAACACGTGTAGATTCATCTTTCCTACAAAATCAAGGGCTTCAATATGAAATTTCTAGTAATATCTTCGATTATGTTGTGTGTTTCAACTCTATCATGGCCTCTAATGTCTCGCATGTGTTCTTCATGTGCTATTAGTTGGTTTCTTTGTCTTGGATCTCTCAATAGGAATTGATTTCCTAACGCCACTCATTGTTGATTAGTTTTAGCTTCTTCATCTTGGATTTCATTTTCTCCACCCATAACATCCATTGTACTTTATTGTCTATGTTGTTTTCTAGACTAGTTCTTAGAACACCTTGAGATTGAGGTTCATTAATGTCTAATCTTTCCATAATTATTAAAAGTATTTCATCTTGCCCTTGGTTGTTGAATATTCTTCTATACACCCTTCCATTACGTGTCACCATTGTGAACTAAAGCTTTGATACCAAATTGATGCAGGACATTTAGAATAAGTATTAACTAGTAGGTTACTAGAATATCAAGTTTTAGGTCTAAATTTTAGTTTGGAATATTAAAACTTCAAATTAGGTATTGCCGAGATTTTAGGATAAGATTTTAGGGTTTAATATGGCTGAAACTTTTTGTTAGATTTGTTGGAATGTAGTGAAGAACAAACATTGGAGGGTAGGAAACTAAGAATTATTCCTAGGGTCTAAGAATAACTTTTAGAAGAAAATATCACACATTCTAGTTAAAAACTGAAGTTTGTAAAAAAATTCATGATATTTTATTATTGAAGGTCTAAATATACACATATTTATAGAGAAGTTCTTAGAACCATTATTCTAATGGGAAAAGGTTCTTAGCAAATTTAAATTTTATTCTAATAAAAATTTTATAAGTTTAAATTTTAAACAAATATGTCAACATATCAAAACTAGGATCATATATTTTACTTATAACTACTTCCTATTTAATAAAGAATCTTAACATAATCTAAATTTTAATATTTATCTTTGCTATCAGTTCAATTTTCTTCTTTTATCTCATCAGAATAAGACCTGTGATTGACTAATTTTCTTCTTTTATTTATTTTATAGACCTTAAGCTCTTTATGTCACATGGTTTGTAAAAACTTTACAAATTCTTAAGATATTTTCTAAAATATTTTTTCAAAAAACATTTCTTTCTTTGACCTTATTATGTATTTTTATATCTTCTTGCATTTAAAAAAAATGAAAAGATAAAAAAGAAATCTCCATAGTATTTACTGTGAAACATTTCAAGCAACTTGAAGTAGATAAATTTCCAATACCTATGTAATAGAATTAAGAACATAATTGTTGATTGATGAATATATGATCTTTGGAACATCTAAATAGAAAATTTGGTGTCTTAATAAATGATATCTCTATGTTCTTGAAACCGAATCTTGTTTTCCTTTTTTTTCTTGGGGTAGCTTTTCAGGAATCACCATGGATCAATTTACAGTTTCAGTTATTGGAATGATAACTGCTGCTGGACTAGCATTCTGGTACCAGGTTGGAAGCGAGACTTTCACATATTTTAGGACCAAGGTTTCCGAGGAAGAAGAAATCAAACAAAACTTGAGGCGCTTACTCAAGGAATTAGAGTATCTTCTCAGTTTGAGAGAAGATGTTGTGTGTGCGGTCAAGAACTTTGGATCACAAAGGTTCAACAGTTACATATGGTGGATTAATAGGGTAGAGGAAATTAAGACTGAAGTGAGGGAGTTGCAGGAAGTGCACCAAAACTTTGGAAATTCTTCCTTTGAGCGATTAAAACTACTTGTCACAATTGCAAAGAAGCTTGAGGAAGTTTTGAGCCTTCAAGATAAGAGTAGCACAATACGTACTGTGTGCAACTTATAGGGATACAAGATCTTTAGTGCATTGAAGGGCCTTGAGTTGATTGTTTTCAGTAGTTTTCAATGTGATGCTAATGACCACTTAATTTTCGGTAAATATCAAACTAATTTTCATGCAAGAGGTGTGTAGCTCTTTCGTATGGAGGGATTTGACTGGAGGGCATAATGCACATATAATCAATTAATAGCTAAATTTCCCATTTGGATTCCTTTTTTTTTTATAAAAATCTTTTTGACTAAATAGTATGATGTAAACATTTACCTTGAAATGACCACTTATGATGTATAGTTACATGGATTCAGGAATTTAATATTATGATGGGTACATGAGTAATTTAATAATTATTAAGCTTGCTTAAAATGTTTGAAACTAACTTCTTAGCCCAAATTTCGATTTCTCTTGCTCATTTAAAATTGTTCTTTATGATTTTTTTCTTTCATTACTTATTCCGAATAGAACTCAAAAATATGGAAACACAAATTTATGGTTTTAGTTTATTTTATATTAGATGTGAAAGGTAGTTGTATTAACTTGTTGACTTAAAAACACATTCATAAACAGGCATACAGACTTAAAGACTAATGGATAATTAAACTTTGTTGGTTTGTGAGTTTGTCATGGTGTTAGATAAAATTTTGTACTTTATAGACTAGTCTAGTGTATAAATATTTGTAGATATGCTTTGGTTTCCATGTGTTTTTATTAAGTGTGATTATGGTTTTTTTTTTTGGTGTAGTTGACATTTATGTATTTGATATGCATATTTTATTTAGTGTTTTGCTATATTTTTATGCTCAAATAATCTTGGTTTACTCACTTTATATTATGTTTTTATGTAATTGTGAATATTTTACCTTAAGATAAGCTTTATTAAGAATAAGAGAAAATTTCAACTGAAAAACACGAAAAAAAAAAGAATTCTTAATTGAGCACAATCTAACACACAATCGTTGATCATGTGGTGGTGAGAATTGTTGAACATTAAAATGACCTAAAGCATACCCTTGGCCATACCCAGAAAAGTTACCTAAAGATTCATGGTGTATGACATGTGCGTGCAAAGCTTATGTCCCTCCTCGGGAAGATATAAAAGGATCCATGTCTAGGACATGTGTCCTCGACCATGCTTCAGGCAGACAAAACATTTTTAAAGCATGAAAACCCTGATTTAAAGTGACTTATTTTAAACCTTTATCATTCTTTTCTTATTTCAAAATTTAGAGTTTGTCTCTAGGAGGTAGACCAACCTTTGGAAGGTCAATTTTCAAGTCATTTTTAATAAAGAAACAAGACTGAAGATCATCCTAATAGATTAAGCTTTCCAAAATATAAAAATATCCATTTAGAATTCTTTTTATTATGATATAATTTATCTTATCTATTGTTTTCATTGGCTCAAACACGATTTATGGTTAAGTGTTTTATATATTGAGATAGGAAAAAACCTAATTATTGTCTTTGTATAGATTGATTTTATTTTATTTATAAAATGAGATTTATATTTGCAAAAACATCTTTGAATTCGGTTAATACAAATTTAGTTAAGCTGATGATTAGATCTTATATTATTTCACTTATGGATGATTTGAGAGAACCTGTTTGTGAGTAGGCCACGAGATATATATTAGGAGTTAAATGATTTCTCTAGTGTTAAGGAAAATCTTTCATAAAAGTTTGTAAAACATAAATTAATTCTTAGAGCTTTTAACTTAGTAGAGATGTAGAGTTAATTAACTCAAGAATAAGTAATTATTGTTTAAGAGGATGTAAGTTTATATTTTAAGACTTTTTAAGTTTATAAAATCATGATTTCAAAAACTATACTAAGGAAAATACTTACCTAAGCACAAATTATAAGTCAATTATCTATTTAATTAATTACTTCCTTTAGTTTCATAAGCTAATACATTGTTTAGGTTTTATTATGTTTTATTTAATTAATTAATTAATCAGTTAATTAGTCTATTTTGATTTTTGATTAGTTAGTAGCAAGAGAGTATTTCAAACTTTTACAATTCCTTCATGGGATGGATACACTATTTATCACCATTTTGCTTGTCAATAATAAATGCATTTGCCACATATTATGAGTAAATATTTCGTAAAGAGGTAAAACTTTAACAGTAGTAATACACATGATAAGTTTTTAGTGCCATCATAAAGGAAGCCATTGGTGTTTTGCAGACACAACAACTATTATTCTTATCTTTTCAATTAGTTGTTTTTCGTTTTTATTCTTTATTTTTAATTTTATTAATTCTTGTGCTAAAAAATCAAGAGCTCAAAAGAAAATTTCTTTAGATAAGAAGAGAATACACCAAAAAAGCGAAGAAATATAAGATATACAACATGATACAATGGAAGAAGACACATGACCATGATGTAATATGGTAAAATCATCTCTTGTACGGACATAACCTACATGATCCAATTTCGGATGATGGGGGGATATGGTCTAGATGAGTTATTCAGAATTCTCTATCACGAAGGTCTTTATGGCCAGGAGTTTATGGAACATCGAAATACATCATACTACAGACAAACTTCCTGTATGGATTATCTCCTCAACACTTTTTTA
>JANJEY010000005.1:26229770-26240445 GCA_024703695.1 Erythroxylum cataractarum | reverse complement strand
ATTTGGTGAAGTATTCCACTGCTACTATCAAAAACTTCTTCTGTCCAGGACCGAGGGGGAAAGGTCCTAGTATATCCCCTTTAATTTATGTTATTATTTTCACTCATATCATATTTTAATACCTTAGGCAAAGTTATGTTCACATTAGTTCTTTCATAATCCTCGTAGAAACAACACCTTTTGATGCTTCCAAATATGATACGTATAATTGCGGGCAATAAGAGTTTTATTAGATATAAAATTTGATCAATTAAAGCCTATTAATGTCTTAGAGTGAAAAGGAGACAAAGGTCGAATTCACAACGGAAGTTGCTACTTAAAAAAAGAAAGAAGAACGGAGGACAGAGAAAATAATGGATGAAGAAGAGAAGGAAATCTCAGTTCAAGAACTAAAAACAGAAGAGTGGACAAAGGTGAATGAGGACAAAAACGAGCAGTTAAAAGAGTGGACAAAGGTGAATGATTGAGCAGTTCACTTTCCCATAGGATAAATTGTTGGAGTTAACTGAAGATTCAAGGAGTTTCATAATTCCTTATTTTATTAATATTTTGTTATGAAAAAGGACATTAATACTCATTTGGATTTCTTAATTTGATCATTTATGCCTTTCTTATTATCTTACAACATGTGGCTTATTATTAGACTATTAAACTGCCATGGGGAGAAACGTGTGAAAGTAAGCCACTAATTATAGATCCAAGTTGATAGTAAATGTGAAGGGTACATCAAACTAATAATATTAAACAAGTACTGCTTGAGAGGCAACCCAAGAATTAAGATAGGTTTTATATTTTATTTCTATTCATTTGTAAGCATGTTATGTTAGTTAGGTTTTTGTTAAACTCTTGCTTGTAGGTTTGTTATTTTCTTATTTTTGGAGTGATTTTGTTTGTTTAATCTCATATTTGAAAAGATGTTAAAGGCTAGTAAACAAATTTTGGGTGATATATGGGGAAAATAAAGCAAAGCATGACAAAAATGGAGTGCTCTAGGCATGTTATGATCGTGGCACCATGCACGATCATGCATGGCCAAAGGAAAAACTCTCTATCACGATCGTGGCTGGATCCACAACTGTAACAGACAAGAGTGAACCTCCCGTCTTATAACACATATAAAAAAATCCTAGTTTGTCCTTGTTTTCCTTTAAATACTTGCTTTCTCTTCTTCTACCTCTCATATTCTCTCTCTAACTGGCAACCACCTCTATAACTCTCTTCTTTCTCTCAAATTTGTCTTCACTTTCACTTGGTTTTTCACTCTTTTATTTCTTGTTTTATTTAGATTATCATTAATTCTACACAAATCTGGTGATTCCCACATGAAAATCACATCCTTTAAGTAGCTTTGCAAGATTTTCTTTGCACTTCTCACTCCTAGATTTTTGGGTTTTATTATAAGTTTTTTTGTGTTTTCTTGGTTGTGTTTTGTAGATTCTACTGTCTTATATGACTTCAAAAATCAAACAATCATAAAACACTCAACTATGAAAGTAAAAACAAAAGTGTCAGGTGATGATGTTTGTGACTTAGCCAAGGATTTTTTTGGAGTGCCATTTTCAATCTTCACGTAAGAAAAAGGTTTAAAAAATCCAAAATAATCGTTCAAAAATTATTACAACACCTCAATATTTTGATTTCTCAATCTTAACAAACTAGATTTGAAAGGAAAAGTTGAGACTTTGGGTGTTAAAATTCAACGGGACAAATTTATATGTTTTGATTATCCTGGATATTATAAAAAATTGACCTTAAATTTTACACTATTTTATATTATAAGTTGCATCAATTAGTTGATTTTTGGTTTTGGTTGCGTGGAAAACCTTATAGTGTGGAAAATGATGTTATAGGGAACATATGTGGTTTTCCAAAATATTTTTTTTTTGACAAACATGAAAATTTTAATGCTAGAAAATATTGAAAAAATTAACGAGTTAGATTGGTTTAATATGAAAAATGAACCTAATAATGTTATTTAGAATCCTAAACATTTGTTAGTACATAAATTTATGTTTCAAACTTTTTTTGCTAAAACTCAAAGTAATAAGTTTTCTATAAAAGATTTACTTATCCTTTGCTGCATGGATCATAAGATTCAAGTTTGCACATCACCCCACATTTTTTAAATGACAGTTACTTTGCTTAATAAGAGAAGTAGCTAACTAGGCATAGGCTTTCTTGTTACTGTGCTAGCTTATTTTTCATGATGTTTCTATTAATGAACTGACCCTTGTCTTTTTGAAGTTTTTAAATCATAGGCATTTGCAGAGAGGAGAGATTTTGGAGTGCCATGATATATACTCTAAGATTCCGGTTCAAAATCTAAGTTTAAACACAAGGTAGGATAGGCGAGCTTTAGTTCATCACCACCACATTACCAATGACAAGTCTCATCAAGCAAAGACTTTAAGGAGGAACAAGAGGAAGGATGGGAGAACGTGTTTTAAAAATGGAAGAAAATAACAAGCATTTAGAGGATCATATGGACATAATAAAGGTGTAACTAAAGGAGGTGAAGCTTTATCACGTCATCAACGGTATCAAACAAAGAAAATACTTAAATATTTTACTATTCAAGGTCTCTAAGTTCCATCTCTAACACCATCGCCACCCAAGTCACCATAAGTTTTCTTGCTCTCTTACTTTTTCTTTGTTGTTATTTCTCTTTATTTATATTGTTTTGGTTTCCACATTGAGAAGATTGTGTTGTTCAAGTGTGAGAACATTTATGCATTGGCATATCATTGGTATGTGAAATTATCATATGCATTGTGTTAGTTTTAATTAATTTGACATAGTATAAAATTTGGTTGCAAGATGTGTGCATTGTGTAAATGTGTCAATAGCAAGAATTGAATAGAGTTAGCTTACTTTGAACATGGTCATTTAAATTGTAAAGGCATAGTAACTTGTGAGTTTTGCATTTTAAGATGAATATACATGTAAATTAGGATGTAGCAACTATTCTTTCACTTTATAACACTTGTTTGGAAACATTTATAATTATATTCAATTAAATCGGTTAGCATCATTGGTACCCTTTCATGAGAGTGATTAACTAAGAAGAAATGAAGTAGTCTAAGAAATTAAATGAAAAAAAGAACACGTGTTAAATAAAATTCCTATCCCACTGGCCCTTCTAAGAAAATTAGGTTAAGAATAAAGTTGATAGTTAGTTAAAAGTGGCAATAAGTTGAGTAATAGGGGTATTCACAACAAAATATTTTTCTTCATGTCAAAAGGCCAAATGATAAACTGACCAAGCAAAAAAAATAACCTATTTGAGCAATCGTGGGAAATTCATGACAAAGTGTTTGCCTTTACATCAAAAGACTAGGTGATCATTAAAGAAAATATAAAAAGATAGTACTTATAATAAAATTAAACCTACTGATCTTTTAAAACTAGCAAGAATTTTCATGAAGAGTTACTTAGCGATATTATATTTTTTAGTTATTCAATAATAATAAATACATCCTTACAATTGTCACAGGTTTATGAATAGGGTGTTTCAAATCAAAGTGCTTAAATATGAAAAGAATAAGTTAGACGTTGGCATTTTTAAAGTGGTTGATATTTGAGCTTAAGTTAATTATATGAGATTTAATGTCATTATACCATTATTGCATTGTGTATGATTGTATGTTTATATGTTACATGTTTTGTTTGTGTGTTTAAACATTGCTTAAGGACAAACAAAGATGTATTTGTATGTTTTCTAGGAGTTTGAGTATGTTTTTAAGTGTTTTCTTCGATAATAATAATGTGTTTAGGACTTAGAGTTATGCTCTTGTTAAATGTTTTTATTTTTTTTAATTATTTGATTTTAAAGCAAGAATTTGATCTTACTTTTATGTTTCAAAAGGTGGTTAATATTTTTATTAGTGAGTGGAAGCGAGAAATTGAAGAAAAGAGGAAGAATTTGGAGAAGGAAAGAAGCCACAATCATGTATAATGCCATAATCGTGATAGAGAAGATGAACAATGCATGTGCCATGATTGTGGCATGGTGTTTTCTAATATGTAAAAATTTTGTCTTCTTGATTTTTGGGGCTATTTTTGGAACCATATTAAGTAAGGAAACCTTAGAAACAACCCTATAAGCCTCAAGAAGTATTTAAGGCAAAGAAAAGCCCAAAAAGGGAGGTTGCACACTAGATTCGAAGAGATTAAATAGGAGACATCAAGAGTAACTCCAGATTTTCCATTTTTCCAGATCAAGACTTAACACTATTTTTCTTCATTTTCTCTTTATATATCTCATTTTCTTGGATGTTGATTTGGAATATTAGGATGTTAAACATGATTATGGGTTTCTAAATCCATATTAAGAATTGTTCTTGATTTGTTTTGTTAGACTTTATTCGTGTTGAATTCAATAGATATATCAATATTCTGTGATATTTGATATGCTTATACTTGACAATAAATCGAGAGATTGAATCAAGTTATATGTGTTAAGGTGCGCAATAAGAGTCGGTAACTTAATAGACCTACAAATATCATACTAATAAACAATTAAAGAGAGATCTTAATTATGAATTAATTATTCTTAGGATTGCTTCAAATATGATTGAATAGTTATGAGTATTTTGTGAATCGAGAGGATGCAATTCTATTATTATCAATTTCAATTGGGATTATTTGATTAGATTTTAAGAGAGGGTAATTAAAACAATAGGATATCTAGGATCAAGCATAATTGAATCAACACGATAAATGGAAGACAATACAAGGATATAATAACCCCTAAGTTTCCACGTTATTAATTAATTTTATTCTTATTGTTAGTTTCAATTATTCAGTTGTTTAGTTGATCAAGCATAATTGAATCAACACGATAAATGGAAGACAATACAAGGATATAATAACCCCTAAGTTTCCACATTATTAATTAATTTTATTCTTATTGTTAGTTTCGATTATTCAGTTGTTTAGTTTTATTAGTTTATTTTAATTTTAGTTACTTTATTTTAATTCAATTAATTAAATATTTTAATATCATATATAAAATATATTCAACTTGTTAGGTGACTAATCAATCCTCGGGGGAACGATATCTTATCTTTTATACTGCATGTTATGATCCGGATACTTATGTTATTGAAGTTTTTATGTAAAACTATCAACAATGGTCTTTTGTCCTGTAAGAAATGCCTTCCAAACACACTTGATCTTAGACTAATATGAAACTAAAAAGCTTCAAGCTTATTTTAGGTCGTCTCATTTAGCTAGCTTGTTGATCATCTTGTAACACCTTGTAATCATTTTGAAAGGCATTGCCTTTGATTAATACAATTCTTTAGTCTATAAAAAGGAAAGCAACAAAAGCATTAAGAAAATAACAAACTCCATATATTGAAATTGTTGGCGAAAACCAATTAAATAAGAGATTAATGAGAAAACAATTCAAGATGTTGTTGAAGTTTGACTAAAGAAAAAAAAGTTTTAAAGGATAAGACTAAAAATGAATTGAAATAGAATTGGAAACCAACTTAAATAAGATAAGAAGTTGCAGAAGTTTAATGGATGTTATAGAAGTTTAACCGAAGAAGAAAACCTCTTAAAGTATATAACTAGAAGTTTTGATTAAAATAGAATTGAAACTTACTGAAGTAAGTTAACAAGTTGCACAAGTTTGATTGAAGAAGAAGATTAAGACTTGATTCTTCATGATTTTTTAGGAAGTAATGGTTAGAAAATTGGCGAATTTCATATGCAAATGTTATTTCAATAAATTGAACTAAAGAGTTGGCATGTTCCTAGTTATTAAGGTTGAATTGGTCTATCTGGTCTATTTTTTAAAAACTAACATAATCAAAACTAAGGTTAATTAATTTAAATATATGTGTCCTATAGTGACATGTCTATATTATGTGACAAAATAAGACTTACATAATCATTAAAATTAATAAATGTGTGTTGTATTTGTGTTGACATAACCCGTCATAAATCCAAACATAACTGTTTTAATATTTCAAAAAACTTTAAATTCATTTTGGATATTCAAAAATGTTAGGGTCTTAATTATATTTTAATAAAAATTATGATTAAAAATTAATATTCTGCCACATTTTTGGATTTCCTACAACTTTTTGCTATAGGAGTTGACCAAAATATTTGATTGATTTAAAATATTCAAAGGAGGGACTGTCATAGAAACCTTTAAAGTTGTCCCAAAAGGTGGAATCGTCCACCTTAGACGCCCCCACATTCCGACCCGACGGAGTAGTGATGAGGTAAATCACGGTTTGATCTCAGCAAGGCGGCCCATTCCTCCTATTGCCGGGATTCGAACCCTGGTCCTTGTCCCAAGTTAACCTTACCAATAACCAACTGAGCTACCTGTGCGGGTCCTTTAAAGTTAAGTGAATAAGGATATAGTCGTCCCTAATATATTTAAATAATCTAGGAATGGGTTAAAAATTCTAAATTGTACTTATGTAACCATTTAAAACATATTTATGCGTCAACTTGAATAGTGGAAGATTCAATGTTAGGCTTTCAGAAGAATTAACGATTATTAAGGGGTAAATGATAGTGTTTCTTTATTATTACTGTTATCATTGGCATAATCAACGGCCCACTACATCCTAATCTCTGTAGATTCTCCACTGCGGTTAATCCAAGAAAGTTTCCGAGGCGTGCATTTATTAATGTAAATTTGCAAAAAGTAGCCGTTTTGGAATGTTTAGTGATGGATTTGACCGTTGGAACAAAAGATCCGTTACCAACTTGAAGGCCATCTGCTTTGACTTTTTGCTTCAATGACAAAACTTAGCATAGTCTCTTTTAGGAGGTATCTGACCCATCTCCAAAGAAAAGCCTCGGTTCATAGAGAGAGAGTGTGAGTGAGAGCGTTTGTGATAGACCCACTCGGGAATTATGGTAGCAAGAACCCCACCTAAGCAGAGGAGGACTGTGGCTGTGGCTCCTCTCAATCCTGTTCTTATCAGAGAAACAGTCCAGAAGGTAAGTTTTCGCATAAAGATTTGTCCTATCGGCCCCTCGGATGTTTGGAAGATAAGAGAAACTGAAAACTGGGTATTGGGGTCATTTGGCTTTTCTTTTTTTGAAGATTATTCGTGATAATCAGCTTGACCAGCTGAGATTTGTGAAAGCTTTTTGAATTGTGGGAACGAAAACGAATCCTTTTAGCTGAGATGCTTTCCTCTTTTTGGCACCTAAGAAAAAAATCTTGACGAAACATTACTTAATTCGGGTTTGTCATTTTCTTTCTCTGGTTTTCAACTTTGGAAGGTGGATAAATGCATGGCCAGATTGCAAGAGCTCCAGTACACGGTGGCCGGCGGGAATAAGGTGATAGCTGGTGTTAGTCTGAGTCCCAGAAGTACTAGAGGATATTTAAGGACTAGTCTGAGGTGCAAGCAAGAATCTTTAAGGTACATGGACATTTCGGTTATTGATCTGTTGTTTGCGTGATTTTCATTCAACTGAGTATGCTTACTTCGTCATGCGTTTTTTCTTCCACATTGAAGGATTAAGAATGCTGCTGGTGCTGCACATGGGAAGTCTCCTGTGGGAAAGTTTCCTGCAAGTTCAAAAGGTCTCTCGCTCTCTCTGCCTCTCTTTCTCACACACACACACACCATTGATATCGTTGTCCAACTACAAACAACTCCATTTAAGAATTTTTTTTCTGACTAAAATTTATTTAGTGCTGAAATGTAGGGGGAGAGTGGCGGAAAATGTCATTACCGGCAATGCTAGTAGGTGAAACAGTTGGAGAGATTCTGCAAGCAAGCCAATTTGCAAGAGAAATGGTGGCGTCAGTTTCCAGCGGTAAAACCATGAATATCACCCCTGTAACACCAATCACCCAACGGAGGAAACCTACTCCACAGCCTGAAATTAAGTCAAAGAGGAAGAAGGAAAAGCAAAATAATAGATCAGGGTCTTGTTCTCCATCTTTTCAAAGAGCTCGGTCACGCATTATCTTCAAAGTTTCACCTCCTAGAAAAACGGAGGTTGACAAAGACAATATTCAATATCGGACAAATAAAGTGTCCCCCAGGAATAAACCATGGGCTAAAAAGGCAGTGCTGTTTCCAAACCCTTTGTTCCTGTCGTCTACACAGTCTGCACATCTGCAGAAGTTTTGCAAGACAAAGTCCCCAATGGTTGCCAAAAACAAGCAGGCCACTACTCCGCACAAATTCTTGATAAAGTCCCCACCTTCAGCAACCAAGTTCCAAGTGAAAATTAAGACCCTTTCACCTAGAAGACCTATCAATTTGAACAAAGAGTCACCTAAGTTGCCCATAGCTTCAAAGCTTCGCCGTTCCTTTTCACCTTCAAGGTTGGCCAACAAATTAGTTTCTCCATTGAAAACCAGAAACTTGATTTCTCCACTGAAGAGCAGAAAATTTGTGCAGAAGAGTGATGGGTTAATGAGTGGATTAAAACAGAGGCCTTGAAGATTCTCACTTGGGATAATACGAGTGATGTGCTTCTTCCGGCTAATTTGGATTTGTTTTAATTTCTTACTTGTGTTCATATCAATGCCTAAAGTTGATTCTTTACATTGCTTTGAAGTTTTAATATCAATGCCTATAGTTGATTCTTTACATTGCTTTGAAGTTTTAATATCAATGCCTAAAGTTTTGCCAATAAAGGAGCAAATTGTGTTTGTAAAGCCAGAGTTTAAAAAACAATAAACCCAACCTCACCTTCCCCACCCCCGACAGTAATCTAGGCGTTTTTTCCTCCTTTCTTTAATTATTTTCTGACTTAGGGAGCTTTATGGCTACCTCTAAACGATTAAACAATCATTAGCTGCTGTTACGGTTTGATCTAATTGCAAGATATGAGACCTGAATCTCATATTGATTAAATACAAAATTGATATAAGATTTATAAGAACTTTGGGCTCTCTACGCTTTTGGGTGTGGTTCTCTTAAAGTTCTTATAAATCTTATATCAATTTTATATTTAATCAATATGGGATTCAACCTTGCAATTAGATCAAACCGTAACATTCGTCCTCCCATAAGGGTCACGTGGTCACGGCTGACACTTTCAGGTCACCACTCCATAGGTCACTACTCTGAGATTCTTGTTGGTCACGGCCACGTTAGTCACGGCTGACACTTCCAGGTCACCACTCTGTGGGCCACCACTCCAAGACCGGCTCTGATACCAATTGATAAGGATTTTAGGAGAGCCACACCCAAAAGCTAAATTATGAGGGTAGAGAGCCCAAAGTCCTTATGAATCTTATATCAATTTTGTATTTAATCAATATATAGGATTCAAGTCTCATACCTTGCAATTAGATCAAAATGTAACAAATGTTAACAATGGAAAGGAGCTTTCTAAACAAAACGCAACATAGACTAATGAATTCTTAATCTAGAATCCGAAAAAAAAAGCATTGAAACGATTCCTTTATGGATCAATTTTCACAACATACTTTTAGAATTCCAAATTAAGAATTCACGGGAATGAATTCTTAGTCTGGAATTCGATAAAAATAGCATTGAAACTATTCCTGTAGGACCTCAGCCTCTCGGGCCTCGCATCCTCCAAAGGGCCTCGCGCCCACCCGCTTGCAGATATTGTCCGCTTTGGACCTCAGCCTCTAGGGCCTCGCGCCCTCACGGTTTTACTTTTCCACAGGACTTCCCAGGAGGTCATCCATCCTGGTACTGCTTTGGCCCTAGCAAGTTTAACTTCGGAGTTCTGATGGGATCCGGTGCGCTAAGGCATGAAAAACGCGTCTGCAAGGGAGAGGTTTCAACATCCTTATAAGACATGATTCGTTCTCCTCTCCAGTCGATATGGGATACCCCTAAATATCCACCCCCCTCAGGAGAACCAGCGTCCGCGCTGGCATATCGCTCGAGTCCTGTCTCTGATACCAATCTGTAGGACCTCGTCCTCTCGGGTCTCACATCCTCCAAAGGGCCTCGACCTCTCGTGCCTCGCGCACACCCGCTTACACATATTGTCCGCTTTAGACCTCGGTCTTTAGGGCCTCGCGCCCTCACGGTTTTACTTTTCCACAGGACTTCCCAGGAGGTCACCCATCCTGGTACTGCTCTGGCTCTAGCACGTTTAACTTCGAAGTTCTGATGGGATCCGGTGCGCTAGGGCATGGAAAGCGCATCTGCAAGGGAGAGGTTTCCACATCCTTATAAGGCGTGCTTCGTTCTCCTCTCCAGTCGATATGAGATATGTAACATCCCATCACCGATGGGAAGAGTAAATTGGTCAATTGGGACGGGTTATGAGTGAGTACACTAATCTCAGTATGTTCACGCGTAATATGACCTTCATATATGCATAAAGTGTAATTTTTGTGAATGCACATGATTGTACATGCATTTCTGACATTTCCCGGCATATGTGTTTATTGTGTCAAATATGTTATTTGTGCGTGAAAAATTGAATTGGAATAGTTGTTGGTGTGTTTTACATTTATGTGGAATTTTAGGAATCATATGCATATTGTACTGTGGTTATAAACCCTTGATTGTGCTACGAATGAGAATACGTTGGCATGGGCTGATTTAGGAAAGAAGTGATCTCAAAATGACTAATGAGATTTAAAGTGTAGAAATTGTTAGACCCCGAATTTTTTTTTATGACATTAATTAGCATGAATTGCGATAATTATGTGTTTATGGTTTAATTTGATGAAATGAGCCCTAAT
>JANJEY010000005.1:26196774-26216291 GCA_024703695.1 Erythroxylum cataractarum | reverse complement strand
AGTGGGAGCTTAGGTAGAGGACGTAGGTCTTAGCACCGAACCTCTATAAAAACAGTGTTTGCTCTTCTTCCCTACTCCTTGCATTTAAATTTGTTTAAATTGTTTTGTGTTAATTAACTTCTGATTTTTTGTAGAACTTTACGAAAAGCTTTATAGATCTATTCAACCCCCCCTTTTAGATCGTTTACAACTTTCACCTTCACTAAAAACACAATTTCTTGTAATGCCACCATGTGGCCCAACAAAGAAGACACAAAATGACATTGTTTTGTCAAATTTTTTTTCAAGAAATATGAGGTCAGGCCAGGGCACAAACCAGGTCATTGTCATCCTTATGAAGAAGAACCCTTATAACCATTTTTCTTTGTTATGGTTGAAGAGTAAACCTTTATAAATTTTATTTAAATTCAAGAGGAATATTCACAAAGTGTATCCTATGAAATTTCCTCAATTACAACAAATATATAACTCAAAAATTTCTTATCATAGTCATACAAATGAACAATGGCTCGATATATGTTATGTAATGCATATATGAACTTTCTAACCTTTTAAATGTCTCATCAACTCTTTAGTATGTCCAATCTACCTCCTAAAACTCCTATGTAGTCTATATATATTAAAAAAACCTAAAATAATTGTTAAAAATAAAAATTAATACTCACAATTGTAATAATAGTTGACAATTCTGGTATATGAGTCAACCAATATAGTCACAAACTCATGGTACATATGTTAAAAATACACTGGTCACCAGATTGGATGATCAAACTTCCCGGAAAAGGTTCTTCTGAAGATCAAAACATCTCCTTTTTGTTTACAAAAACTTAATTCAAAATCATTTTAAACCTTCACTAAAAGTTTGTTTAGATTTCAAAGGGTTCCTTTAAAAATCAAAATAATTTTTCCCTTGATTATAAAAGGACTTAGGCATTACGCAATAATTGGGCTCATAATTCATTGAAATGACCAAGATATGGTTACTAAAAGGTTTAGAATAATTCACTTAATTACATATGTGCTTCACTTTACCCATTTTTTTCATCCTTTGGTTATTTAATAGATTTAATTGGAACCTTTGGTCACTTTACTTTTCCAATTGAACTTGATCTTTTAAATATTAACTTACTAATATCACTAAGGATAAAAATATTACCACTAACATATTTTGTTATTAGCAAAATTATGGATTATAACATCATTTAGTCCAACATATATATTAATTAATTAATTACTAATTACTAATGAGAATTATGAGAAATATAATTTAATTATTTTATTTCATAATTAATTTAATTATTTAAATTTTTCAAATAAAATTATTGTCAAATTTGATAATTATTCAATGTATAAATTTCTAATTTAAAATATCTCTAAATACATAATTTTAAATAAAATTGGAATTAATTGCGAAAATATAATTAACAGTTAAATATTAGTTTATAATAAATCTTACAAATTTATAATCATTTAAATATTTATTTTAATAAAATATAATCAGTTTTTACTAATATTTATTAATAAATATTGTAGAAGAGAATAAAATAAATTATTTACTTAACTAATTTATAAAATTTATTTAGTATTTAATTATTATCAATGATAAAAGTTTAATTAACTGAGGTGACATTAACAACTAACTATGTTATCAAAATTAGGAAACAAAAATTAAAATCTACTGCTTAAAAATAAAAGTGAAAGTAAATGACCCCTTAAATATTAAGTTTCATGCTATTAAATATATTTTTAAACTCTAGTACCAACTTAAACATTAGAATGGTCGCCCTAAAGATGTCATCCATGATCCAACCCCATTACGATTTTCTGTTTTACATAAATCTTTACAAAAACCCCAAACAAAAGTGAATCAACTGATCAAATGTTGTTACGAAATTTGGTTAATATTAGCTTTACAATTGGATTGACCAAGAACCTCAACAGAAAGCAACAAAGTAGCCACAAACACTCCCAATACAATCTTACTCACTTCTATGAATAATAACTCAATACAAATTCTCGATAACTCACTGGTCTTAGTTTAAATCGCTTTTTTTTTTTTCTAAAAATCCCCCTTTATTGTTGTCTGTCTTCTAAGTTGTACCAATTTCAAGCGTGCATCAAACCACTCGTTAGAGCCTTCATATCTCATTAGGTCCTTATAAGAAAGGTAAGTATAGATGAATGCTTCATCGCATGACCCTTTCCATGTAAAGTTTTATTGGAGTTCAGTGTGTAACATGTAAAGAGATATATATATTCAGCCAATAAAAGGAGTGATCAGTGTAGCAGTACCTATTTTCTTTTCATTTTTTCTTGTTATCTTAAATCATTGCAAGTTTCTCCTTTACTTGGAGTTACTTAAATTTTGCTTGATAAAGAAGCAAATGGAAACATGCTAATATGTAAGAGCTAACTAATAAAAGGGGTAAGACTGAGAATGAGGTAGGTGACTAATAATTAATGAGACTTGTGATTGGGAACATGACACCTTTGAATTCCCATCTAGCAACCACCCACAAATTGGGACAAGATCTTCTATTCAATTTTATGGTGTCTTATTATGTCCAGTAAAATTTTAGCTATTCATTTATGCAGGACTCGTATTTATTTATGTGGGATCCACGCGGGACTTACATAAATAAATATAACTGAGATTTATTAGACACAATAAAACACAATAAAATTGGACAGAAGATTTAGACTCTTTCAAATTATAGAAAGTTAGAATCTTGATGAGTTTTTGACCAATCATTAGTCCATCTAACTTCTTCTCTCACCTTGATGAGTTTTTGACCAATCATTAGTCCATCTAACTTCCTCTCTCACCAACGTCAAGATTCTGCATGTGTTGCTAATTACAAGGAAATCGAACTTGATTGCTAAGGATGTCAAAGGAAAAAGTGTCAACTCTCTGCTACTTGTTAACTTGAAATTTGGAAAGTGGTTTGGGATTAGTTTCTTTTTAGAGCTAATGATGAAACATTCTTTTGGTGTGTTTGATTAAAAGAAAAGACGTGATCTAAGCATACGGAGCAGCTGAGTTTGATAGTGAGTCATTCGTGTATTTAAATAAATTGAATTGGACAATACCAGGTTGAGAATTGATAGATCCCTTTTAATTCAACCTAAGCGTATCAGAAAACACACATGTGCAGATCATAACTACACTATTGTTGCACCAAACTACATTTTGGGAGTAAGGGACAAAATCCTATGTCTGGAATGTCGATCAAATCAAAACAAACGTACAATTTTCTTTTGAGAAGAGTAGTATACCTGAAAATGCAACAAGTTGATCTTCGCAAGCAAGACAAATTGTGTTTCTCAAACAAACAAAAAAGGGGACAAATTGTGTGCATCGATTAGAACACTGCATGTATGATTAATCACATGATGATAGGCATGTAAGTGACCACTAAATAAACATAAGATGGTCCATCCATCAACGTTTGCGTCTAAAAATTAATATATATGGTTACACTAGCTGATTGGAAAGCTTCTTCCTTGAATGAAACCGTGCCAAATCCAATAAGACTACTAATGCTACAAACACACGAACAATATTATCTCAAACAATTAATAACGCAAAAAACAGCCCAAATAAAGATGATATTGTAATAGAACAGTGAAAAGAAAAAACCAAAGACGTTCATGATCTGGTTACTAAGAAGGGGTTAAGGCATAAACTAGGGAGATACATATATATATATATATATATATGAGTGTGTGTGTTTATGGCTAATTAATCTTGTGAGTTATGTGGTAGTGGTGGTAGCTATGTTGGTGGCTGCGGAGGGACTTTTTTTTCCTAGATTGTGCTTGTTATTGTGCATCCAAACCTTGAGGACTCTTCTCTTCACTCCAATTTCTTGACAGAACTGTTGCACCACGGCTTCTTCCTGCTTCTGTATTTTCCACCCAACTTTCTCTGCAAAGTTGAACATTTTCTCCTTCTGTTCCTGAGTGAACTTTGTCCTAAACCTTTTCTTAGTTAGCTGTGGAGGCCTAGCCAAAACAACCCCACCACAATCTTCTTGCTCATCAGACTCGGATGGAAGAGACGCCATATTGTAAGACATTATCATCTGGTGGTGTGCTGGTGCTGCTACTCTTGACGGAACAATGGTACCAGTTCCTGTGGTGTAACCTAGAGCCTCAGGGGCTAAAATGTTCCTGTGATGCCCTAAAACCATTTTCCTTCCAACTCTGCTGAAATATGGGCTACTGTTGTGATAGCAATCACAGGAGTTAGCTGCAGATTCACCTTCAATTTCTTTCCTGTGGAAGTTCCTGTGGCAATTGCAGGCTGAGCATGTGAGAGCTTCAATGCTACCCTCTGCACCACTTGGCATGAACTCTCCACAGCCATCAGTGGCATTGCCTCCCATCGAAGCTGCATGGTTCTTGAGGCATTCTCTGTACCTTACCATTTTCTTGAGGGGTGCATGATGGTCTTGGTGATGATCTAGACTTGATGGAATCGTGGGGCCATTGGTGGAGGAAATTTGAGGCGGTGCTGGGGTAGGAATGATATGGTTGTGGCTGCTTGGTGGTGCAGAGGGAGGATGATCATGATGATGTTGATGGATCAAGTGTCCATGCCCATGACCATGACTGTGTCCCCCAACGTATGTACTGTTTATAGGAATGGGGATCTCTCCTTCGTGACTAGAAAGTTCCATTATTTTTTTTGGTTTATGTTGCGTTATATATGTTGTCTGGATTGGAGACCAGAAGAACAAGACAGGATGAGATTTAGAAGGGCTAAATGATTAAGAGTTTAGAAGTCCTAGATATTTTCACAACTGTCAACTCTCGTACAGACAACAAAGCAATTTGAAAACTGTAAATCCTAACAAAGTTGAGATTATAACCTGGAAATGGAATGACCCACCTGGTAAGAGTAGGCTTCAGGCTTTGGCCTGATGATGGGTAGAGTTGCAAAGAATTATTATGATACACAGAGGTCCACTCTTTTATCTTTTGATAGCTAAAGGATGAAAGGAACAGAAGGGTGGTCAACCAGAAATAAATAAACAGAAGCTGCATGCCAACTAGAGCTGCAGACCACCACAGGCAAGGCAACACAGCCAGTTCCTCTCTCTGCACATTTCCATCTTCACTTCTCCAAATTTGAAAGAGAGATAATGAACACTCGAAAAGAAGTTTACTTTCTCTTCTTGTCGACAAGAACAAAATGACTCCGAGTCCCAAAGACCAGGCTGCATCTAGAATAATGAGAAACCTCAATTACTTTGGATTATTATTGTGGGAGAAGATGGAAGACATTTTGATAAAGAAGAAAAGAGAATGAACTAAGTGAAGTGAAGGAAATTTTGAAGGAGAAGAGAGGGGAGAATAGAAGAAAGAAAGGAAAATGCAGAGAATTTTGAAGGTGAGAAGGCATTAAACAAGGAGCTTATAAGTTATAGTAGCAGGAGGAGTGGTAATAATAGTGATGTTGGGGATAAGAGAGAGAGTTGGTTTTTGAGATTTTTTTGGTTTTCTACATACAAAAGAGGAAGGCACAGTGCACAGTGCAGCTGAGTTTAAGCCAATGATAATAAAGGGAGTGGGGATGCTTGCTTTGCTTGCACTATCAGGCATCAAGCTGGTTTTTAGGAGAAGTGTTGTCAGAGAGAAAGAGTCGAAAAAAGAAATGAACATATATAAATTCATCCACCCTTTTCCTTTTCAATTGGAAGAATACTACTTCAGAGCAATTATTTAATTTTAAAATTTTAAAAAAATGGTTAAGTACTTGTCTTTTATATATTGAATCTCCTGTTTCATTCACATTTCTCCAACAAAGATAAATTTCTAATCTCATCATATGCAGCTAGCTAGCTGCCTCTAATCTTTAATTTCCTGAACAATTTCTTAACATACTACTTTGCATACTAAATATAAACCAAAAGAAAAAAAAAGGATAAAGGAAAAAAGATAAAGATAAAAAGAGTGCTTGGAGACATGTTATGTTGAACAGGACAAAGGCCATATATACTTAGAGCTTGGCTGGGAATGGAAATCTTTGTTAGTGGACTTTCGCTTGCCAGACCAGTCATTCTGTTGAGAGAAATTAATAGTAATCGAGTTTTGACTAGAAAGAGGTCCTATAAGCTATATTTTTTTTATCCCAAAAGAAAGTACATTAATCGGCAGTAACTAATTGGAGAAATGATACCTCACGAAATATCCTCTAGGAGAATAGTCAGGCAATCCACAGGCGAGTTCTGAGATCGGTTGAAATTAAGGAGGGATAGAGGGCCAGACAGATGGACAATATTCATGAGAATAGGTCAACTTTCTAATCTAAACTATATACATAAACTTGACTGAGATGATGTACATTTGGTGTAGTTGTCAAGAGAAGTAGTAATTGCACGGCCATCAATGAACTAGCTAGCTTCATGCAAACCTATATATGATCCACTACTCCATTTCAATTTGTGATGAAATTACGATTTTTTACTCAAATCTAACTGAATTAAGTAGCCATAATCATGTTAAGAGAAGAATGTAAGTGAGAAAATTAAAGGAAAGGATGGGGGGATTGAACTTGATGTGTTTGCATGGAATTGGAGGAAAAATAAATGTGCTCTTTGATGGCCTTATTGAATATGATCATCCAAAAATGACTTTATTCTTTCATTATCCACGCCTTTATTCCACATTCCACACCACATTTAGTGATCTTTATCCTTCTTCTTCTTCTTTTTTTTTTTTATCATTCTCTCCCTCCAATTCCCTTTTTTTAGTTCTTGCTTTTCTTTACATCCTCCACAACTTCTACAAAGGTAGAAAGTACAACAATTGGTGATTTTGAAATTCATTAGTTTGTCATCTTTTTACTTCATAAGGTGTTGGTTTGGGTGGGCCTGCACTATTAGGTTTTGTCCCATTTGGTTAGATTGTCTATCTCCCTATCCTCTCTTGAGGTCTTGGAGAGTCGAATCTGTGACTCCAGGGTTTTGTTGGGTGCATGACCCACGTCTCTTACCACTGAGCTACGCAGTTCAGTGGTGTAAAGCATGGGTTTTACACCCAACAAAACTCTGGGGTCACACGTTCGACTCCCCACAAGGGAGGGGCTAAATCTAGAACTCGACGTGACCAAATGGGACAAAACTCAATAGTGCAGGCCCACCCAAATCAGGTATAAAATACAAAAGCTATATCTAACAATTCTTTTAATTAAGAAGTAGATCTAAATCGAGGGTGTTTTCTTTGGTAAAAAATTGAGGAGAGTTGGTGCCTAAGATGTAAGTTCCATCAGATGGATGGACTTCCTATTTCTTTTTTAAGCATTATGTATCTGCATTTATTACCAAATGAAGATATATATAGAGAGGGAGAAAGGGATGGTGAAGTGAATTATGACTCTGTGAGTAAAGGGTCCACCAGAATAAATATTTGTGCCTTGAGAGAGAGAGAGACAGGACGTACACATACATTATAATCATCAGTCACAATCAATGTCCGACCAAAATTTTACTATTCTTTAATAATAAATTTTACAAGAATGGCTTATTAACATGAACGTGTTATATCTTTTGTTTAATATTATGGTGTCTTATTGTGTTTAATGAATCTCAACTATTTATTTATGTGAGTTCTATATAAGTCTTGCGTGGATCTCGCAAAATAAATAACTAGGATTTCACGAGACAGAATAAAAGAATAAAAGAGGTTAACATAATTTTTTGTTCCATTCGTTATAAAAAAAGGTTTCCACAAAAGTGAGTTATAAATGTCCATTGTTGATATTAAATCGTGACTTTTGTGTATGAAAACATGCATGCCGTACGCATCTTATCAAGTGTTTGGCTTTCAGGCATGCTTAGGACTTTGTCACCCACCTCTTTGCCTTATCTTAGGAAACAAAGCTTCCTTAAAGATTCCAATCATTCCTCATTTTTGTTAACAATCAAGAAACCTAGTCTCCTTGTCTACTGCTATGGTTTTCACACACAAAATGTCACTCAAGAACACAACATGCATAATAATTATTTCCCATTTATCATCTTGGGTCTTTGTGTTTTGAGTGTCATTTGCTTACCCAATTGTAAACCATCTTCAACAATATATGTATCCTTTGTGCCAGAAATGAAACCCAAAAGTCATCACTACCACCACCGACCAACTGTTATGATTCTTGCTAACTTCATACTCATAATTAAGATTGCCCACTCTTACTTTATCTCTCTGTAAGCATTTGAAGTGGGATCATTTCCATTTTCTAAAAGAACAACGATTCTTACATGGGTTTCGTGATTTTGAAATGTTCAAAACTTGGCAATTTCAATTCACACACTAATATAATGTTAGGGCAAGACAAAGCTGCCATCAAGCTATCATTCTAGCTGGTTCTGCACTCTTGTTTGTTCAAATGATTATGCTAGCTACGTATCCTTCTTTTGTGATTTGTTTTTTGTATTTTTTTGGGTACCATTAATACAATTGTGTTATATTTTTGGACTTCCCTGCCCTCTCATGTTTTCCTTTCGCTTTTCTGTAAATGGCATGTGATTCATAACCTCTTCAATGTTTTAAACTGAGGATATTTGTTGAAACACGAGTACTTATGCGTCCTAGATGAGTTGGATTTCCGCATCATAATACATTACACATGCCCTTGTGGTCCAAATAAATTATTAATCTATATACTTGTCCCAAAAGGTGGATCGCCCATTCCAGGCGCCCCCACATTTCGACATGACAGAATAGTGAAGGGGTAAATCACGGTCTGATCTCAGTCAACTTTTCAACAAAACGGTCCACTCTTTTTGTTGTCGGGATTCGAGCTCTGGTCCTGTATATACTTATATAGACCTGCTGTGATTTTTGAGTTTTCATATGTATACGTTTTGTTAGAGAGATGATTTTATGGTTTATATACAGTATAACGTTTGGTCTTTTCAACAGATTTGAACTACTCCAGTAAGATCAATCATACAAGTGGCGAAGTTCAATCAAGAATTCACACAACACGACGTAAATGAAGACAAAACGAGACATAGAATCACCCTATGGCTATGGCTATATGCATGTGTATGGAGCCCTAAATGCAGTGATTAATTTGTAGGAAGTGGTTTGTGTCTTTGGTCCCCTCGGCTAGCTAATTATTGTGACCTTGATTCTTTTCTTCTTTGCTTTTAAATCCCCCCAAAACTAAAAGCAAAAGTCTAGGCGTTGGGAACATTCCCGCAAGCTTTTAGATTTTTGTCTGGACTCTGGACTTAGACTTGAAGCTAGGCTTTTCTACCATTAGAGAGATGAGATGAGATCTAGCACCAAACAAACATTCTTCCAAGAAATGGCATGAGATTCAAAGCAGGCAAGCAACAACAACGCAACAAACTCATTAAAAGCTTATATATATATACACGTACATAGAGAATTATAACAAATAAACGTACCTTTTCTTTTCTTTCACACAATTCCTTGGTATCACCCCCACTGGCCACCACCTTCCTTCCTTCCTTCCTGCTGCCTAATGTGCAATATTAACCCAAAAAAAAAAAAAAGAAAGATAAAAAGGGCAAAAGGGAATTGCCTTGATTTATTCCCTTCTACCTTTAATTCTTCTACTTTCTTTGTTTTGAGTTGATGTGCTTGTGTGCATATTCTTCACTTCTACTTGTCATGTTGGATCTTCTTTGGTTTTCTGTTGACTTTATTTTGCTTTCTGAATATTCTTTTTTTTTTTCGAGGAAACTCTGTAGGGAGGTTAAGCAGACACACCTTTTTTAGGATCCAACTAGCGCACCATCTCACAGGCGGGCCAAGCGGGCGCACCTCATCATTGAGGACCTAACTAGTTCTCCATTTACAGGTAAAACTCTGACTGCCCCAAACTCTTACAAGAGGAGCTAGCATGGAATTATGAATATTCCTCGCGAACGGCTATGTATTACACCGAATATTAAATAATCAATTGTATATATATGCCTTTTCGCATCATTACTGTCAACAGAACAATTGTTTAGATTCGTAATATTTTGCATTGAGAAGGTAACGTATAGTAACATTAAATGGAAGTCAACCACTTGTTTAACCTAAAAACCAGTATCCATGCAAAAGGATCATGAGAATTATCTTATCAAGATAAGCTGATAAGCATGAGAGCGATGGAGAAAGCAGCAGAGACAATTCCTTGGGGCTTGAGAATTGGGACCACAGACATAAACAAAGAAGGAAAGGCTGTTATATATATACTTTGCAATTATAAAGTCCTTAATTAGCACATTGCAACTATATAGCTATAAGTTTTGTCTTTGGTTCCCACTACATTCACATAATCATAACTAATATATAATGCCTGTTAATATAAGTTTCTTTCAAACCAACATGCGATCCTCTGAATTTTGAACAGCTTGAATATATAGCAACTAGTATATATGTTGGTGAGTTGAAGAACGTAAATAATCAAGTATTAATTATTATATAAGGTAAAGTTATATATAATGAAATAATAAACTATATATACATTTATGCACGCATACGTAGTACTATTTATTTTCTATAATTGTACTCCACACATTTCAGGAAGAGATTCCAAAGAAAAGTAAAATGAAGAAAAGGTAATGTTCTTTTGTATTTACATTTTTCATCCATAAAAAGCACACTTCTTAGACAAGAAATCGGAATGAGCTAATTAAGAATATTTGTATGTGATGTAAAAGTGTGTGCTTGGTGCCCGTACCTTAATTTGTATAATGCAATGCAAGAAGAGTGAGTGATGAGATTTTTCTTAGCGTTGAATTGGAAAAACTTGGGAATGTGAGACTGACTCAATGTCTATTTGCTTGATCCCGTAAAGTCTGTGATAAGAAAAAAAGAGAAACGCATGCTGAAGACAGAATATGATACGAACAAGTAGCTTCAAGCTTTGTGTCTCTTTACCCTGTTCTGTACATCGTTAGGCCCACCCCATTTTTCCTTCCTCCCTTTCAACCTGTAGTTTAATTTTGGTACTCCAAACACTTTAATTTTTAGGGACAAATCACTTGTTCTTATCTTTTTTTATGAGCTTTTATTGAAATAGATAAATAAATGCTCATCAAACTATCTAATAGCTAAGGGTGGATCATAAATTAATTGATTCATCCAAAGTGTCCCTGTAAGTAGAAGCCGAGTTCTGCGGGTCACTCACAAGGGTTGCGTAGCGTTTCCCTTGAGATTTTGTACAATTGTTTTTTAATGATTTTGTTGCATCAAATCAAAGGACAGCCATTGTTGCAGCTGACAGGTGGTACTTCAGCACATGTATGTCTATGCAGCTGAACTGATGATGAAACCCCACCCATGTGCCTAATCTCTACAACAGATCCATCCACTGCAATTAAGTCATTTTGACATGCTGTAAAAAGTTGCACAGTCAATGAATGATCATGGGTTTTATTTTTCACCTTCTTTTTCTCCTGCCATTTTGTTGAGTTACTTGGTAAGGGGTATTTATTCAAATTAATTCCGAGGAACCTAGGATAAGATACCAAAAAGAAGACTAAAAATAAGAAATCAGTAGTTTACTCCTTAAATCTTTGTTTATATCTATATCTATAAATTTATATATATAAAGATGAGTCGAGAAAATTGGGACTCAGGACAGTTCATTATATGTTGTGTAAGCAGCAAGTGCAAAAGGCAGAAGCATATGTTAATTTGCATTGGGTTGGGACTTGGGGGGGTTTCGAGTCTCTGACACAATCTGATCAATACTTAAAATTTCTGATATCATCATTCAGAGTCTGCAACACCAACAAGACTTTTGCATTCTTTGTTGGTTTTGGTTAATGGCTTTGAAAATGAAAAGTTATCTTGGCACCTGCAGTCTGCATTTCATCAAAGTCACAACCAACCAACAGTATTACTCATGACACTCTTTTTTTTTTTTTTTTTTTTGGAAATTGATTAGAAAATGTTTTATTTTGATCATTTTCTTGCCCAGCCCTTGCCTAATTGAGCAGGCAATAGTTCAGTTTTCTCCTTTTCAGTGACAGGTTTCTTGTTTCGTGATTTTGTACAATTTGATTCTGATACGATTTGGTTCAGTCGAGCACAACATAACAAAATCAAAATCCAAAAGATTTCTGGATAAAAGATATTCACTAGCTAGGGAATTTATGGTAACAAGTTAGAGAGAACACCAAGTCCATGGTAGTCTTCTCATTACAAGTTTTGGAACATTACTAGAACAATCTCTTTTATCATCTTTAACAGTATATGCAGGCGGACCACAGCAACCTAATGCCATGCCAGTTCCACATTTAAGTAATGTTTTGTTATGATAAAAATTGTCTCACATGGTAATAAATAAAGTTGATGTGGGGTTTATAGGCTTGTGAGCTCTCCTACCCTTCAAGCTAGCTTTTGGGGTTGGTTCTCTCATAAGATCTGTAACAATGCGTCACATAATTGATAGGTAGTTGATTTACCTTTATGTCCCTATGCATAATTCCATTTTTGTGTAGATACTCTAGCCCCAGCAGCAATTGTGTTGTGTATGTTCTTACAACCTGCGTTACAATGTTGAAACACAAGATTAGAACCAAGTCAAAAGTAATACACGTTCAGTTAATAAAGACTCACCGCCTCAGGAAAAGGTCCAAATTTACTCAAAAGAGATGATATTGAACCACCAGGGACAAATTCGAGCAGAATATTCAAAGTTTCCTCCTCCCTAACTGTGCCTAAATATCTCTGAGGATGAAAAATGGCAGATAACTCATTACAGTGGTAAACTTTATTCCTAAACTATCAAAACAAATAGTTCTAAGTATTGCTTACAACAATGTTAGGATGAGAGAGATTCTGTAAGAGTTTGACTTCTTCCTCCAGCTCTTTGATGTGACTCTAGCAAAAACCAGATTAAGTCAACTCAGTTGCATTTTTTCTATGCCAACATAGAATAGAATAACCAGTGTACTCTCATAATTACTGCACATCTACTGTAGAACAAAAACTTCATGCAAGTTCTACAGATTCAAACACCCTCATTCTATGAGCAAAAGATAAATATTTGGACAGATATAAAACAGCACCAAATGATCAAAAGATTCAATACCTGGGCTCTCTCCCTTGAAGCACCATTAGCTGCGATCGAAACCTAAATATGAAAAGATATCAGAGTTAACAACACTAAGCAACTAAAAATAATATCCAAAATAAAGTAATCTGGCCTCAGAAACAGATAGCAAAAGTGAAACCCTTAGTGCACCAACATTGATAGGTAAAAAGGAAAAAAAAGGTTCGGAACTTTGACGCACTCAACACACTTGCTTGCAATGTAACTGGGCTTTTAAAGAATCCCAAATCAATTTCTCATCTGGGTCATAGTAAAAGATGAAGTAACAAGAAGAGTAAAACCTGCTTTACAGCCAACAGTTCACCAGAATCGAGATTCATGCCCATGTAAACATGACCAAAAGCGCCGCAACCGATCAACTCCCCTTTGCGATAGCGAATGAGAGGAGGCATCGGGGGAGTGGAGGGTTTAGCTAAGATTCTTGATTTGATCTTTTCCACGAAGGGATTATTACTACTCATCAAGAAGATATCTTGATCATCATGGGGTGTACGGAACACCAATGATCGCCTCACCGATCCCAGAAACTCTTGCATTTAGTGTGAGTATGTGTGTGGAAGAAAGAAAGGAGAGATTGATGGAATGGTAGGCTAAGAGAAGAGAGACTGTGACAGAAGCGAGTGGAGTTGGAGATTCTCTTTTGAAACATTAAACAAATTTCGTTTTCAAAAGTAAGAGTGAAATTGACCGATTGCTCTGCTTCATCGTCGCTAAATTCCTTTACTTTATATTTTATATTACCATTAGTTGAGTGGTTAGAGATAGAAGACAATAAAAGGTAATATATTTTTATTATTTATTTGAGGGTTTTATAATAGTATAAAATTAAATAAATAGTATAAATAAGAAACTTTTAAAAAGTTTAAGATGAAAAAGGTAAGACCAATTGTCCAATTCTATTAAAATAATCTTCTTTTTAATAGTTGAGTGGTTAGAGATGGAAGATAAAAGGTGATATATTTTTATTATTTATTTAAGGGTTTTATAATAGAATAAAATTGAATAAGGTGAACGTAAATAGTAAAAATAAGAAATTTTTATAAAATTTAAGATGAAAAAGGTAAGACAAATTGTCTAATTCTATTAAAATAATCTTCTTTCTCACTAAAATCTTTAAGTCTAACTATTTTCTATTTACCCCTGTTGATAATCAGCCATAGAGTATGTGTGGATCTATTGTTATTTTTTAAATTCAATAAAAGAATATGCTTAGTTGAATTTTTATCTATCATTAACAAAAACACACTCTTTAATTATTTAATATTAATTACTATTAACATATATTCTAATTATTCACTTTATCTTAATTTTCATAATTTATTTTTATTTTTAAAATTTGATAAGTATTTGGTAAATATATTTTAAAGTTAAAATATCTTTAAAATACATAAATTTTAAAATAGTTATTTTTGAAATAATTTTGTAAGATAAAATATTTAATGAGTTTATTATATTACTAAATAAGATTAAAATTAAACTATTTACTTACTAATTTATTTTAAAACTTTATTTAATATTTAATTATTAGTAGTAATAAAATATAATCATATTGACATTAACAATTAAATAAATTTCAATTTTATTTTAAGAAAATGAAAACCAAAAATTAGTAACTGAAACTAAAAAACTATAATAAAAATTAAAAGTAAAATTAAATGCTCCCTAATATATCACTTAAGCAAAGTAAACAACAGTAAACTTCAATTCCTTATCAATACTTACCTCCTGGGAGACCAAAAAAAAAAAAAAAAAACTTCTCTTCTATGTAGTGAATTCACTTGATAGATGATGGCACCGTTAGTTGAGTTCATGTCAGTTAAAATTTAAATAGCAATAGCCATGAATATGATAGGAAAAAAAATCAAAGGTAATAGCCAAAATAGAGAAACATAAAGAGAAAATTAATTTTATTTAAACCAAATATCTTTTATTAAATCAGAACTTTTTGAGATAATATAATAAAATTGATTGGTTTGTGTTTTAACTTTAAGGTTTTAAAAATAATAACTTTAATATATAATCAAATTAATAAGCTACTTGATTATTAGCTAACCTAGCTTAATCATTTGTGAACATGTGGACTAGCCAATTGTGGTAGTAAGCCTTTATTCAATTTAGTAAATCAATCAATAAGGAACTTGATTGTTTTACCAAAAACACATCATTATAAAAGATTTTATAGTATTTTCTTTATTTGTTTGACAGAGACTTTTTTTAAAAAGGTAGAATTAAATTAAATCATAAAAGACAACTAAAAATTCAGCACCAATACATGACAACTTGAAGATTACAAGAGAAACAAGCTAACCATAAGCTTACAATTCAGTCATAATTGAGAAATAAAAGGCTACAAATAAAAGTTATACTCTCCGATATGAGCTAAGAAGTTACAGATCCAACTCCTTATGCATATGAATACTAAAGTGAGTTCTAATGCTTTGTAATAGCAGGCAACTGAATAGTCGGTTAATGAGGCTCTTATCATAGAAAATGTGATTGTTCCTTTCATCCCATATACCAATAACTAGAAAGGATAGGGAAATTCAAAAACACCATCTACTAGTTTTACTATGGAATCATTTCAGTGTACCACTCCTTGTTCTGGTTTAAGCAATGTTGTAAAAACCATAATGGACATTGAACATATCATAGGAAATGTTTAAGGTTTAAAGGTTGAATCAGTATTAAATCGCTATAAAATAGATATATAATAAATAAAAAGTGAAAATTATAATAGTTAGAAAAAATAAAATATTTTTATTAAAATAAAAAGTACATAACATTGATTGTTTAATAAGTTCGGATAGTGAGTAAATTATGACACCCTCTATTCAGGCCGGTATTTCAAACTTTGACCCCTTTCGATAGGGTCACATCATAATGTTTGGGTGTATTCAATTGTGAGCATTTTAACATTCGAGCAACACATATCAACTCAAAACCTTTATAAATACAATTACTAGTCATCATTTTATATGCCAGAATAAGATTATACAACATCAATTTGATATGGATGGTGGTGGCATTTCTTCTTCCACCAATGGTGGCATGTCCTGTTCTTGTCCAACAGGTACAAGGCCTTCATACTACATTATGCTACTACATCCATGAGTGTAATGCCCTTTATGGACAGATCAACCCTGATCTAATCATCATTAAGAAGTCCTTATTTCCTTTGGAACTATTTTGTCCTCTATCGATTACAACACCTCACTTTCTTCTATTTATGCTCTGATTAATGCCTTATTTTTAAGCTTTTATAATACCTGCCCAGTAAGTTATTATCAATAATTTTCAATAGAGCAAATACTAATGCGTCAACATCATAAGATAATGTTTTGAAACCTCAGCTTAACATAACTACAGGGCAATTCCAATCCTAGAACCTTCAAAACCACCTTAACTTCTTTCTCAACCTCAATAAGGGATTGAAGTAGAGATAATTTCTACTGCTTTTATAGTTTCTTCTACAAATTTTTAACAAAGAAAAACCATAAAAAGATTATTTTAAGACAAACATGAACTAATGTAGTGTCAAATGCTAGCAAGCATGCACACTTGAAATGGGCGCCATGACTACCATAATGAAATAAGTTTCTAGGACTATACCTTGAGCATGGTTAATGAATTGTTTATAAACTTCAATGCATCTTGGAAAGTACCAGTTAATAGATTTGAAGTGTTCAAATCATCTGACATTTTAGTTTCAAATTCATCACATATATTACTAATGCACTTCTTGGCATCTACACTGAATGCAACAGCTTTACCATTCTCCATTGCAACCTCCTTCATCTTTGCTTCCTTAAATGGAAATGAAATGTAACATCTTGTTACCCATGTTAAGGCTAAAATAGTAAATATGAAAGATTACTGAGAAATTAGAGAATATATTTCATACTCATGTATTACATGATATGCACATACATGTAAATATTGAAACTTTGCACATAAAAATAATTGTACATGCATTCATTGACAATTTTTTGATATAATTGTTTATAAATGTGAGTACATTGAGAAATGTAGTTTTTTATATGTTGAAAATTGATTTGAGGAGTGTATATTTTGATTTAGAAATTTTTTGGTAAATTTTAGAAAAAAACTTGAAAATTGGGTAATTTTTAAACTAGGAAAATTCCAAATGGAAAAACAATTATTAAATGGTAGCAAAAATCACTATCCAATGGCAATGGAAATTTTGATAAATGACTTTAGGATTTATTGACAAGTGTCATTTAAAATTGGGGGACAATTAGAGTAGAAATTGAAATTAATTGGACTAGTGAAATGAAAGAACCTAGCTTATTGCTTTAGAAATGGACTTGTCACTTGCCCAACCATGTCTTAAGTTGTTATTAATTTCAACTGAAAGACCTCCTTTTTTGGGTTTGCTCTCTCGCGATGCTTCTCTCTTAAAAGGGGTATTGACGTTTTATTTGGTTTACTCCTCCACTTTCGTAGCTTCTCTTCGTCCTCTTCTTTATGAGTTTTGATCCTTCCAACCTCCATTCACATTGAACCTAGCCCAGTCATCTTCCACTTGCTACTCCTTCACCTTGCTCTCTCCTTCATTCTCACCAAAAATCCAAACCTTCCAACCCTCAAGATGGTGATGATCATGGTTTGTATTTGAAGTTAGGTATTTTTTATTTTCTTGAAAAGTTTGAAGATTTAGTAGCTAAATCAAGTAAGTCATGTTTTAATTTTATGGGCAATGTTAAATGAAGCATTTATGATGATAGTTAGAGATTAATGACATGAAATGGTGTTTTGTGTATGTATGTGTCGTGGATGATGAATAGGATGTAAATTTCTTACTTTTATATATGCTTGATGAGTAATGATTTATAGAGATGTTTTAGAAGTTGAATAATCATGACAAGGAGTTTTGTATATGCTAGAATGTTGGTGAAGAAATGAACATATATAGATATATATTGATGTTTTGTTTCATATAAATGCTAAATAATGGGTTAGGACTTGTTTTAGGGATGATTGATATTATATATGATGAGTAAGAAACTATGAGCTATGCTACACATGTTTTTAAGATGGATTGGTTGTAAAAAGGATGTTTTAATGAGAATTAGAAGTTGATAGATAGGTACATGAATACATCTTGTTTTTTGAGTTAATGATCAAATTTAGATCATGCTTTGTTGGTGAATGATATTGAGATGAAATGGAGTTAATAATAAGGAGTAAATGAAGTAGAAAATGGTGATCTTTGTACGAGTTATGTTAGGTATGAAATCTGGAAAGTTTGAAGATGATTGACTCGAAAATATTCATTGAGTATGTTTTAATCTTTTAGCCATAACTTTTTCTTTAGTTATTCAAATAAGATGATTCTTAATTTGAATTAAATTAGAGACATATATCTACATTTTTCATGAAGAAGTTAGATTCCAATTCTATCTAGAAGAGTCCTAAAATCTGACCTGAAGTTGAAAAACTGGGTATGCATATGTGAAAGTTCGCCACGACAAACTCTTTGATTTGTTGTGGCAAACTTGAAGGTTTTAGCTAGGATTCCTTTCGGTTAAAGTGGGTCGTAGACAAATTTAGGTTTTGCCACGGTGAACTTGTGAGATTTTTGTGAGAATTCCTCTTGGGAGGAGTTCGCCGTGGCAAACTTCTGACTTCGTTGTAGTAAACTTTTCTCTACACTAAATATGTTTCGGTATTTTGGGCATATCTTGTCCTGTATTTATCCAAACAGAATGATTTTTAATTTGGAGTAAAATAGAGACATAGGACTACAAACTATCTGAAGAAATCAAATTCTAAATCAGATATAAGAATTTCAATTTCTAAGTGGAAGTTGAATGCAGGGCATTGTCTCATAATAAAAGTAATCCAAAAATATTTAGAGTATAAATTTTGCAATACTGACTCAAATTGAATGATCTTAGTATCATTAGAAACGTGAGACATAGGAGAGAGATTTTATTAAAGAAAGTGTTCTCAAATTTTCCCATTTTCATTGTCTAAATGATCAAGAACAGTATACCCAAAAGTTAGTTTTTGGAAAAATCTGAAATGATTCAATGAGTAATGAATTGTGATTTTAATGGTTTTATTGAGATATAAACCTAAGTACAAATTATGCTTAGGTGAGTTTAGAAATATGACAAATCATGTGATGAGAATAATGAAAAAATACTTGAGATTGTCATGAACATGAATTGTGCATATTTTATATACATACATGTGCATTATAAAACTCTTGTCATTGTGCCAATTTGTGATATATGTATATTGTTTGTTATAGAAGAGCAACTGGAATGTCAACCTCCAGACATTGCCTGAATTTCTAGGCATTAGCTTCGAGAGCAACCTGTGAGTAACCTAGACGGTTTCTCTAGATTGATTGTTTGTTTTTATTTCGTTTGAATTATTGAATGAATGTGATTTGGTTGTATTG
>JANJEY010000005.1:26171202-26182749 GCA_024703695.1 Erythroxylum cataractarum | reverse complement strand
TTTAAGAAGAATTTCCATTCAAATCATATCATAAATAATATTCAATAAGAGGTAACTATTGGTTTATACTTTATAAATTTATCACATAAAGCTCTTATTTATCAATTTGAGTATGAACCTTTAGTGCTGATTGTTTGGGTTTGAATTATGAATAAGGTGTTTAATAATTATTTTAAAGTGTGCATTGAACATAGACAATGTCTGCGTTGTTAAAATAGCATTCGAGGAGGAGGACAAAAAACGAGGAGAAAAAATAACTTGAAATAGCATTCGAGAAATCCCAAAAAAAAAACATACAAGAAAAAAAAACATACCTATGAGTTAATCTGTTCTGTGTCTTGAGAATATGAGTTCTTGCTGTGTGTTTGAGAAGAAGAAATTTTGTATAAACAGAACAAAACCAAAGAAACAGAATAGTCACTTTTAACTTTCAATATATACGTAAGTGACACAAAAATGTCTACCTAGAAAAGCTAAAATAAGGATCTTTTCTGAAGAGTTCCAAATTTGAACTTTTGAAAAAGTTATATTTTAGCTTTTTAAAAAGCTATTTTTACTTAAAAAGTTCTTTTGAAGTTTAGAGCCAAACACTTATTTTTTCTTTAGAATAGCTTTTGTAGTGAAAAAAAGTGATTTTTTTGTCTTCAAAAGCTGAACCAAACAGGCTCTTAATACCCATAATTAGAGACTATATGCAAAATAAGGTATTAAAATAAAATTTATATTAATTAGGTAATAATTTAGAATTAATAAATAAGGATAAGATTTTGCTCAATTAGATGGGAATTAGGTATGTTTGATGAAAATTGTATATGATAAAGATCCCCTTATTTATTTTAATTCATTATTTATTAATTAAAATTTTAGTTTGTTCTTTAACATTTGAGAACACATTGGTCTACCAATATTCTAGTGTGGCCAACCAGTGTACCCAAAAAACATGTTTTTGGCCTTTCAATAGGTTTGTTAATTATCTGGTCACCCAAATAGTCACATTTTTTAACAATATCCTTCAATGGTTGACTAATTTATGTATCTGATATTGTTGTTGCTTTCCAATGAGTTTGGTTTGTAGTCATCCAATGTCACTATTCTAAGACTCTTTTCTTTCTATTAAGTTTGGTTGTATAAATTAGTCAACCAATATCGCTTCTTCCCTTAACCTGTTCTTTGTGAGTCGCCCATTAGGTTCCTAAGTATACTAGCAATAGTTATAAATTATAAACTTAAATTATGTTTAAGATTACATAAATTAAACTCACTTAATTCATTTTTAATTCTTCAATTAAATAATTTATATTCACAAATGAAAATAATATCTAGCAATATATTATGACCACCCAAATGTCAAAAATACTAAATTGGTTCTGACTAACCCTTCTATACATGATTTTTTATATAATTTAACCCTTTTATTGTTCAATATTATGATTAGACATAGAGTATAGAATTGATGTCTACTCTATTTGAGTCAAATCATATTAGTTATCTACCATTAGTAATTGATCCTTTTAATGACAATTGAAAACTATTTTTAAAGTGTTATTCTATCTTGAACAAGGATTTTTAAATCAATAATAACTGAGAACAATATAATATTTTTCCTAATTACTTTAGAGTGAAGAAGGTCTCTCAATTATCTCCATATAGTTCATGTTATATCCAATGACTACCAATTGAGCTATCGTTTACTATAATAGATCATAAATAGTATCAAAATATATCAATCTTTAGATGATACATTTTAAAGATGTCATAATAAAGGATCACATATACAATAATTACAATGAAAATTTTCATAGACATATAAATAATGTTCCAAATGAAATTCTCGTATAGGTCAATTTAGTAAATTTGTTCTGTAATAAGCATCCATACATTTGTTTTAGTATCTTCAAACTTTAGTCTATAAGGTTAACTACTTCCTTCATAAGGAAGAATGATGTCATTAATGTATAGTCTTAATAAAATAATGACTATGAACAATATAGGGATAATACATAAAATCAATATGAATCTCATAGTTATAATCTTTTTATAATTTCATTTGCAATGTATACTTATCCTATGAATTTTATTATATACACTTTAATATGTATAAGATAAAGATTGCTTCTATCCCTAAGTTATAACCAACTAATTGGCTGTATGACATAAACCAGTAAAAGGGTAGTTACTAATTTGTGAATTTCTTTATTAAAAATGAAAGAGTGGTTTATTATTTAATTATTACATGTTAAGGGAGACCAAAAGTCCTTCTCTTTTAAGTATTAGAGAAGAACTACCACAAAATTTTCTCTTTTATGTTTAAATTTCTTCTCTTTTAGTTCGAAGTGGCGAATTAATTGTGAAGCATACATCTTTTGATTCTTGTGTTAATAAATTAAATTTGGTGAGGCATTTAGATACAAATGATAGCACTTGTCTTCTTAAAGGCATGGTGCATGATTCAAGTTTAGAACCTTTATATGATTAAATCTCCGTAATTATGTAATGTTGGAGGAATAATATAATCTAACCAAATTGTAAATTAGTTATCAATATGACTTGACAATAACTTCGGTGAGGTTGTGTTCTTATATTATTTGCTTTACTAAATTTGAATGTCAACTAATTTAAAATATATGTGTACTTTAATTTGGTTATAAAATTATTTGTAGAACTCGTTGTTTTGCTTAATTAGGTAATTATATATTTGTTCATCTCAAAATCACATTTACCTTCATAAGCATGTAGAATGACTTGGTTTATGCACGAGTTCTAAGATATGAAGCTCGGTTATCGTTGTTTCTCTTATATATGAATTCTTTAAGATTATTACTTTTTCTTTTTGACGGTGATTATTTACTTTTTAAAGAATGCTTAAATTATGGCAGGCGACTTTCAATTAGTTTTTAGCTTAACAACAACATTAATTAATGACAAAAATAATGTAAAAAAAGTGGTAGTTAACGAAGGTATAAGATTGAAAAAAATACAATAAAACTAATACATTATTGTAATAAATTAAGAATTAAAGTGTAAAGATTAATGTGAAAGAAAAGTGAAAAAAAATATTGCCACGAAAGGTAGAGATATACTTTAAACAATGGAAACATAATTTTAATCAGTCAAAAGAATATAAAATAGTGAAAAATTAAAAAAGGACTTTAAAAATAATATTTTCTTAATATTAAACACTTAATTTAGCTTGTTAAGCCTTTGAAATTTGAATTATTAATATTGATGTAACCCTATTTTTAGTTTAGAGAAGGCCAGACAAAATTAAAACTAATGAGACGCAAATGCATATCCTTATACATTTGTCTAATTATGTTACAAAGTAATATAAATATACTAAACAAAAAATTAACATTTTGATAAAATATTTCTTAAACTTATTTGGGGATAACAAATCATGTGACCCATAAAAAATTTGAAAGTTAAAAGGCATGTATCCTGAGAATTGAATTTGAACTTTGTTTTTTTTTTTCATTTTTGACGTATTATATATTCTTAAATTCATTTTTACTAATAATTATATCAATTGTACCCAAAATTATTATTAAATTTCTGCCTAAGTAGTAGCTTCCTACTTTCTAGTTTAAAATTTTTATTGGAAATATAAATATTATCAAAAAATTATATAATTTATTTAAAATTGCATTTTGTATTTTGCAACGAAAATGGAAGTCTCATCCTTAAAACCATCGTCTTTTAGGGTTTAAGCTCCTCTGCTTGGTATCTGCCACGGTCGAAGAAGAAGACGCAAATATGGCCCTCTATCGCCTCCTTCTCCGCTCAACCACTGCCACCACATCTCGAGCTCTAATAAGACCCGTCCGCGTCATCTCTCCCATCATAAATCAAACCCATAATTCCTCCAGTGTTTTCTCACCACCTTTCCTCCCAATATACCGCACCTTCGCCTTCTCCTCCGCCGAGGAGGCTGCTGCGGAACGCCGGAGACGCAAACGTCGTCTCCGAATCGAACCCCCTATCCCATTGCAGCGCAACCCATATCCTCCGCCTCACGACCCTAACGCCCCTCGCCTCCCGGACTCCACCTCGGCATTGGTGGGCCCGCGCCTCAATCTCCACAACCGAGTTCAGTCCCTCATCCGCGCCTTTGACCTTGACGCCGCCTCCCTCCTCGCGCGCAACTCCGTCTACTCTCGCATCCGCCCCACTGTCTTCACTTGTAACGCCATCATCGCGGCTATGTATCGCGCCAAACGGTACCCTATCATTATTTAATATGTTATACCGCTGCTGATTAGTTGTTACTATGATAATTACATATTGTCTTGGTGATGATTTTGTTGGAATTTCCAGTTATGATGATGCGGTTGCGCTGTTCAAGTACTTCTTCGAGCAGCATGATATAATTCCTAATGTTGTTTCTTACAATAATTTGATTAATACTCACTGTGATGAGGGGAGGGTTGATACTGGGCTTGACGTTTATAGGCATATAATTGCTACAGCTCCTTTTAGTCCGTCACCTGTTACGTATAGACACTTGACTAAAGGCTTGATTGATACTGGGAGGATCGGGGAAGCGGTGGATTTGTTGAGGGAGATGTTGAATCGAGGGCATGGGGCAGATTCATTGGTTTATAATAATGTGATTAAAGGGTTTTTGGATTTGGGGAATTTGGAGAAGGCGAATGAGTTTTTTGATGAGTTGAAGGAGAGGTGTTTGGTTTATGATGGGGTGGTTAGTGCCACCTTCATGGATTGGTGGTTTAAACAAGGGAAGGATAAGGAGGCAATGGAGAGTTATAAGTCATTGATGGATAAGAAATTTAGGATGGTACCGGCAACCTGCAATGTGCTTTTGGAGGTTTTGCTCAAGTATGGGAAAAAGGACGCTGCCTTGGCTTTGTTTGAACAAATGTTAGATAATCATACCCCACCAAACTTTCAAGCAGTTAATTCCGATACATTTAATATTATGGTGAATGAATGCTTTAAAGAAGGAAAGATTGATGTGGCCATTGATATGTTTAGGAAGGTGGGAACAAAGCCTGGGTCAAAGCCTTTTGCAATGGATGTTGCGGGTTACAATAACATTATTGCTAGGTTTTGTGAGAATGAGATGTTGGAGGAGGCAGAAAATTATTTCACTGAATTGACTTCGAAGTCCCTGAGCCCTGACGTTACAAGCTTTAGAACATTGATTGATGCGTACATGAAAATGGGAAGGGTTGCTGATGTTTTGAGGGTCTTTGGCAGGATGGTGGATACTGGCTTGAGAGTGGTGGTGGATTATGGGACTAGAGTATTTGCCGGATTGATTAAGAATGGAAAGGTAGTGGACTCTGCAGTGATTTTGACAAAAATGGGAGAAAGAGATCCAAAACCAGATCCCTTGATCTATGATGTTGTTGCTAGGGGCCTTATTGATGCTGCTGAATTGGATACTGTCAAGGATATTATGGATCAGATGATGAGATATGCTGTAGGCGTTCCTCCCACTCTAAAGGAGCTAGTAACTGAGACATTTAAAAGTGCTGGACGAGGTGAGGAGATTGAAAAAGTTTTAGATGAAAACAGATGGAGAAGTTTTCCAGGCGTCTCTCGTGGGCCTAGACAATCACAAATACCAATTGGACCTCCTCGAATGTCAAAGGACCAGTTACTAGGGCCATCTTCGTTGGGTGGACAATCACTATCCAGACAACCTCAGGCTGGGAGACTTCAACAATTTGACCAGCATCAAATGGTAGGGGACGCACAATCAGTGTCTAGTCGAATGTTTGAGCATCATTCTTCTTCCTCTCATGCTGTTGGACAACAAACTTCATGGTTCAGACAAAGTGGAAAGCAAGATTCATGTTCCTCCCAAGCTGGTGGTCAGCAGCCATTCTGGTCCTCTCAAACAGGAGCTCAGCAGTCATTGTGGTCAGCTGGAAAGCAAATTTCAGGGTCACCTCAAAGCGAAGGACAGCAAGTGGCACGATCATCTCAAACAGGGCAGGAGGTTGCACCATCCTCTCAAATGGGGGAGGTGCCACCATCATCTGTCACTGGAGGACAACAGCCATCATGGTCATCTCAAATGTCGGGACGACAGCCATCATGGTCCTCTCAAATGGAGGGACAGCAGCCACCATGGTCATTTAAGACAGGTGAGTCATCGTGGTCATCTCAAACAGAAGGATGGTCATCTCAGACAAGTGGCCAGCAGCCATCATGGTCACTGAAAACTGGAGTTCAGCAGTCAACATGCTTGTCCAAAACTGGGGGGGAGCAGCTAAGATTGTCATCTCAAGCTAGAATGCAGAATCCAACATCTTCATCTCAAACTGAAGGTCAGTGGTTAGGTCAAGCTGGAGGAAAGCAGCCTTCATGGTCTCCTCAAACTGGAGAGCAACAGGCCCCATGGACCTCTCTAGTTGGAAACAAATCCTCATCTCAAACAGGACTGCAATCTGCATGGTTCTCTCAAAATGGAGGACAACAGCAGTCATGGCCCTCACAAAGCAGAGGAGAGCAGCAATCATGGTCCGGTCAAATAGGAGGGCAGCCGCCATCACAGACTATGCACATGGCTAGTCAGCCTTCATACGGATCTGTGGAAACATCAAGGCCCGAGCCTATTGGCTCTTTGAGGAATTCGGGAGATCACAGCCATGGATCACCTTCGTTTTCTGGGCACCAGCCCACAGAACCAACTGAAATGTCGAAGCATTAGGATGGATCACAATGACAGCTATTTCGTTTCCGAGGCAATGGCTTTGGAGATTGAAGTAGATTTGTGCCTACTGTATTACAGTTTTGAGACTTGAAACTATTTTGTGCAGAGGCATGTAGCATTTGATCTTTGTATCATAGCATCTTTTAATGGGCAGGAACTAAGTATATCACAGCTTTATGGGTTAATGATTAGCTATTTCATCATTGAATAATTCAAAGAATCTGTTACTATTTTTCATCTTTCAAAAAGAAAGACACTGTTCGGTATGACATCTATCTATGAGTCCAAATTCTACATTTATTGTTTTACTCTTCAGCCTTGGCTCTATCTTCACGGCATATCTATCGGATTGTTGGCTTTGTTTTGATTGATTTTCTAATCTCAAGGAAAAAAAGGCCCGCAAAAAACATAAATCTCAGTTTAGGAAAGCTTCTGGATATGTGCTTATCAGCTTAAGATTAGTGGATATCCTCAGATGCGACGGCCTGTATAGTTTTTAGTTTTTACCCGTTCAATGCTACGCAAATGATACTTGAATTTCCGTCTAAGGCTTCTGCTCCTACAGATCCTAAGAGCAGGTCATACGTCTGCAGTCCTTTTGTTGTAGCTACATTAATCATCGGTGCTTACTCGTAATGCACTGATTGGAGAGGAACACAGAGAAGTGAGTATTTCCATTTACTTCCTTTTTGATTAAGTTCACTCCTCTAGAGACTTTTTCTTAGAGAATTTTGACACTTCTTATTGACATTGTTTTTGGATGTATTAACATGAGGGCCCTCTTGTGATGTTTTCGGGGGTTTACGGTACTTTTCAAAAATTAGATAATTAGCGCTTAAAATATCTCTACTGATCATTAAAAGGAACTTATGTAGTGTTATATGTAACCTCGTGTATGGTTGCTGTCTCCGTTAGTGGATACAGATGACAAGACAAAAAAATCTTGTCCCTCATTCATGTTTGGTTGTTATTTCACCACTTTTGTCTTCTATCTCTGGATGACAGAAGACATAAACTTTTGTCTCTCCTAAAATCGAAGAACACGGGGTTTGTGTCCCTACCTCCGGAAACAAAAACGTTGGGTTGGTCCAAATTGTCCCACTCATCTCGGCAGTCGTCTGGGTTCTCCACCAAAGCACGCCCCCATCTCCATCTCGGTTGTCGTCTGGGTTCTCCACCAAAGCACGCCCCCTTCTCCCGCAACAAAATCACTCCTCCCTCTCCACCATTTTTGTCTCGCAACTTCTCTCTCGTATGCGGATTCTTCTTCCCCAACACGCTCGTCGATTTTCGGAGGTCAAGTAAGTGTTTTTGTTTTTTTATGTTGGAAAAATGTCGCTGCTTCCTTGCTTGACTTTTCTCTGGTTGCGCAAATTAGGAGTACATTGTCTTCATTTTCTCATTTTCTTGTCTGGGGTTGGAAATGAAGGATGTTTATGAGAAATGGAGACCTTCGGTTTATTGGGTCTTCAAATATGTGATCTTGCAATACCTGTCTCTCCCTGTTTCTTTTATTACTCTCCATGTTTCTTGAAACGTCTTAATCAAATTGGGTCGTGATTGTGAGATCTGCCCAATAGTTTCCGATTGGACAGTGTTGGTATTGAATCGATTCTTGTTTCTTAATTTACCCTCTGGATTTAACTAAATTATTGTTGTAGTTGATCTGTATTATGGCACCAGTGTATCTGTAGCCTAGACCATGAAATTGGAAACGTTGATAGAGGTTGGAATTGAGCTGACACGTGAAGCTATTAACTTGATTAAGACTTGAAATTAACTATCAAATATTTGTGGGAATTTCCATCCAACTTGCTTGGTCTTAATAAAGTTGATTAACTGGTGCTGGCATTGAGAGTGAAATGCATTTGTGCATAACAAAAAGCCAGAGAACATTATGATGTGTATAGGGATCGAGTAAGAGGGGTGTGTGTCATAGACAACAAGTTTTATAACTTGTGCTAATATGATATTGTCTGTGTTCTTGCATGCTGTTGTATGTATTGTCTACTCCATTTTTAGATTGCTCTTTATATGCAGTGCTTGTAAATTACTATTTTATTGATGTTACAGGTTGACAAGGGAGTAAATCTGTGCATTGTTCTTTCTGTTCTTATAAGAGCGTGCTATTTTCCTTCTCTGGCTGCTAAGACAGTGTACGAAGTAAGTTGCTATACCTGTTTTTACATTTAAATTTCATCAGTTGATTCTTTATGGTATTAATTTTACTTTTGCTAATATGTGAAGTAAGTGTTTGATGGTGTAGTGATTCAATAAAATGAATGAATAAAGTTGTTTATCACTCTGAAATTTGTTGTGCAATTGCAAAACTAAGCCTGTACTAGTTCTTGAAAGGTAAGGTAAAAGAGAAGAAGATTGTAAATTATGTGACATGGCAATGGTCTTCTTATTAAAGTCTCTTGTTTCCTGCATTATAGGTTGTTACTTGCCAGTAATAATTAGGCATTGCAGGTTCTAAAATTTCGTTTGTAATCAACATCCAACTCAAACTAGTGAAAATGACTCATTTGCTTATCGGATCCAAAAGCTCCACTCAGTAAATCCTAAGCTTTTGGCAGTGACAAAGACTTCATTAGAAACTAGGGTAGGGTCTTCATGAAACGTATTATACGTATTTCACATACATTACGATAGGATAACTCAATTAGGAGATGTCACACTGCTACATTGCTTAAAGGGGTGTCCTACCATTTAAAACATAGCACTCATCACTGATCTAGCTCTCTGCATATTGTTTTCAATCTGTTCAAAGCTTCCTTGAGAATACAGATGTGTTAAACAAGAAAATGCATTGTAAGCTTATTAAACCATTACAATGGTTCTAAAATGAGCACATGCTAAAAAACATTAAATGTACAAAAAAGGTTTGATTGGGGTTAAAACTATTCACCAAATATGAGGTTTAAAATTCTCCATTATGCATTCAATTTTACTTATTTAGAGTAGCATTCATCCATATATTCTTCTGATGTTTCTTTGTGAAGTAGTATAGTTATAATTACATATCCATAGGAGATTTTTGTTATATCTTACTTATGACATGTATGTTCCAAATGTTTCTACTACATGTGCAACTTCAAATTTGCCTTTTTTAGTATAATGTTCAACGTAATTTGAAGCTTCCCACTTATTGATTTCTAATTTTTTTTAATTTGGACATGTATCTTTATTATAAGCAACTATGAATTACTTCATCTAATGAAATCTATTCATCAATGTTCTTATTTTTACCTTTAAATAAATGATAATGATTTTGTCTGTAGCTTATTTCCAGGTATCAATTGAAGCTTTCGATTATGTTATTAGGCATAATATCACTTTTAAACCTCCTATAAAATGTATAACCAAACATAAAAATTAATAATTCAATCCTATTCATTTATCTTCCTTAGGCCAAACTTGTACACTCAACTAATGCACACTATATTGTTCACTTTATTATATTTCCTTCTAATATTAGCTAACAATTATACGAAACAATATATGTGATCATAATGAGACACTTATTTCCAAATAGTTATTGAAGACCTTACAATAATTTAACCAAAACATTAAAATGTGCAATAATAATTCAAGTATTGATGTACCTAAACGAACATAGTTCAGGTATTTTCCCCAATCCATGTTTCTCTGTCACCCTTCCTTCCCTTTGCTGCACGGAGTTGGTCCATGCTTCCTCTTTAATGAGTAGTTCATAAACCCAAGGCTTGCTTTGCTTCACATATGATAATTTCTACCAATTCTTCTTTCGCTCATCAAGGCTTACCCTAATTCAAAAAACCAAGTATTATTTCTACTCACGGGTAATGTCTTGAATTTGGTTTCCTTCAACTGTTGTGCTTCGAATATATTAGGAATTAAGCAAATATTGAGTTGCTGTATTTTCTTGTATTATTGTTTGTGGCTTATTTATGATCAATATTTGGTTTTGAATCTTTGCAGACAGTATTTATTTACAAAAATGGATAACAGGAAACATGATGCTATCTTTAAGGCTCTAGCATGTTTTAAGTTTTGGAATGGGTAATTGAACTTAAAGAGAATGGTGATGTTGCTAGGCTTGTAAGTATACACAAAAAATGTAGGAGGAGTGAAAATGCTAGAGGTTGTAGGGCGTTGACAGTACCAAGTAGACAAACTAATATAGATAGGATTTTAAAAGAGGGTGATCGGAATAGCCAATGGGATTTAAGGATGGACTTAACTGCATTTAAAATATTATGTGAAATGCTTCAAGTCCACAGTGGCTTGCCGAATACTGGTCATGTGCCAATTGAAGAAAAAGTATTAATCTTCCTAAGAATATTAACACAAAATGAACCTAATAGAGTATTAAAAGTTAAGTTTATGAGGTCTGGAGAAACCATTAGTAGGGTCTTCCATAGTGTGTTGAAGGTTGTACCAAATCTCCAACATCTGTTGTATGTCAAGCCCATACCACTTCCAGAGGATTGCACAGAAAATAGATGGAAATGGTTTAAGGTTAGTATATGTAATTAGCTATAATAACGTGCCATATTGACTTTATTAAATTACTAAACTATAACCTTTTTTTTTGGAATTTTTTTTCAAAGGGTTGCCTTGGTGTGCTAGATGGAACCTATATAGATATAACAGTTCCTCATTCAGACAAACCTAGATACAGAGGTAGGAAAGGGAGAATATGCACTAATGTGTTAGGAGTGTGTGATAAGAACTTAAACTTTGTTTATGTTCTTGCTAGATGGAAGGGTTCAACATCTGATTCAAAGGTTTTGCATGATGTTGTTACTAGGCGTAATGGACTTCAAGTTCCAATGGGTATGTAAGATAAGAATTATCATAAATTTGTTATTTTTTGGAAA
>JANJEY010000005.1:26034195-26051416 GCA_024703695.1 Erythroxylum cataractarum | reverse complement strand
TGCATATATGAAAGGAATACCTCATAATATATTATTAACAAGTCATAATGTTAATACATGAATCACAACTATCCATTAGCCTAGGGCACACTACTAACACTAGCAATGTAGTTCATTCCTTTAACTGACTAGTATTCCAAAGGCACTTTGTGTATGTTACCCACAATGGTTGTGGCTTACTCTTATTTAGTGTAACTCCCGAGTACCACTTCTTAAGGAGATTTGGGTGACCAAGAATGTGCTAAGGCTTTGTTTCTATCACTTTTGTGTATTTTCTTCAGTTTTGAATTTGAACACAAACAACTCATCTTCATTAACCATTGTATTGATCAAACCCTTATTTCTTTAAGCTGCATTTGCCCGTTTGCTTACTATTGAGAATGTTAGTCTTTTTTTGAGAAAGAATCTCACTAGGGAGGTACTCCACTACCTAGCACCTTGCTGAATCACTTCTATAGGGGCCTGAATTGATTCTCACTAGCTAACTTCACATATCTCACCTTACTTAGAATTCCAAAATCTCTTAATATCGAGCTCTATATAGTCTTACTCTTCTCCATCTCCTGATGTCGCCTATTAGTGGTTCCCTTTAGTGGGGGAAGTTTGTGAAGTAGGCTTGATAAGGTATAGTCACTGTAGTAGATATATGTTCTAAGGTTGTTGGTAAGTTGTTCTTTGAGGTTTCTAGATTTATTGTCATGAAGATTTCGTTCCTATAATAAAGGCTATTTATAATGAGGGTTGAAGTTAGATGTTGGCTGTTAGGTGGTTGGACACAAGGTTTCAATCTGGAAACAATTTTGTTTAACTATTTAGCTATTTGAGACTTCGCCATAAGTAAAAGCATAAGAAATGTATTTATGAAATAACTATAATAAACAAAAAGGTAAAACTTCACATATTAATAGAAAATAAAAATAAAAGATAAATTATCAAAGAAAATCAGAATATTTTATTCTTAAAAAATGAAAAATTCATAATTAAATAAAAAAAGAATATAAGATATGGAGCCTTATTTTCTCTTTCAAAACTCAAACAAAAAAACACTTCATTTTGCGTTTGTTTGATCTTTTACTACAAATAAAATCAATATTTCTGATTCGTTTACATTTATTTCACTTTACATCTTCAATTTTGGTTTTAAAATTTTAATGCATTTTCTTTATTAAAAAATATAATAATTTGTATGGTTAAAAAAGTGTATTTAAAGTTGCAAAATTTTTATGGTAACGAAATTTATGTGCCTCTTTGGCTATATTTAAAAAATTTATGTAAGCAATATTTATGACTCGTACTTTTTCTAGTGGCTGATATTGAAGTGATCTAAAGCAAATTAAAGGTTATGTTAAAACAAAAATGGAGGGATTAATGAGAAGCTTGAAATAATTTTAAAGATAAATTAAGGTACTTGCCAAAATTTTACATTCCTTACTTTCGTTATAAATAAGATTATAAATAATAAAATATAGAACATACTAAAGGACAAAAAGGTCAAATAAGTAGGCATTTCATGAAATAGCTGACTACAATTCTATTGTGTTCCTGGCTTAGGGAGGGAAAGAAGAGGGGGAGCGAGCAATTGAATACGAATTTCAATTTCAAAGTTTAAACTTCAAGAAACTCCTTTACTCCTACCATTTCCTCAACCCTGCTACAGAAGAACAACACCCAAATGAAAGAAAATAAATCACCTTCATTAAATTTTTCTCTTTGTTTTCTTTTTCCCACTTTATATATATATATATATATATATTTAAAATAAAAAAATTACCATAAATTATACAACCCACCAGTTACTGTCTATGCCATCGTCTCTTTCCCCATTTCCATTTCAATTGGATTTCAGATCCAATCTAGGGTTTTCATCCTTTTTTCACGTCTCTGTCCATCTCTCTTTTTCGATCCGCATCTCATTACTCTCCTTGTATTCGATTTTTAGTTTTGAATATCACTAATACTTTTGAGTACAAAGAAAATGGACGCGATCGAAGAATTGGCGCAGCTTGGGGAGACTATGAGGCAAGCCTCAGCAGTGCTCGCCGACGAGGATGTTGATGAGACGTCTTCTTCTTCCACCTCCCGACGCTCTTCCACTTTTCTCAACGCCGTCGCTCTCGGCAATGTCGTAAGTTCCTCTTTCTCTCTGTCGGATGAGGAGTTCCATTGTTTGATCTGTTGGAGTTTGGATTAGGTTGTTTCAGTTCATGATTAGTAATGCTGATAATTGCATGCATTTGGTGCAATTGTATGGATGCGGTTTGACATGTGTGCATGTGTCTGTAGTTGTCTGGATTAGAGATTGAAAGGTGCAGTTGTTGTCAACAAGCATTGCATACGTGAACGCCATGATGACCTAGTTTAGGAATGCAGAACCATATTGGGTGCAGTTTTGGCATGGGATCTAGTTGAAGATCTTTTGTTTTGGTTTAGGTGCAGTTATTGAGTATACAATGTATCTTACTATTCATCTGCTGTCCATAGATGTTATCTAGATCATGTAATTAATTTGGTGTTTCTTCTAGATTGGATTCTTACTGATGTGATCAGTGGGGAAGTGGCTCTATTTGCCTCTCTCTAAAAGCACCAGCATATGGGAATGCAAGAGAAAAGATTTGGATGATTATCAAACCTTTGGATATTTTGCTTCTTTTCTTGAGCCTTGTTTTATGTTGTTTGTTTTACAATGAGATATAGTTAAATTTTTACATCTCTTTGTATGCTGATTAGGGTGCTGGTAAATCGGCCGTCTTGAATAGTCTAATTGGACACCCTGTTCTGGTAAGTACGTCTGGTTTTTCTCCTACTACCCTTCTTGAGCATTTGATTTTCCTTTTTGGACTTATAATAGTTTTTGTTTATGTGGTTCGATTTGATGATGGCAGCCAACAGGTGAAAATGGTGCTACTCGAGCACCAATAAGCATTGACTTGAGTAGAGATGGCTCTTTAAGCAGCAAATCAATCATTCTGCAAATTGACAACAAATCTCAACAGGTTTCTGCAAGTGAGTTTCCTTACTAATGTACTTATCCAGTGCTTTGTGATTAATGCATTTTAGTGGCACTTGCACATAGACATTATTTTCTGGATGCCCCTAATATTCTTTGGTCTTTATAAAATGGCATATGATAGGTGCTCTTCGGCATTCTCTACAGGATAGACTGAGCAAGGGGTCAACAGGAAGGAGTCGGGATGAAATATATCTGAAACTTCGAACAAGTACAGGTGCATCCACTTCTTCTTTGAACGTTTATTTACAAAAAAAAATTGCCGACATGTTCTTTATGACGTAGAACATTTATATTAGTCTAATGTTGCATGGCATCATTTTATGATAGCTTATTTTTCTTTATGGTATTCCTGTGGGTTGCATCTAAATAAAGCCATCCCTAACCATTTCCCGTGATTGAACTAATATTAGGCCGGCTTCCTGTCCTTTTCCATTTGCATATGCAATTCTCTCAAGTAATTTATGTTCCATTATGGATTTGCTTCACCTGGACATCTAGCTTTCAAGAATGATATAAGCGATGGCTCATATAATACTTAAGCATTTTTTGGTCTAAGTTTTGATAACAGTGAGATGGGAAAAGGAAAGGCACAGACCTGCATCTTAAAGTTATAGTGTCTAGCAATCATCAACAGTAACATTATTTGGTTTCTTTGAAGGTCAAAACATGACAGAGAAACTGGACATTGGTATTCTTGGTCAGGTGATCAACAGAAGTGACTTCTTACCGGACCAGACGTTTTATCAAATTCTATCATCTTTAATCAGAATTGCTCCTTGAACTTGATTGAGCAGACTTAATTACCTGCTGCAAACCTTATTTCCTCTTGTGCTTCTAGGTTCATAGGATTTTTCAGCATTTTGTAGTTACTTGTAGCTGGCAGTCCTTGACTGTTAAGATTTACCATCATCCATTCGTGAAATACTGTTTTTTGGGAATATATGAAGACAAGTTAATGATAATATGAAAAGAAACAAAAAGAAAGAAGGATTTTGTTCATTTCAATAAATTTATGACATTGTTCTTATTATTATCTATTTACTATTTACAGCTCCGCCTTTGAAATTGATTGACTTGCCTGGATTAGACCAAAGAATCATGGATGATTCATTGGTGAGAAGCTGATAATTTCCCTTCTCTTTTAAGTTTTAGAATGAAATTATGGTGGATATTGGTTATTTTTTACTTCTAAGATGTTGTGATTTATAGCTCCCCTTTCAAACTTATCTTTTTGAACACTTCTAACAATTTGACTACTTTCTATTCCCAGATTAGTGAATATGTTCAACACAATGATGCAATCTTGTTAGTCATAATACCAGCTGCTCAGGCACCAGAAGTTTCATCATCAAGAGCCCTGAGAATAGCGAAGGAATATGATTCAGAGAGTGGGTCAATTTTTAAACTTGCATAAGTTGTTGTTTGGACAATGAGTCATTACGATAGTGGTTTACTTCAGTCCACTGTCTCTCACTCAGTTTCTTGCTTTTACTCTTTTGTAGTAGCCTTTAGTTGATTTGTGTTGCACTTTTTCTTATTGTAGGTACCAGGACAATTGGTGTAATCAGTAAAATTGATCAAGCTGCTACAGAATCAAAAGCTCTTGCAGCTGTTCAGGCCCTGCTGTTGAATCAGGGACCACCGAAAACGTCTGATATACCATGGATAGCATTGATTGGACAGTCTGTATCAATTGCCTCAGTCCAATCTGGTAGTGCCTCAGTCGAGAATTCTTTAGAAACTGCGTGGCGAGCTGAGAGTGAAAGTCTGAAATCTATACTGACTGGTGCTCCGCCAAGCAAACTTGGGAGAATAGCTTTGGTGGATGCACTGGCTGGTCAGATCCGTAATCGCATGAAGCTTAGGCTACCCAATCTCCTTTCTGGGTAATCTTGCTTTCTGGTTGCAGCCTGATTCGTTGTCTTTGATTGCCATTGTAGCCTCTGAATTACAAGAACTGTTGGACGATTACATTTCATGTGTTTTAAGATTCCTACATATAATTCAGTGTAGTGGTTTATTGCTTCTTACATTGGCACTTTCACTTTTCTGGGGAGGATTTGAAAGACATTGGCTAACAAGTATTTAGTTACTCAACTGGGGTACCTGTGTTTTCTATATACTGTTATGTTATGCTTCTAACTGTATCATTCAACACTCCAGGCTACAGGGAAAATCTCAAATTGTTCAGGAAGAATTAGTGAGACTTGGTGAGCAAATGGTCAATAGTGCTGAAGGAACAAAAGCTTTGGCTTTGGAGCTCTGTCGTGAATTTGAGGACAAATTTCTCCAGCATCTGATGGGTGGTGAAGTGAGTAGTTCCTATCAAATTGACGTGGGTATTGTCTCTATTCTGGTTGATGGAAAAAACCACTGACTTTACAACTATAATGCTTCATCAGAGAGAAATAGGATATATGGATAATGGTTTACTTGGTGAGATTTATGAGCCTAGAGACTTATGATGTGCGCTGCCAACAACTTCGATGAATTCTTGGCTCCCGAGAAATAGGATAGATGGATAATGTTTATGGTTTGCTCGGTCAGATTTTTGGTAGAAATATTGCATTAACATTTAAAGACCTGACAATGGTCATTTGAATAGTTCCTTGAAATGTCTGGAAATTTGTAAGGGCATGCACTAGAAAAGAAACATGCTGTGGTCATGTTCAAAAACATTCATACCTGTTATCTCTGGAATGGATATTAAGAGTCTTCTACATGTTTTGTTCTTGGGTGTGAAAATGTTTATCAGGAGCCAAAAATAGTGGACCTGTAGCAATTTTGGCTAGTTAACTGTTTTCAATAATTTACTACTTATGAGCCATCGGCTCTGAATTTTGGATGGCTGGCTTACCTGTGTTGCTTCTGACTTGTAGGTCAAAAGTTCACCATCTCTTTTTATTTTTCTGCATCATTTGAGAATTTACGGATTTTCTTTCCTGCTTTGAACTGTATAATAAATTATACTATAACCTATTTTTACCGGCAGGGTAATGGATGGAAAGTAGTTGCCAGTTTTGAGGGTAGCTTTCCAAACAGAATCAAGCAGCTTCCTTTGGACAGACATTTTGACCTAAACAATGTCAAAAGGGTACATCATTTTACATTTGATATGCTATGAAATTTCTTCTATTAAATTTTGATGGTTTGGCAGTTGACGGAGATTGCTATTGCAGATTGTACTAGAGGCAGATGGTTATCAACCTTATCTTATATCACCAGAGAAAGGATTAAGGTCATTGATAAAAATAGTCCTAGAGCTGGCAAAGGAACCTTCTCGCCTTTGTGTAGATGAGGTACAGTCTTATGGTGCAGGGTTATAATTAATTTTTTTTATTTGTCCTTATCATTCAGGGTACAAACCATCATCTTTAAGGAAGTCGAGATCAATGATTTGGTAAAACACTGAAATTTTATTCAGTGATACTACAGAGTTTCTAAAATTAAATGAATAAAGTAAAATTCTAGTCCCGTTATACAGTTAATTTCCTGCAAATATTGGTGTAGTGGACTGTTGCTTTCATGTCTATAATCATGAGAGGTTCTGCTTTTCCTTTTTCAGTAAATGTCCTACTGTGTTTTTGTCATAGTTTCATTCAACAGTTTGCTATAGTGCATATTAAAAGAAACAAAAATATAAAAAAAATCTAAGTCCACCAAATATATGAATTGCCAATACTAAGCGAAATGTGTATGGTATACAATAACTTTTATTTTTAATCTAATTAGCAATTTATATTTAAAAAAACTAAAAAAAAGTGCTCATAATCATCAAACATGATATAGTAGGAGTTAAGTAAGAGGAATGAAAACCTGAAAAGATACTTAGAGATAAAGTTAGAAGAAAAACTGAAATAGATGTGAGACTCGGAATTGAACATAGGAGGTTGAACATAGGAGGAAAAAATTTCCGTATGTAAAATGTTCTGGATAGGCTAAAACAAAGTTCTGGAGTTTCTACGTTTCGTAGACTGCCTTTATAAAGGGATAAATGTTTCTCAGAACGGAAGGCTAGCCAACTGGTGCTATTATTTGTTATTGTTCTAGATGGTTTCCATATTGTGATCTACATAATGAGTTTCTTATTATTTTACCTGTGCTAAGTTAGTTGCTGATAAACCAGGTGCATCGTGTGCTAGTTGATATTGTAAATGCTGCAGCGAATGCTACCCCTGGTCTGGGAAGATATCCTCCCTTTAAAAGAGAGGTATGATTGCAGTTTAGCTGATTAGATGTACTTTCCTGTCATATATGCTTCTTTTTCTTGAATCGCTTAATTTATTTTTTAAACCAGGTTATAATGTACTTTCCTGTCATATATGCTTCTTTTTCTTGAATCGCTTAATTTATTTTTTAAACCAGGTTATAGCAATTGCAACGACTGCACTTGAAAGTTTTAAGAATGAAGCTAAGAAGATGGTAGTTGCTTTGGTTGATATGGAGCGTGCATTTGTTCCACCTCAACATTTCATCCGACTGGTGCAGAGACGGTATGCGTAAAAGTAAATGTTGATTATTTTCTACTCTCTTTCTATCTGTTTTGTAAGGAAAACAAACAATATACAATTCATTCGATGGGATAAGTTTTAGATGTTAGCATTCTACTTTGTGGTGTTTAAAACATGAATTTGAATGTTGTATGTTGTTACTGATTGTTTTTGACTGAATATACTGTAATAATTTATGATTTAAGATTTCAATTATCTATGTGTGCCCCTGTATGTATGGATGCAAGCTATTCTCCACGCTAGTTTTCTTATCCCCTCTCATTACAATTTTCACCAGAATGGATAGGCAACGGCGTGAAGAAGAGATAAAGCATAAGTCCTCCAAAAAGGCAAATGAGGCTGAACAGTCCATCCTAAACAGGGTATGAACTTGTTATGCTGTCTAATGTACTATTATACCTGTTTAGTTATATATTCTAAGTCCACTGACTTTCTCATGTTATTATATTTGTTTTATATAGGCAACTAGCCCTCAAATGGGAGGTCAACAGTCTGGAGGAAGCTTGAAATCAATGAAAGATAAATCAAACCAACAAGATAAGGAAACACAAGAAGGCTCAGCTTTGAAAACTGCTGGACCAGAAGGCGAGATCGCTGCTGGTTTGTGCAGATCTTGCAATTTTCAAGATTGACATTATCAACTAGGCCTGTTCTTATTGTGTGAAAATCTTTAACCTAACTCTTGTTTTGACCAAGAAAATGAATGCAGTGAGGACTTGTCTGGTTAGTCAGTTGTTCACTAAATTAAACATGAAGTTGTAATTTGAATAAGACATCCAAAATTATGAAGAATTACATGATGAATGTGAGTAATTTAGCAGTTTTTCTTGCTTTATTTGTTGCACTTTTTAGCAGCGATAATTTTATATTGCTTCACAATCTGTAGTTGTGAGATAAATTTGTCATCGGAAACACTATTGTACTGGTTTTTAATGCCTTACATGTCAGATATATCAGGTTGACTAATGTCTAATTAAAAATTCTTTTACATGCCAATTTGAGATAGAATGGTAAACCTATTAAAGACAAATCTTCTCTATGTCATACACAGTTTGATTTGTTTCTTATATGGGAATGGTTTTGAGAACCAAACCAGCAATTATATACACTGAGCATACCACGTAAATTGATTTTTTAAGAATTAGCCCAAGTTAGCCTTTCTTACACACTTCACTTGTTTTGGGATTCCCATATTGAAGATTAATCATGAAAATTTATATTGAAAAATATAAATTAGCTTCTTTTTAATTGCTTTTTATATGATCCCTCTCCTTGGATGTTACTTGATGTTATAACAGGTTTGAAACTTAGACCCTAAAGCCTTTGTGGGAAGTGCTTCTCTTTTTATTTAATCTATTTAGTCATCCAAGTGTAATGCTAATAGAAAGCCATATAGCAGATTATCTGATTCTGCTGCTTCTTATTCATCAACAGGATTTTTATTGAAGAAAAGTGGGAAAACAAATGGATGGAGTAGGCGGTGGTTTGTATTGAATGAAAAAAGCGGAAAGGTATTTGCACATTTCTCTAGCCAGTTGTAAATGAGACTACATGGCAGTTGAAATTCTGCAGATCACTCACTTAAAATCTTCTTTTCTGCAACAAAGTTGACACTTCTTCTCATCCTTAACTGTTATTTATGTTCAAATTTCATTGGCATGCATGTGTCTGTAAGCATGCATTATGTCTGATTACTGCCAGTTTTAGTTGTTTACCTAAATACTTAGTCAAGAAAAAGAAAGAATTTTTTTTGTTTCCTACCCTTTCTAGATCTTTCAGTGTAATAGTTTGTAATGTGACTGTTGCCATGTTTAAACTCTTCCTCTATATTTCTTTGGTTCATCATATAGTTGATGTCAATTGCAGCTTGGTTACACTAAAAAGCAAGAAGAGAGGCATTTTCGAGGTGTTATTACATTGGAGGTAAGCGATGTAGTTGGAAATTGAATTTTTACAATATCATGACTGATTCCTAAGGAATAGTTTCAAGCATCCAGAGATTATGGCTAAACTTGCTAGAATTGACAACATTCTTCTCCCTATGATAGTCTGCTTTAGGAAGCTTACATAACCCATCTAGTGTGTCGTTAGATATGCTGGAGTTTTTACTTAAAAATAAGAATAATGTTATTTTGAAATACTTGTGATAATTCGTTTGCAAATGTAGTGTTGCTGAAAATGGAACATGTTTTCTTAATATAAGCTTGAAGTCTGCATTTTGACGTTCGATCAATCTGCTTTCTAAATTGGGAATACTTGTGATAAATCAGTAGTCATAACCTAGAAGTAAATGAAGCTAGAAGGGAACAATTGTTGCTAACTGTGGACAGATTAATTTCAGATATAAATATTATTTGAAATTTCTTCTTTCCTCCTGTTGTCGCATGTCTTAGGGGATGAAAAGGTCAAAGAAACTAAGAAAGGCGTTGTATCGTTTAGGAACTGTGTTGTTGATTTTGAGTTGGAGGCAACTCAGTAAACTTAGTAATTTATGAAAAATAAAGGTAACATGAGCACAACAGCATATACCTAAAGTCTCCTAATTCAAGAAAAAAGTTATGGAAAGTAGAGATAGGTCTCTTCAGCACATGTAATGAGTGTTGCTTGTGTTAATATGGAAAATGGAATTTATGCTGGAGAAATGTTTGTGCTGACATCTGTTTTGGCTGTCTGTTTGCTGGTATCTATCCTAACATTAGGTTCTGTTTGTTGCTAACGCACCACTGTTCCCGGTCGACAAGCTAAATAAGTTTAGGAACTTTAAGAATGGGAGATGAGAAAGAACTTCCTAATCAACTTTATTTTTTTACTTTCTGCATATTGAAATTGAACCCATTTAGCTTGTTTAATCTGATTTGATGACAAGGATCATATTCTGTACTCTTTTGGCTGTGAAAATTAGGAATGCAATATTGAGGAAGCTTCTGAGGATGATGAAGTGTCATCAAAAAGTTCCAAGGATAAAAAGGCTAATGGGCCAAGCTCTGAGAAAGGATCCAATCTTGTTTTTAAGATAACCAGTAGGGTACCATATAAGACTGTCTTAAAAGGTATCATTCCCATCTTTAGCGTCTGTCTTTGTCCTTTTTGTGTATTCTGTTTTTCCTTTCCCTTGTTTCACATGACTAGAGAAATCCAATTTCCTTTTGTATGTAGCTCACAGTGCTGTAGTATTAAAAGCCGAGAATGCAGCTGACAAGGCTGAGTGGCTTAACAAGCTGAGAAATGTCATCCAGTCAAAAGGGGGTCAAGTGATAAATGATTCTGGTCGCACCATGCGTCAAAGTCATTCTGAAGGTTCACTTGTAAGTTGTTGAAAGATGCCTATGTTATACTTTTGAGGAATAACTTCTTCTGTGAGTAACTGCTATAATGTGCTTAGGAATCCTAATTGTGCTAATGGAGCTTTTAACCGATGTCTTCTCTTTATCTTTTACTCTTTAATAAACAAAGTTCACATCACATTAACAAACTATATTGGCATTTATGTTGGTATTGGCTTAATTTCTGTACCTTGTTAGGATACCATGGCCAGAAAACCTGCAGACCCTGAAGAAGAGCTCCGATGGATGTCCCAAGAAGTACGCGGTTATGTTGAAGCTGTTCTTAACAGCCTTGCTGCTAATGTCCCAAAAGTAGCTCCATTTCTTGAACCCCAATCCTTTAACAATTCTATCATTTAACTTTTGATAATATAGTTTACTATTGTGGAGCAGGCTGTAGTTCTTTGCCAGGTAGAAAAAGCAAAGGAGGACATGCTTAATCAATTATACAGTTCCATTAGGTTGGTGCCAGTTTTACTCTTCATAATTACCTGTCACTTACATTCTGTTGTTGTGTATCAAAAGGAACGAGTTAATTTTGCCTCAGGTCCGTGCATGCATGTGGCACCAAAAAGTCGCACGTATGTTTCTGTAGATCTTTTGTTAATAGGCACTAACTTGTTTCCCTTGCTTTGTGGTTAGTGCACAAAGCTCAACCAGGGTTGAGGAGCTACTTCAGGAAGATCAGAATGTAAAGCGTAAGAGGGAGCGAATTCAGAAGCAATCTTCTCTCCTGTCCAAGCTCACAAGACATTTAAGCATTCATGATAATCGAGCAGCTGCTGCCTCTAATTGGTCCAACGGGAATAGTGGAGCAGGTGATATTGGCTTGAAACATGTCTGTTAACTATGTTTTATGCATACTGACATGATGATGCATTGGGGGGCATTAGATACTTTGATTAACAATCCCAGGATTAACATGTCTTTATTTGCACAAAGCTGATATTCTTGGGTTCCTGTCCTGCATGAAGTTGCTGATTTTGAATGTTTTTAGTGCTAGCTGAACTCAAAAAGAAATATTCAATTACTAGTGTGCCTTACTGTTTACAATATAACTTATAAAAAGTTAAGATATATATATTCTGTTGGAAGATATTGGTAAATGTTTCATTTTATAAACATTCAACAACAGACACTTGATAAGAGCCAAAATGCATATTGTAGACAGTCTGTTTTCTAAAACATGGTCTATGGGTACCCCTATGACTGATTTTGTTATTTGAGTGCCAAATGTGCACAGATAGCAGCCCAAGAACGAGTGGAACTTCAACAGGAGATGAGTGGAGGACTGCATTTGATGCTGCTGCAAATGGGCGTACTGACACATTTGATACTTCTGCTTCATCTAGGTCACATAGTCGACGAAACAGTGATCCAGCACAGAATGGTGGTGATGTAAGCTCAGGCTCAAACAGTGGCAGCCGGCGTACGCCGAATCGATTGCCACCAGCACCGCCACAATCTGGTTCATCCTATAGATACTAGATAAAAGGTTAATGTTTTACTGTTGCTCCCGCCTAGATGGAGCATTTCTCGAGTTCACACCACGTCTGTAGAAGTCAATTATAGAGGTTTCTGTGTCTGTCTGTAGATAACATATTACATATATTGGAGTTTGAATTTGGGATGTCATGTATTATCAGTAAAAAAAAATTCATATTCCTTTTGGCGGGTGGGTTGAAGAGGCCATTTTGGTATGAATGGGAGGGGCTACAAGGTTTATTTTTTCTTTTATCTCCAAATCCAATTGAAAAGATAGATTTATATGATGCCTAAGCTAAAATGTTTCCCAAACTTTTCTCCTACTGTTGCATTTATAATCTAATCTTGTGTGTGTGTGTGTGTGGTTCATGTCTATGTCTATGTCTTTGTCTGTGTTTGTGTCCACAAGTACCATCCCATTTTGTTATGTTGGGTATGTTATTTTTAAATTTGAAAAAAAAATTGTTTGTTTGAGCTTTTAACTTTTGTTTTTAATTTTGATTTTTTGATTTTTATAATTTATGAAAATTATAAAAATCACGTTTTTTGTACTGAAAAAATTAAAAAAATAACTTAATTTTGCAATTATAGATGGAATTTAAAATTGTGAACAATTAAATATTTCAACTTTTAATTTTTTTCAAATCTAACTTAACGTTTGTATTTTCGTTAACGTTGATGATGTGGTAAGTTATATAAGATAAAAATCTTAAACACAGTAGCTTATAGTTGTGTAAAATTATACAAGTAAGACTTATTTAAACAAATTAAGTAAAATTAAGCAAAATGAAGAAACTTAAAAGAACAGAGTTAAAGCTCTAAATTACCCTTGTCACCTTTACAAATTGGGATTTCATGTTGCACACCTTCTCTTTGCTCTTCTTTGTACGAGAGAGTGTTCTCAAACTAGCTACAAACATTTTTGGCTCCATTTCGTACTAGCTATAAATTGTCGCACCTATTTTTCATTTTCATCTGTGTTTGCACTAGGTAAACCAATAGTTGCAATAAGCGTTTCACACATTGATTAATCTTTGCTAATAGTAGGTAAAGAATTATATAATACCATTTGATTTTTCATTTGATCATATCCTTCATACAATTCTATCTAAGAATATCATCAATCTATTCATATTCTTTACTTTTTCAATAGTTGTATTACTCTATAACTAAATAGTGGTCAACGATCTAACTCTATCAAATCATCTCATAATCCATCATGTATTTCATTCCAATTTCCTAAGGGGATATACTATACACGAATACCTTTTACCAAACCCTTCAAAATTGAATTTAAAACCCAATATATCACCATATGATCTATCGTCTGCAATTACACAATCAAATCATACTCAAGTATTTTAATCAAATCAAAGGCATTACTACTAGATTGATATGTAAATAATCATAATTATGTAATTGAAGTAAATCACCCTGACTTCTTTTTTGAAAGTAACTTTTGAGTAGATAAACTCTCCTAACATGATAAACAAATATGGGTAGAAATAAAATATATGTTGCTATGGATAGAAATAAAATATATGTTGCTTTCGTTGTACCTGGTATATACTTGACAATAGGAAGAGTGTCAAGATGTCAGTAATGGTTTCAAGGATGTTATTTATTGTTGTTTTGATAATTTAGCAGAAGTTGAAAGGATATATTCTATATTTTGTCAACAGGAAGCATTATGTTCAACGGTAAAATATTGTTAATATATATTTATTGTTATATGTGATTATTTAATTGTATTCAATTATAATTAATATTGATATATCTATATAATTTAGATTTTAAATATTGATTGCCTAAATTGTAATGTGAAGATGAAGTTACGAATATCAAATGTTAAGCCTAACATTGGTCAACATTTTTACGAATGCATTAATAGAAAAGTAAGTATTTCAATTATTGCTTTTTGTCAGTGTTATTAGTATTAAAATTTTTTAACCAATATTCAAATTAAAGTTGTCTTGTAGGTAGTTTTTGTAAATAAGATGAAGGCGTGTTTTTGTCAAAAAATATGTTAATCATCTTTTGTATGTTGGGGTAAGAGTCTTATTCACAAGATGCATTGTTGTTTGCGGGAAATAAGTATATGTAGTAATTTACCCGCATAATGCAAATTCGTCATAAGTTTAATATTTGTGTTTATATCTTTATTTTGTATGTGTCATGTGATTTCAAAGCTTGGATGTCATGTAAATAGGATAAATATAGAGACATTGTAACAGCTAGAAGTTGAAATGTAATTTTTTTCTCTTTTTGCACTGCAAGTAGTATATTGTCTTGAAAGATCAAGGAAACTATTGAGTTTGCAAGTAGTATGTTGTGTTGATGTCGAATCATTTGCAAACTTCATTGTCGGGTTGGTAATGAAAAGGAATCGTAGCACTGATGACTTATAATTTATTAAACTCATTGTTGACTTAGATGTTAATTTTGGTCAATTTTAGTTTTAATAGGCCATCATAATGTTACATCTCGTTACCCATCTTAAGGTTAAAATTGTAAATGTGAGAGATTACGTAAAAATTAGGAAACACATTTCATGTTCATGCATTTCATGATGTGCACATATATGTTAATAGTGAATTTTTGCACATGAAAATGAATGTACATGCATTCATTGACATTCCGTGTATAATTGTTTCAAAATGTAATTTTTATTAATAATTGTGATTTTTATGTGTCAAAAAATTGATTTGGAGAGTTTATTTGCGGATTTAGAAAATTTGAAATTATTGGAGAAATTTTTAGAAATTGTTGGATATTTTTGGACTAGGAAAATTGTCAAGTAGCAAAACTATTAATAAATGGTAGTAGAAATTACTGTTTAATGGCAATGAAAATTTCGATAAATGACTTTAGGATTTATTCACTAGTGCCAGTGAAAATTGGGGGACAATTGGAGTAGAAATTGAAATTGATTGGACAAGTGACAGGTGACATATGTCACTTGCCAAACAATATCTTAAGTCCACTAAAACATTTAAATCCCATTTTTATTTGCTCCCTCTCGATGTCTCTCTCTTAAAAAAAAGCCATTAGAGTTTGTTTGGTTCTCTTCTCCTTTGTAGCTTCTTTTTTTAATCTTCTTCTTGATTTTTTTCTCTTCAAATCTCCACCCACGTTGGCATCTCATCTTCCATTTGTTACTCCTTCACTTTGTCCTCTTTTTCATTCCCACCAAAAAGCCCTAACCTTCCAACCCTTAAGATGGTGATGATCGTGGGTTGTGTTTGGAGTTAGGTATTTTTGATTTTCTTGAAGGGTTTAAAGATTTGGTAGCTAAATAAAGTAAGTTATGTTTTAATTTTTTTAAGGGTAATGTTAAATGGAGCTTTTATGATGAAAGTTAGAGGTTAATATATAAAATGGTGCTTTGCGTATGTATGTGTCGTGGATGATGAAGAGTTTGTGAATTTTTTTGCTTATACATATATTCTTGATGAGTAATGAGCTATAGAGATGTTTTGTTTCATATAAATGCTAAATAATTGTTATATATGAGGAGTAAGAAATTATGAGTTATGCTACACGTGCTTGTAAGATGGATTGGTTGTGAAAATGATGTTTTAATGAGAATTGGGAGTTGATGAATAGGTACATAAACATATCTTGTTTTTGGGTTAATGATCAAATTTAGGTCATGCTTTGTTGGTGAATGATATTGAGCATGGAGTTGAAAATGGGGAGTTAATGAAGTAGAAAATGGTGATCTTTGTAAAAGTTATGTTAGGTGTTAAATCTGGAAATTTTGAACATGGTTAGTTGGAAAAATGTCCATTGAGTATGCCTTAGTCTTTTAGCTATAACTTTTTTTTTCTTCTAATTATCTAAATGAGATGATTCTTAATTTAGATTAAACTAGAGATGTATAGCTACATTTGTTATGAACAAGTCGAGTTCAAATTCTATTTAGAAGAGTTTCAAAATCTGATCTGAAGTTAAAAAACTTTGTGTCTGTAAAAGTTCACCGCGGCGAACTTGAAGGATTTAGTGAGGATTTGTTTTGGGCAAAGTTCACCGCGTCCAACTCTAGGTGTCGCCACTATGAACATGTAAAAATTTCACGAGAATTCCTCTCTGGAGGAGTTCGTCGCGGCAAAACACTAAATATGTTTCAGTATTTTGGGCATATCTTTTTCTATACTTATCCAAATAGATTGATTCTTGATTTGGAGTAAAATAGAGAAATAGGGCTACAAGTTATCTGAAGAAATAAAATTCTGAATCTAATTTTAAAAGTTTCAATTTCTGGGTAGAAGTTGAGTATAGGATACCATTTCACAATAAAAGTAGTCCAAAAATATTTGGAATATAACTTTCACAATACTGAATCAAATTGAACGATCTTGATGTCATTAGAAACCTAAGACATAGGGGAGCAATTTTATAGAAGAAATTATTCTTAAATTTTTCCATTTGAATTGTCTAAATGATCAAGAATAATACTTATGTGAGTTGGTAATAAAAATGTTTACATGATGACAATAATTGATAGATACTCGGGATTGTCATAAACATGCATTGCATATATTCCATATACACACGTGTGCATAAATGAATGCTTATAACTGTGCAAATATTAATGTGTGTGTGCATTGTGTGTATTGCATAATTTTGATGTGCAGGATAAACGTCTGCATTCAAATGTTTCCAGATCATTTAAGCTAGTGCTAATATGGAGCGTACTGTGAGTAACCTAGACAGTCTCACTTAATTACTTGTTTGCTTAATTTATGTTTTAAATGATCATTGAATGTGTTTAATTGTGGATTTCGGAAAGAAGGTCCGATGAATGTGAATGTGGATTGAGATATTGAAGTGCTACTTGAATGTGAATGTGAAGACCTAAGTGTTTTATAATGTGAGTGATTGTGGTACAT
>JANJEY010000005.1:26016640-26033652 GCA_024703695.1 Erythroxylum cataractarum | reverse complement strand
TCAGTGGTGAGATCTGAGGGACAGAGCAGCGGGCAGCGGTCCCAGGCCAGAGTCTATGCTATGACTCGGCAGGAGGCTCAGGAGTCTCCAGATGTTGTTGCGGGTATGCTTCTAATTTCTGGTTTTGAAGCATATGCATTGATATGACAAGTATTTTGTATTTGTAACGAGCCCAAATGGCTATTGAAATTTTTGATGATTGTATTACTATGATTGAAAATGTTTATGAATTAAAGTGGACCCAATTTGGTTATCAATTTTTGCACTTTATGTTTGTGGTTTCAAAAAAAAAATTGTACTGAGTTTTGAATAATTGAGTGCTCTAGCATGCCACCCTCGTAGGACACGGACTCGATTATCCCTCAAAATGTCGGGTACATATCTTGCGGGAGTGGGGTGCTACATTTGATTGGTATCAGAGTCCAAAATTACTATCTTATATGGGCATTTTCTGAAATATGTGTCAAGGTAAATACATATTTGTCATGTAATGGCAAACAACAACAACTGATCCCCAGTTTGAGTCTCATGCATGAGCATTCCTTAAGAGTTTGAGTTGTTAGAAGTACTGAGAAGAATGATGATCTGTCAGAATGTGAGGAAATGAAGGTTTATGGACATTTAGAAATGAGAAATAGTATTTGGTTCTGTATGATAAATAAAGGTTCACTACATTTGTATATGTGGTTGTATAATTGAATATGACACCAATATTGTAATGTGATAATATACCCTTGAATGTGACATAGATGTGAATATATTGTTGTGAGTTGATTTAGGAAAATAGAGATATGGTATAAATGCAAGATTTAAAGTGTATTAACAAAGTTAGATGAAAAACAAAGTTTTCTATGATCGTGAGAGGCTGAAATGGGACTTAGAATGGTTGTGTGATTATCGTGATAAGAGTTTATGATTCAGTATAAGAATATGTCTGTGAAATTGAGACTAGAATTTCATAATGGTTCTGCCTCTAGAATTCTGAATTGATTAAGGATACACATATGAAAGAGGAAATAAATGACAATAGCAAGATAAGATAGAAATGAGGAAAGAGTAAAAGGGGAATGAAATAGTTATAAATGACTTTATAAGAGACGAATGATGTGTAGGAAGGAGAAAGTTAGAAATGCATATAAGAGAGGATTTTATGTATGAATGAGATAAAGAAAAAGATGACGAATCAAATGAGAATAATTGATGCACTCAATATGATAGTTGACTCATTATGAAATGAGAGAAGGAAAGTGCAGGGCACAATAGTGGCCTAACAAAAATATGTTTCTCTCACGTTCGTGTTGGGATACCCTAATCGTAGGAACAAAGATAGAAATGTTGTCTGGAATCAATTGGAATTGAAGTATCATTAACGAATGTTATTAATTGGTGAATTATCATAAATACCTCTCTAGATTAGATGTAATGATTTTGATGGTATATACCAAGTATTAGAGTAAATGAATTTGCTTAATGCCTTACTGAGCCTCATTATAAAGGATGTTCTGATCATATAAGTTATGACATAAATTGATCTTATTGGAATATTATGAAAAGTTGAAATTGATCTTCTTGAGGTACTAAGAATGATTGATAAGTAATCATGGAAAATAGTTGATTAATAAGGATTTCATGAGTAGTATCGAGGGTAATACCAAGAAATCTTCTTTCAAATAAAAATTTCATCGAGATAGGTTTAGTAAACCAGATGGTTTAATGTAAGAATGATCAATGAAGGAACAAATCAGAAATGAATAATTGATGAGTCAAAAGTGAATATTGGAGTCCTAATCCTAGCCGAAACTCAAGCATAGATGCAAAATATGTCACTGCGAGTGTATGCATTTTATTGATGTATATCCAACTGGGATATTGGATTCTTGAAATTGAGGTGACATTAAGTATAATAAATACAAATTAGATATGATAAATGTGTTACCAACATAGGGAATTAAGTTTCTGATAAATCGAAATGTGTGGAGAAACTAGTATGAATGAGCAGGAATTAAAATAAATCCATGTGAAAATCAGAGAAAATTAAATGAATTGAGAAAATCATTCAAGAGAAGAATCCAACTGGGAAATTGAGAATAATATAAGAGAATATTACCTCATTGGGTAATTAGAACTTAAAGAATTATGAGAATAAATCATAGGCACAAGGAGTTTTGGGTTATAATTGTCGGAGTTAACAAATGCTCCGACAATATTATGGTATTAAAGATTAAGACGATCCAAGCAAAGCTGGATCAATCACTGACTATGATCATAGATGATATATTGAATGTATTCAAATGTTCAATAAGAGTGAATTTTAGCTTGATCAAATAAAATATGGGTTGTATAATATCTGAACATGGCATATTGGGAGACCCAAGGAAAAGTAAAGGTGACGATAAAGTGAGAAATTAAAAGGAATATATGTGAGATTCAGAGTTCTTTAGAACTAGCTATATGTTGGATACTACCAAAAATTGTCAGGAGATTCATACTGATCTTAGCCCTTTAAAAAAATGTTTGAGGGAAAACGTGTAAATCGTATCAGTGATAAATGTAAAAAGGAGCTTTGAGGAATTATAACACCAATGATAATAATATCATTTGGAATTAGAGATTATGAAATATATATTGGTGTTCACACCAGAGATTAGGGTGAAATCTAATGCAGTAAAATAAAGGATTTTCATATGCATTGAGACAATTAAAGTCTCATGAGTTGATTATTTGATACATGATTTAGAACTTGCTATAATAGTGATTGTTTTGAAAGTTTAGAGACATTATATATACAAAAACATTTTGGGTATATATAAATATGTTGATCATTAAAGTTTAAGGTGATTGTTGAGTTTGAAATAATTGAATACGAGATTGAGAAAATGGATAGAAGTACTGAAGAAACATGATTGTATAAATGAGTGCTATCTCGGTAAAGCTAGTGATGTAATCAGATGCATTGAATATAAAATTCAATAGCAGTGTATCACAAATTTGGATATTGAGGTTATCAAATATAGTGCAATAAAGAGTGTAGAGTGTCCAACTGAATTGGGGTAAAAAGGAAGTATTATTAGCTATTGAAATTTAAGATCAGTTTCACATGAAAAGATTAGGAAGGCTCAAATTGAGGATTCATAATTTGTAAATCTTATTGAGTAATTGAAATTGAATATGAATTTTGAGTTCGGATAGGAAGAATGATAGTTTGTGATTGAAATGAGAAGTATATATACGCGATAAAGATGATTGAACGAAGAGATTACTGGAGAAAGCACAAGTAACAACCTAAGCTAGACATCCTAATAGGAATACACCGAAATAGTATTTAGTTGCTAAGGATGTAGAAACAAGTGACGGAGTGTTTGAATTACCAACAGTCTTAACTATTTGGGATATGCTTAAAAACTTATATTTTGGAGTTCATAGGATCATGAGGTTAATGTACGGTTCTAATTGAATTTAAGCATGTCAATCAGTATCATAGTGATATCGTCAGGATGCTATATGAGGTGTTATACGACTAAAAGGGTTGTTCGTCCTTACATTGAAATAAAGAGGGCCTAAAAATAGTTGAAGGCCATAATTGATTTAAGACATTGTTAGTGTGTGAAATGAATCTGTAATAGGAGTTAAGTGATTCAAGATACTGATGAATGAGTTAAGTGGATCAACATCAAAGTTATGGAATATCATGAGATAGACATAAGAGTTGAGTGTATTAACACTAAAGAGATGTGAAATATCAAGCGGAAGATGAAATACTTCTGAGAGTGTTACCTTGCCAAGGTGTGCTTAGATAGATATAAAGGTGTGGACATGTTAGAAAAATGGGGAACTAAGCCCGAGATAAATTGGTCCATATGAAACTATTGTGAGAATAGGATCATGGATTTAGGAGTTAGTATTACTAGTAAAAGATGTTTCGAATTCACACAGTGTTACATGGATATGTTTAGGAAATATCATTATGATTCGGTATATGTGTTATTGAAATTGGAAGTGAAAATTTTTTAGTAATCTGAAACTCGTCAAGGAAATAGTTAAGATAGTGTGATATTTGAACAAGTGATTGAAAGACCTAGTGGGTCTATCGACTTTGGTCATTTGGATGAAAGTATTCGGGTAAGGAGGTTATATGGGAAATGGAGGAGTATATGAGGAAAGAATACCCCTGCCTTATTGATCAATCAGATATTAATTTTGAGGACGAAATTTCTTTTAAGGAGGGGAGAGTTGTAACATCTCATTACCCATCTTAAGGCTAAAATTGTAAATGTGAGAGATTACGAAAAAATTAGGAAACACATTTCATGCTTATGCATTTCATGATATGCACATACAAGTTAATAGTAAATTTTTGCACATAAAAATGGTTGTACATGCATTCATTGACATTCCGGGTGTAATTGTTTCAAAATGTAATTTTTATTGAGAATTGTGACTTTTATATGCCAAAAAATTGATTTAGAGAGTTTATTTGCAGATTTAGAATTTTTGAAATTATTGAAGAAATTTCTAGAAATTGTTGGATATTTTTGGACTAGAAAAATTGTCAAGTGGTAAAACTATTAATAAATGGTAATAAAAATTACTGTTTAATGGTAATGGAAATTTCGATAAATTACTTTAGGATTTATTCACTAGTGTCATTGAAAATTGGGGGACAATTGGAGTGGAAATTGAAATTGATTGGACATGTGGCAAGTGACATATGTCACTTGCCAAACAATGTCTTAAGTCCACTAAAACATTTAAAGCCCCTTTTTATTTGCTCCCTCTCGATGTCTCTCTCTTAAAAAAAGCCACTGGAGCTTGTTTTGGTTCTCTTCTCCTTCGTTGCTTCTTTCTTTTTCTTCTTGATTTTTTCTCTTTAAATCTCCACCCACTTTGGCATCTAATCTTCCATTTCCTACTCCTTCACTTTGCCCTCTTTTTCATTCCCACCAAAAAGCCCTAACCTTCCAACCCTTAAGATGGTGATGATCGTGGGTTGTGTTTGAAGTTAGGTATTTTTTATTTTCTTGAAGGGTTTGAAGATTTGGTAGCTAAATCAAGTAAGTTATGTTTTAATTTTTTATGGGTTACGTTAAATGGAGCATTTATGATGAAAGTTAGAGGTTAATGGATAAAATGGTGCTTTGCGTATGTCTGTGTTGTGGATGATGAAGAGTTTGTGAATTTTTTTGCTTATACATATATGCTTGATGAGTAATGAGCTATAGAGATGTTTTGTTTCATATAAATGCTAAATAATGGGTTATGAGTTGTTTTATGGATGATTGATGTTGTATATGAGGAGTAAGAAAACTATGAGTTATGCTACATATGTTTGTAATATGGATTTGTTGTGAAAATGGTGTTTTAATAAGAATTGGGAGTTGATGAATAGGTACATGAACATATCTTGTTTTTGGGTTAATGATCCAATTTATGTCATGATTTATTGGTGAATGATATTGAGATGAAATGGAGTTGAAAATGGGGAGTAGATGAAGTAGAAAATGGTGATCTTTGTATAAGTTAGGATAGGTATAAAAATCTGGAAAGTTTGAAGATGGTTGGCTGGAAATGTCCATTAAGTATGCCTTAGTCTTTTAGCTATAAATTTTTCTCTAGTTATCCAAATGAGATGAGTTTTAGTTGGGATTAAACTAGAGACGTATAGCTACATTTGTTATGAAGAAGTCGAATTCAAATTCTGTTTAAAAGAGTTTCAAAATCTAATATGAAGTTGCAAAAATTGGGTTTGCATATGTGAAAGTTCACCACGGAGAACTTAAAGGATTTAGTGAGGATTTCTTTCAGGTAAAGTCTGCCGCAGCTAACTCTAGGTTTCGCCATGGCGAACATGTGAAAATTTCACAAGAATTCCTCGAACTTCTCTGACTTCGCCACGGCGAACTTTTCTCTACACTAAACATGGTTCAATATTTTAGGTATATCTTTTTCTATAGTTATCCAAATGGACTAATTCTTGATTTGGAGTATACTAGCAACATAGGGCTACAAATTATATGAGACATCAAGATCTGAATGGGTCTTTAAAAATTTCAATTTGTAGGTGGAAGTTGAGTATAGGGTGTTGTTTTTGAATAAAAGCAGTCCGAAAATATTTCGAATATAGCTTTCACATTACTGAACCAAATTGAGTGATTTTGATGTCAATGGAAACATAAACATAGAGAAACACTTTTCTAGAAGAGAGTGTGACCAAATTACATCAATTTCACTCTATGTTTTAACGTGAACAATAGATCTAAAAGGGTATCATGGAAAAATCTGAAGTGATTCGATGAAAAATGAGATGTGATTTTAATAGTTTTAGTGAGGCGTAAACCTAAGTATAAATTGTACTTAGATGAGTTTTGATATAGGAATGATTTTGTAATGAAATTAAAGGAAAAATACGTGGGATTGTCATGAACATGCATTGTTCATAATTCGTTTCATACATGTGCATTATTGAACAATCATAATTGTGCATATTGTGATATATGCGTATATTGTTTGATATAGAGGAGCAACTGGAACATCAATCCCTAGACATTACCGGAACTCCTAGTCATTAGCTTCAGGAGCAACTAGTGAATAACCTAGACGGTCTCACTTAATTACTTGTTTTCTTAAATTATGTTTTGAATGATAAATGAATGTGTTTAATTGTTAATTCCAGACAGAAGGTCCGCTGAATGTGAATGGGGAATGTATATTGAAGTGTTGCTTGAATGTGAATGTGAAGACCTATGTAATTCATCATATGATTGATTGTGATAGATGCATTCCATACATGAATGTACAATCAGATAATGGCAGTTATGACCAGAATAACCACCGATCAGAGCTTAAAACTCAACAAGTGAAAAGAGCCTCGAGCTCAAAAAGTGATTAAGAGCCTAAGGCTCACTATGTAAAATGAGCCCTGCACCCCGATCAGATAAGGGACAATTATCAATGAGCTCGGTATCTAAAATAGATACGAAATAGTTTATTAATGAGCCTAGTATCTAAAATAGATACGGGATAATTAGGCACTCGGTCACAACAACGTAACAATTGGAAAAGAGATTCATGAGCATTTCATAGGCATTTGTTAAGTATGTTTGATTGATTGAAATGCATAATTGGCCACGCTTAAGTGAAAATGTGATACATGATTAATTATGCAAAAATGTGATTGTATGTTATGTGATTTGATGTGTTGCATGAATTGAGTGAACCATCAATGATGATTACCTCATTGAATTCGCAAAACTCACCCAAAATTTGTAAATATTTTTCAGGATCAGAAGAATACCTCGTTAGGCAAACAAGAGTATACCTTTAGCCATCTCTAATACTTTTCTATTGATAGACAAGTATACTGAGAATCTCTTTGTCTCAACCTCCTGAACACCTCAACATACTTGGTTACTAACTCCAACATCTTGAATGTTAAATTCCATATGGTAAGACAATCCAAAACCAACTTCTTTATACATGAAATTCATAGTTATCATGCAATTTTATCAAAATTTTCCACTTTTTTTAGTGTTTTACTTTAATACACTATACTATTTCAGATCAATTCTATCACTTCCTTTATCACCTCGAACCTATTATTCATTATCAAATTCATTTATACAAAATAATGCAAATGAAATAACCTCCAACCAATCAACAAGTTCCCAACCTATAACTTTTCTTCAACTTTTGTGTCATTGCATCATTTTTACTATTGTTATTGAGAGTTATGGTTAAAAGCTTGGTATCGATGTTACAATCCATTAAGCAATCCACCAACATAGTTGTTAATGTAGTATCTCATTTTTCCATATTAAAGGTTAGAACCCTAGATAACAACACATGAGAGATATTATTAAGAAATTAGGAAATGCATTTTATGATCATGCATAATATTAGCATACACATACGTGAATTTGATTTTTCTGTACACATTACAATAACTATTCATGCACTCATTTGACTTATTCTAGGATATAAATGATTTTTAAATGATTATGATGTGAATAATGAATATTTTGTCTTTAAAATTGATTTGGTGAATTATATTATTGATTTAGAATTTTTGGTAAAAATTTGAAAAAATTATAAAATTTATGGGTATTTTTGGACTAGAAAAAATATTAAGTGGCAAGAAAATTGATAAATGGTAGTAGAAATAAATGTCAAATGGCAGTAGAAATTATTGATAAGTGACATTAAGATTTAATGACAAGTGTCACAGAAAATTAGGAGATAGTAGGAGTAGAAATTGAGAGACAAATAGACTGATTATTAAGAGTTATGTGTTAGCTTAAGTAAAAATACAAGTAGTATAATTCTTTATATGAAATCATTTAATTGTCTTCCATTTTCATTACATGCTTTCTTCTCCATTTTCTTCTTCTCCATTTATAATACTCACCCTCACTCTCACAACCCAACCCTCAACGTTGAGCTTTACTATCATCCTTCACTTTGCCAATCCAAGATCCTTGGCGTCTTCTTCTTCTTAATGAAAGCCTAACCTATTCCTCCTTGAGGAGTTGAGGATTCTATAAGCTTGGAGGTTAGGGTTTCATGGTGATTTTTGAAGAAGAGTTAAGTTAATCAAGTAAGTATATTGTTCTATATAAATTGTTTATGAATGATATTGAGTTGAAATAAAGTTGAGAATGAAGAGGAAACGAAGTAAAAGAGATGATCTATGTACTAGATGTGTTAGAAGTAAAATGTAAGAGTTAAAAATCTGAAAAAATTGAAAGAGAATGGTTGGAATATGTTAGTTGTAACAGTTCCATTGAATATGCATTTATATTTTAGCCATACCTTGATCTGTAGACATCCAAATGGAATGATTTTAATTTTATATTAAACTAGAGACATATGGCTATATTGTTCATGTAGTGATTGAATTTGAATTTTGTCTCTAAGAGTTTCAAAATTTGGCTTGAAGTTGAATACTGTGTGCAGTCGCAATGTGAGAATAGTTTGTGGTATATTAGGTACAACTTGTGGAATACTGAACCAAATTGCATGAAATTAACGTCATAAGAAACTTAAGACATATGGGAACATTGTTTTAGAAGAATGTATTGCCTAAATACCTCATTTTCTTTGTCAAAATAACCATGAAAAATTGACCCTAATCTATTTAAAAAAGAAGCTGGAATGATATTTGAATAAGGGATCATTAGGTAGTGCACAATCGTGATAGACATCAATCATCAGGGAGTTGCATGATCGTGCACAAGAACGATCATGATAGAGATGGATTGTCAAATGGTTGCAAGATCATGTACAAACACGGTCGTGCACTGTTGTCTTCCTACGCTACCTTGGTGTTTTGGACTTAATTAAGGTTTAAAATGAACTTAGATGGTTGCTAAAGTAAGTGGTTAAGTAATTGAGGAGTTTAGGATGTCTATTGACATTAGAATTGAAGAATTGATTGGCTTCATATAAATGTTTCTCAATTTGGAAGTTATGAGTTGTTAATGATATAAAAGTATTCTTAGAAATGCCAATATGATTGTAAGGAGATGAGTGATGTGTATCAAGTAAGAATGAATGAGAGTTTAAATATTGTGTGATCATATAATGTTATAATAACGTTGGTGAATGATTGATTGATGATATTATAACAATTAAGTGTATTGAGCTATGAACCTTAGTGTATAATTGAGTGATGAACTTAGAAAAAATTTGTTTCATTGAGGTGTAAATCTAAGTTCAAATTAGACATATATAAGTTTTGAAGTATGAATGATCATGAGATGTGAATAAAGGAAACGTACCCAAAATAGTCAGATTGAGCATGCATTATATATAACATATATACATATGTGTATGATTGAATGTTTATATGATTTTGCAATTAGTAATGTGTGTGCAATGTGTGTATTGCATGATGTAGATACACAGGATAGAACTTAGCATCCAGACATTTCTAAATCTTGGAAGCAAAATGCTAATCTGGAGCATACTGTGAGTTGACCTAGATGGTCTTCTCTTAATTAATTGTTTTTATTTAAGCATGTGTACTGAATTATTATTGATGCGAACTTGAATATTTTAATTCTGAACATTAATAGTCTGAGGAGTTTGATAAATGTGAACATATTGAAAGCGCTTCATTGAATGTGAATGAACAAGAGTAAGTGATTCTTAACATAACTGTTGAATGCTAGACTTAGGTCCGATGACATGTGAAAGTAAATGTGTAAAGTGAAATAAAATGACTAATTGATCTTATATGATTTAATGCATTTCATTACAAGAATGCATGAATAGATAATGGCAGTTGTGACCAAAGTAGCCACCAAAAAAGATATTAAATCTCAAAATGTGAGTAAGAGCCAAAGGCTCACTATGTATAATGAGCTCGGTATCTCCAACGGATACGGGATAGTTATTAATGAGCTTGATATCCACAATAGATATGGGATAGTTATAGGCATTTAGTCACAATAATGTAATAATCGAAAGTGAGTCTCATAAGCATTGCATATACAATTGATATGTATGTTTAAATGATTGAATTGCATTGTTTGAATTATTTCGAATGTGATATATGAAATAAGTGAATAAAGGTCAGGATCAGTTGGCATATGCATATGTTTTCTGTTATTTTTAGTATTAAACATTGTATTATGAAGCATTATTTATTGTGTAAATGAATTTTTCTTGTAATAATAGTTTGATGAATCACATTTTGTATTGGTATGGGACCTAGATGATCACTGGAATTTATGATGATGTGTTCATGGTTTGTGACATTTATAACTGAGATTGTTATGAGTAAAATGGGCTTAAAGTTCAAGTATCGATTTTCTGGATATGGATGTGATATATCTAAGATTATTAAATTGAGTATGATTGACTAACTGCCCTAGCATGCCACCTTGTAGAGTATGTTTTCGAATCCCGATAGTTTGTTCAAGAATATGCCCTATAAGAGTTAGGGTGCTACATTTAACCTTTCACTTGCTTTTGGTGTTGGCATATAAATAAACCAATCATTTAAAAATATGAACAAACAGTAATTACATTATAATCAATAAATAAATTACAATATTATTAAAGAATATAAATTACCTAAGTAGTTGACTGCAGAGAGTCTAGTCAATGACACTGTACTATGTCACCACTATATAGCCCTTCTTTTCATCTTTAGTTATCCACATATATGAAGTGATGGCTACCCTTTCATGAATAGTCGCTAAAGTCTTCAATATTTCTTTATTTTAATCATTGTTATCTTTCTTTATAGTATTCTAAGTTAGGATCTTGCAGGTTAGTTAGAGTAATGTGAGCAATATCCTAAAGTTTTTGTATTAATAATATTGAGTGGATGTTCATCATCGATGATCATTGTAGCTATCAAAGATTTGTTGTTGTCATAACTTGTAGTATTCGTTATATTCTTCCCTTTCATAAGGTTTGGAGCAAAAAATGTTTGATCTTTAAATATGACCTTTTTTTCTAATATGTGACTCAATATGTCTCTTTAAATAAGAGGCTCTATCTCATCCCTATATCTAGTCTTATTGAATTGATTCCAAGCATCACTTCTTAATGGACCTGTTCCTTGAACCTGAATCATTTCTTCATTTAGAACTGGATTGGACATATTATTTGATATTATATTAAAACCCTCCACTGAAGGAATATGTTTATCTATTTAAAACAATAGTCACATATGAGTATAGACTTTAATGAACATTTAACATGTATATAATAATCAGAAATATATCATTAAAAAGAATTTGAAAGTTAACACTACTAGTGAGGAAAGAGAAATATTAGTAAATATGGTAATAATTGTTTGTTTTTTATAAGATGAAGTTGTCATCAACTATGTTCTTAGAGTTTACTTAAGTTCTAAGACTCTTTATTGCGAATTGACTAGTAAAAGGAAATAATTTTTATTATTGTAATCAATTCTTTTTTTGGAAATTAAAATTTTTATATTTTCATATAAGGTAGAAAACTACCTTAATAATATCTCAACACATATACATATTCAAGTCCCAAAAGAGCTACTATATACGAGCTAAATACAAAATGGACAAGTTGATTTAGTTACACAAGTCTTTCTTAGAAAATGTTATGTTGTCTAGTTTTTAGCCACTCAAGCCTCAAACCTATTTTGTATCTCCTAGTCTTGTCAATTTTTGCTTATTTCCCTCTTTATCATCATTTGCTTTGATCTTTAGAAGCTTTTAAATTGATTAGAAAAAACACTATCATGAGTTATGTCATAACTTCTCACCATCCTTTTTTCATCATAAATCCTACCTATCTGGGTGAGTTTTCTTTTATTTTTCAATGTAGTCCCTTCTAATTTTTCTTAGTTTCCTCTCATTCAATAGCTGCTAATAACTTTATATCCTCAATTTAGGGCTTTGGGCAATGTTTTTATATTAGATTTTGCTATCTTTTCTCATCGACTTTTTGACCTCCAGATCCTTATCAATCTTTTTCATTACTTAAGCCTTCAATATGTGATTATCTCATATTTAATTTGTTGCTTTATATTGAATTTGGATATCTTCTTTATGGGTTAATCAAGAGCATATTACAATCTACTTATAACATTAGAACTTGGTGTAACTTTTTGATCTTTATAAATTCTCTCATGTTGTGATACATAGTTGTTGAGTTCCTAGATTTCTTGTTTTTCTAATGAAATGTTTTTTGATTTCTTTCCTTTTTTAGTTCGTAAATCATGCAGCTTATACTCAATTTGAACATTATATAGTCACTATTATTACTGAATTTTTGGCTTAATGCCACCTTACCATTTCCTCTATATTATGGCCTGATATTGCAAATTAAATATAGACAATATGCCTTTCACATGCTGGAAGAGTGACCATAAGCAAACAAATGATCTCTTATTTTAAGATGTGACTGGCATAAAGCATAGACTGTTGAGCCATTCCAAGACATCCTATCTAGTGTTAGTATATGGTTCTTTGTAGTTGGTGATAGTACAATGGAGAACTTAGTGTTGGACCAATGGTGATTGACAAATTAAATCCCACTTATGTTTTGATAATAATAAAATGTATAGAATTGGTTAAGAAATTATTTCAGGTGGTGTGGGTTGAAATAAATCAAGATAGCTAATAAATCATGGTGAAATCACTAAGGAAATAATTTTCAACATGCCAGAGACATTAAACATGACGATTATAGAAGATTTGATTGAATATATCCGTTGGAGTCAACAACAAGTCGACCAGTATTTCATAAGTCGACTAATAAATTAAAGATCATCAGATGAGGGTTGAAACAAGTCGACTAATATGTTACAAGTCGACTACAAATCAATTGAATAGGAACACTAGTCGACTATCATGACACTAGTCGATTGATCGAAGAGTGAAGTTAAAGCCTGCAGTGAAAAATGCTAATACTAGTCGACTATCACAGCTCGACTAGTCGACTATCAGGTAGAGCTGAACAAGATGCATCCGAATTATTCACAAATGGAAAGGAGAAAGTTAAGGAACGACTATTTCCAATCAGACAACGACTAGTGAACTTCTCCAACGGCTATAATCATCTTAGAGCCTGCAAATAAATAGAGACACATCAAGGGAATTGTAGGTGACGTAAAAAAATCAGAGCATACTACTATAGTTCCAAAAATTTGCTCTCATACTACTCTTAGTTTGGTCTGAATTCCATTCATTTTTGTACTAAGAGTTATTGCTTTCATTTTCTATCCTGTTATTATTGTGAGTTTGATTGATTAGTGAAAATTACTTGTGAGGTAGGATTTATGCCGGGAAAACAAATCGATTGTAAGGGTAGCTTGAGTCGGAAATCAAGTGGTGTTGTAATAGTTCACACTAAACTAAAAAGTGTGCAATAAAGTGGTTTGCAAAATCCTAAGTGAGAGCTTAGGTAGAGGACGTAGGTCTTAGCACCGAACCTCTATAAAAACAGTGTTTGGTCTTCTTCCCTACTCTTTACATTTAGATTTGATTAAATTGTTTCTGTGTGAATTAACTTCTGATTTTATTGTAGAAAAATACAAAAAGCTTAAAGATATATTCAACTCCCCTTTTAGATCGCTTACAGTTAGACAACTTTTTAGAAGCTAAGCTCATTGATTTTCCTTAGATGAAAAATAAGAGGACGTAAATAAGGTGGATGGTACAAAGTATTACAAATATTATCAATTGGTCATTCATCCTATTAAACAATGCTTTGTCTTTAAGGAAGGACTTTCATCACTCACAAGAAGTAAGAAAAGGATATACCAATATTAGATTGGTTTGTAACATAATAAAATTTATAAAGAAGACAAAGAGAAATATGGATCAATAAATAAAAATCTAATATTAATTTCTAAAAAACAAAGTAAGCTAGGCCATTCCTTTTGAATGAGTTTATGTTAAGGAGTAGCCAAGAACATAATATTTCCTAGTATTATCACAAAGATGACAAGGGTGAAAAAATTAGGCTTTTATTTTATTCATTTACCATTATTTACGTAGATGAAATTGAGCTAGATGAATTAGGTTTGAGATTGAATTTCACCTTAAGACTTACTTTTAGTCTCTAACCTAAAAAGACCACCTCGTTTGAAAATGTATCTTTCATTTATCTATCTAAAATGTTAGAGTTACTATTATTCTTCCCTCTAAAAGTTACTTTGTTATTTTAAATTCACGTTCTTAGTTTTTCATAATTGAATTTATTATTGTGGGAAAATTTTAAGGTTACGGAATAAGCTTCCTAAGATTAAAAACATTAGTTTTCTTCAGCAAGTAAGATTTTTGGCTTCTCCTCTTTTTATTAGTCATAATTATTTCCTTTTTAGATTATAATGCATACTTATTTTACTAGTATTTCTGTCTTTGTTAATATATCATAATATATTTAAATTTTTTGAATTTTTGAATAATTCAAGGTTCAATACACTTTATTCCTTTGTGTTTCCTCGTATTAATCTTTTAATAACATGTACCACAAGTTTGTAATAGAATTAATTGACCAATGTTACTATCTTATCCATTAAATGATTAGTTTTTGTTTCTATGAGACTTATCGGAGAAAAATTCCACGAGTTTAGAAGTCACAACGAGAATTTGTTTTTTCGATTCATATGGTGTAACAATGACATGTACCATAGTGCTTGTTTAAATTCAAACTTTGGAAATGAACTTATAGGTGATTAATTTAAACATGAATCAATCTTTATAAATACTATCATAGATTCAGGACTTCATTGCGATTAATTCAAACTTAGTATTAACATAAAAAATTCATAAGTTTAATAGAAATGACAATTCTTTTCATAATAAATCGCTAGGACGATATATAGGTTGTAAACCCGTGATGTAGCTCCTATGAAGCTTATCGGTGAAAAATTTCATGAGCCTAAAAGCCACAACAAGAGCTTACTTTCTCGATTCATAATAACAATGTTACGTACCAAAGTACTTGTTTAAATTCAAACTTTAGAAATGAACTTGTAGGTTGTTTAAATTCAAACTTTGGAAATGAACTTGTAGGTGATTAATTCAAACATCAATACTTGAAGTTCATTGTGATTAATTCAAACTTAGGATTAACATAAGAAATTTATAGGTTTAATAGACATGAAAATTCTTTGCATAATAAACCCCTAGGACAGTATATAGGCTAAAAACCCGTGATGTAACTCCCATGAGACTTATCAGTAAAAAACTCCACTAGCCTAGGAGTCATAAAGACAAATTTCTTGCTCGATTCATATGGTATAACAATGTCATCTACCATAGTGTTTGTTTAAATTCAAACTTTGGAAATGAACTTGTAGGTGATTAATTCAAACATAAATACTTGAACTTCATTGTGATTAATTCAAACTTAGTATTAACATAAGAAATTTATAGGTTTAACAAACATGACAATTCTTTTCATAATAAACTCCTAGGACAGTTTATAATCTGGAAACTCATGATGCAGCTCTCATGAGGCTTATCAGTGAAAAATTCTATGAGCGTAAGCAGGGGCGGATCCAGAAAATTTTTTAAGTGGGGGAAAAATTTTAATGGGAGAAAAATTTTATTTTTAGTGGGGGCAAAATTTTAATTATAACAAAATTTTATTTTTTTATACAATCAAAATTTAAAATAATAATTTTTACATGTAAAAGTTTTTGGAGCTAGTGGGGGCAAGTGCCCCCACTGTGGCTCCGCCACTGAGCGTAAGAGTCACAACGAGAACTTGCTTTCTCGATTCATATGGTGTAACAATGTTACCAAAGTGCTTGTTTAAATTCAAAATTTGGAAATAAACTTGTAGGTGATTAATTCAAACATGAGCACTTGAACTTCATTATGAATAATTAAAACTTAGTATTAATATAAGAAATTCTTAGGTTTAATAGACATGATTTTTTTTCATAATAGACCCCTAGGATAGTATACAGGTTGAAAACATGAGATGCAACTCCTATGAGGCTTACCAGTAAAAAAAACTCCACGAGCCTTCATAACGAGAAATTACTTCCTTGATTCATATGGTATAACAATGCCATATACCATAGTACTTGTTTAAATTCAAACTTTAAAAATGAACTTGTAGGTGATAATTCAAAGATGAATATTTGAACTTCATTGTGATTAATTCAAAAATGAATATTTGAACCTCAATATGATTAATTCAAACTTAGTATTAACATAAGAAACTCATAGGTTCAATAGACATGACAATTCTTTTCATAATAAACTCCTAAGACGGTATATAGGCTAGAAACCCATGATGCAACTCCCATGAGGCTTATCGGTTAAAAATTTCATAAACCCAAAAGTCACAACGAGAACTTGCTTCCTCGATTTATATGGTGTAACAATGCCACAGACCATAGTGCTTATTTAAATTCAAACTTTATAAATGAACTTGTAGGTAATTAATTCAAACATGCATACTTGAACTTCATTGTGATTAATTCAAACTTCGTATTAACATAAGAAATTCATAGCTTTAATAGACATGGCAATTTTTTGCATAATAAACCCATAGGACAATAT
>JANJEY010000005.1:25996182-26016540 GCA_024703695.1 Erythroxylum cataractarum | reverse complement strand
TAGACGGTCTCACTTAATTACTTGTTTGCTTAATTTATGTTTTGAATGATAATTGAATGTGTTTAATTGTGGATTCCGGATAGAAGGTCCGATGAATGTGAATGTGGATTGAGATATTGAAGTGCTACTTGAATGTGAATGTGAAGACTTAAGTGCTTCATAATGTGAGTAATTGTGGTACATGTATTCCACTCATGAACGTACAATCAGTAATGACAGTTGTGAGTAGAGTAGCCACCGATCAAAGCTTAAAACTCAACGAGTGAAAAGAGCCTCGAGCTCAAACAGTGATTAAGAGCTTAAGGCTCACTGTGTATAATGAGCCCTGTATCCTCCAAGCGGATAAGGGATAGTTATTAATGAGCCCGGTATTCAAATTAGATACGAGACAGTTCAAGCACTCGGTCACAACAACGTAATAAATGGAAAGTGTCTCATAAGCATTTCATATGCATTTATATCAAGTATATTGGATTGATTGAAATACTAAAATTTCCTATACTGGAGTAAAAGTGTGATACATGATATTTTATACAAAATTGTGAATTACATGTTATGTGAAATGGTGTGTTGCATAAGTTGAGTGAATCATTGATGATGATTACCTCATTGAGTTCGCAAAACTCATCCAAAATTTGCAATTATTTTTCAAGCTTGAAGAGTACCTCATTAGACAAACGGGAGTAGACTTACGGTATGCAAGTAAAAGATAGAGGTCGGGATTAGTTGGCTTCTACATTAGTATTTCCTTTATTTTGTTTCAAATTAAGTCTTCCGCAATTATTGTAACTTGTGCATTCGAATATTTCTGTTTTGAAATAAATTTCCAAATTGAAAATGTTTGTATATGGTTTCTGCAATGTAATGAAATTTTGACAAGTATTTTGTATTTGTAACGAGCCCAAATGGCTATTGAAATTTCTGATGATTGTATTACTATGATTGAAAATGTTTATGAATTAAAGTGGGCCTGATTTGGTTATCGATTTTCGCACTTTATGTTTGTGATTTTAAAAAAAATTGTACTGAGTTTTGAATAATTGAGTACTCTAGCATGCCACCCTCATAGGGCACGGACTCGGATATCCCTCAGGATGTCGAGTACGTGTCTTACAGGAGTGTGGTGCTACATATAAGCATTTCATCAGTAATTAATGTGGTAAAGAGATGTCTTTTGTCTTATCTTTTTATTGAAAAATATTTCACACTGGGACCTTTTTAGAAAGAATATAACAAATTTATCTTAACTAGATCATAATTTTTAGATCAAAACATCTAGTGATTATCAAATGCAAATTTGGACCCAATCATAGTATTGATGTGAAATTGACTTGGATAACTGTTAATTAGAATAATAAGAAAACACGCATGTGCCGTAATATATGACCATAATCACGTTAATATATATGTAGCTATGACTTATTCCATGGTATGATAATGTGATAAACAAATAGGAGAAAATAAAATTTGTGGACAATGCCATGAGAAAATGCAAGACTTAAAAGAAATTATAACTACTCTTAACTAAAAGTTATGGGCAATAATTCAGAACTATGGTATCAACAATTGTATCATTAATATATCAATACCATAAATATCTAAACTTGTTATACACAACAAATGAGTCGATCAAAATGATTGCATTTACAAATATATAAACCTGGATCAAACACTAACACAAAATTTATTAAAACTAAGCTACCAATTCTATAGTAACAAGCAAAGCACAAGTATCAAATTTACAACATAACACTTATAGAACAATGTCAAACCATGTTCAAATTGTGAAGTAAATCATGTCAAAATCTTCAAACAAATAATAACTAATACATATCTAGAACTAACACAAAACTAGAAGTTGGTATCCAAATTCTTAAACATCAACAACTTCAGATTTTCTAGGAGAAGATCTTTTTTCCCTCAGTTTGATCCTCCTCATAGTTTGAGTTGTATTGCTAGTTGTATTTTGGGAAGCTTGAGTAGTTGTTGCATTATTATTTGGAGGTTCTAGCACTTGACATTAAGTTTCACCCATCTATGAAGCATGAAAAATAAAAAAAGATAAATATGACCATCTCCCTTATAACTAAAAATAAGTAGTGTAAATATGTATTTAAATGACTTATGGTAAAGTAGGTATTCCTACTAACTTCCCAAAATGTCACTCCATTTCCTCTAATTGCCTATATAAACAGAAGGAATTATAATCTTGTATAAGTTAGAGACAAAATAACTTAAAATTAAATGTGAATATTTACTAATCATTCTCTTCTTTCTTCTTAAGATAGAAGACGTAGCATTTGAGCTTGTAGATACTAATTATGTTGGTTTTTGAGTTGGACGATTACCAAAATTGGATGAAGGGGCTTCAGTTTTTAGTGGCCTTCCTCTTTTTCGCTGCATTGTACATATTGATATGCTTTGTGATGAATAAATAGGCAGTTTTTTTCTATAACTAAAATGAAGGGAAAAATTAATAATAACTACCTTAATATTTTTAGGTTGTCTTGAAGGCTGACTCTTATTTTTGCATCCTTTTATATTGTGACCAATTTCATAACAATCACGGCATCTCATAGCTACTCCAATCTTGCTCAATTTGTTAGGATTTCAATCTTATCCCTTTTTCTTGCCTTTTTAGGTCTTCTAAGCATCTTCATGATTAATGGAGGTATTATTAGTTGAAGATTTTTAGTCTTTGGCCAAAATTTAGGACCCCTATTGGCTCTATAGCATATTGGTAACTCTTCAAATAACAATTATGCTTGTAATATTGATTGACATAAGCATCGATATCCTCCCTCTAATATGATATACAAGCCACACCATGATTACATCAAATCCTTGTTAAATCCCATAGTCTACGTTGATAAGCTCGCACTTGTAAATTAATGATGAACTTGTCCGCAAAAAGTGTGACTTCAAATTTCCAATTCTGATGTGTCTTGGTCATATAATGCCTTGCTTCCTAATTTGGAACCTCTATTTTCTTCCTTACTCTTGGGCATATATCATTAGTGGATTTGAGTATGTCCCTTTTTCCACGTATCCAATTCATTAAAGAAACTCGAATGTCTTTTAGCATACTAATCAAGCTTTTCATTTGAGCTTCACAAATGAATCCATTAAATGTCTTCAATATATTATTATGAACTATCTTGGTCTTATATTGATAAATGCCTTCACAAAAGTCTCTAATTTGCTAATTTTGAAATCACTATAGGCCTTCATTAAAATACTCTTCAACTGCTCCATTACCTCATTAAACTCGACTTATGTTGTGCAACTCATCGCTTGCCAAAATAAACTCCTATACGTGTGGACTTTTTGGATACTTGACTAATTTACGTAGACATGTTAGACACATTTTCTATGCTCAGCTTATGAAAATAGGTACATCCACTAAACCCTATAATAAAAAAAGGTTATATAAATTAAAGAAGATAAATCACATTAAGAAATGAACATCACATATGTAGATATTTAAAGTTTCCACTTTGACTAGTTTCAGGTTGATCGTCATACTTTGTTACCCATAACTCGAGTTGAAGGTAAGGCGGAACCAAATTACTTAAATCCATCGCGCTTTTGCTTTGCAACCCAGTTCATTGTGCTGGGAATCGAACCTGCAATGTGGGGCTAAGCCTCAGGCCCATACTTGAGCCTTGATATTACTTTGCTATCTAAAACTCGAGTTGAAAGTAGGGCGAAACAAAATTACTTAAATCGTTATAATTCAATTCTTCCATTTATTGGAGCTTAGCCCACGTGTACTTATTATGGTGTAAGCTTAACTCCTTCAAGCTTCTCATCAACTCATTAGGAAATTTGTAAAACATAGATATTACTCTATGACCTTTATCTTCAGAAACTCCTTTTAGGACTAGCATGTTAGGTTCATCAACACCTATATCCTCCTTACACTTAATCTTGCCCCCATCATATTTATTATCTTGTCTTACCAACACCCACCATAATGAAATGTAAAATTTACCAACATCTGTAAAATATTGGGCATTTTTAACTATGACATATAACATAACACATAATAAGATGGTTATAAATTGAAATATGTATAAAAGTTCAGACTAAATAAAATGAGATAAAAGAAAGAGTGATTAAGTATAAAATGATACATATTCGAATAAAAAAGGAAAAAAACTAACAATCTCGATTTGGGACAATTAGAAACACTAAAGAGAAGCAAATCATATAAAGACTTCAATTCCTGAAACAAAATCTGAAGTAGTTATTCATCAATTCAGATTAAAAAGCCTTTATTTTCACCTTGTAATACTTTAAAGTGATCCTAAATTTTCATTTAAACACCTAATTTACTTAAGGTATACAACTTGATATATTTCAAGTAGTAAATAAACTAATGAACCTTTAATATAAACAATTTGATTTGTCATAATGGACATTCATCACATTCTACTCTACAATCTTGAATGTAATCTCCAATGCATACTTTATTTGTGTGAAATTCATAAAGTTAAGCTCTTATTCAACTTACAAAGAGATTAAACAAACACATGCAACATTTTTAGAAGAAGATTTGGTGTTGGATAAAATGAAAAAAAATTTCAAGTACTGCATGAAATCGACATTATACTTGATGATTCTTCCATCAATTCTTCATTTCATTGCAAATAAAGCATTATATATCTTCTTAAAACTCATTTAAAATAATCCATGATATTGACAACAATCTTAACTTTACAAGTTCCAACTAAATCTCTTAAAAGAAATAATCCAATGGACAACCAATTTGATTATTAAAGGAATAAATCCAAATCACAACATGAAGTGAACAGTCCTAGTTTGTTTACAATATTTCTAACACATGTAATTTAGCTAACAAAACATAATTATTTCAACTAATTCATCAAAAGATGCCTAAGCACAATAACTATCTAACCTCATTATGTTTCAAACAAAATTCATAAGCCAAATACATATGAAACACTTTATGTTTTCCTGTAATGAATCGAAAAAAGGAACTAAGGTATAAAACTAAAAAACATGACAAAAGTATAAACAAGGCACACCTAAAAATCACAATTTTTGTAGTGCAATATATAAGATTGGTGTGATAGAGAAAAATGTACGATACAGAATGTGAAAAGGAGCGAAGAATGGTGTGCAACAAGGAAGGTTGATGAGATAAGGAATGAAAGTGTAACAATCTACGAAGAGGATGAGCAGAGATGGGTGCGATAGCGAAGAGAAAGATAACAAACTGAAATGCAAATTAATTTAGGGTTTTAACCGTAAATAATGTTGTTTGTGTAATTTACTTAATGAAGCTTAATTAGTTTAATTAAGTATGACATGTACACATATTTAGGGTTTCTTTCTTATACGGTTTATGACGTGAACAACCTTTAAGTTTTAGCTATAATTACAAAATTGAGTAAAGTTTGAGATCTTTTTGTAATTAACTCTTTTAGAATTTAATTTATTATTAATTAAATATATTATTTAATTATTTATAAATATTATGAATAATTTAATTTAATTTAATTTTTATAATTAATAGTAATTTAAAATTTAAAAATAAAGAATTTTAATTTCATAATTATTAATAAATATAATTTAAATTTAAATTTGAAATAAAATAAAAATTTCTTTAATAATTTAAAAATAAATGTTAATTAATAATTAATCAATAAATATTATATACGAGATTAAAATAGATTTAATTAATTAATTTAAAACAATTTATCTTTAAAATTTTCTAATATAATTATTATAAGTAATAAAAATATAATCATAATTTTAATATAAAAAAATTTTATTTTTATTTTAAAAATAGAAACTAAAACAAAAAATAAAAAACAAATGTTTAAAAGGATATACAACAAAACAAACATTTTCATACGTGCGCGCGCTTTTATTCTCACCTAATATATCATAATTACGTGTGAGATAAAACTTAAAAATAACTTATTTTTAATTAATTAAATTTATTTTAATATCTTATATAATATTTATCAATATATTATTAATACAATTATTTTATTTTTAAATAAATATCTTAAAATATATTTTAAATTTATTTTAATATATTTAATTTAGTTATCCACATTAAATAAAACATTAAATTAAATTAAATTTCATAATTTTTATTAACAATTATTTCAGTATATTATATTACTGAAATATAACATAATTTTTATTAATAATTAATTTAAATAATTAAATATATAATATTAAATTAAACTATTCATAGTTTTTATAAATAAGTAATATATCAAATAATTAAATAATATATATTTAATTGATAATAAACCTTTTAATTTTTTTGATTTTTTATAAATTTTGAAAAGAGGAAAAAAATAAATCTAAAAATAAAAACAAAAACAAAAACTAAATCAAACAAATTTTTTACTAAATTAGAAAATAAAAAACCAAAATCAAGGCCTACGTTAAAAACTTCAAGTCTAGCCAATCATGAACAAAATTCCACAGCCACGGCAACGGCACCGGACCAGCACCATCACCAGGATAACCTACCATAGCGTACCCACACCCACACCAATACTCACACTCATTCGCGCTTTGGCTTTGACTATGCCTTTGACGGGAGACACCGTTAAGGAAGAAGGAGAGTGGGGGAAAGAGGAGAAAGGGATGAGTAGTACAAAGACTAGGAAGGAGAAGAGGAAGGAGAGGAAGAAGGAGAAGAGGAAGCAAGCTAGGAGAGAGGTGGCCGAGAAGGAGAGGGCAGAGGAGGAGATCAGACTCAACGATCCGGATGAGCAGAGAAAGGCGGCGGAGATGGAGCAAGAGGAGCGGCAGTGGATGGAGATGCAGAGGAAGGAGTTTGAGGAGAGAGAGAGGCTGTGGCTTGAAGCCATGGAGAGGAAGAAGAAACAAGAAGAAGAAGAAGAAGAAGAACACTGGAAGCCTCTAGAACAACGAGAAGAAGATTCTAAGATTGAGAAAGGGGGTGAGTGCAATGACGATGATGCTAATTGGGAATATGTAGAGGAAGGGACAGCTGAAATTATATGGCGAGGAAATGAGATCATTGTCCAAAAGAGAAAGATGAGGGTTCCTAAGAAAATTGTTAGTGCTGAACAAAGCAGAGAGGAGGTGGGCCTTTTTTTTAAATAAAAAAAATCTTGCCTATGCTAATGCTAATGCTAATGCTAATGCCGTATGAGCGACTGATTTGATCTGATATCTTGTTTTCTAGGATGCTGATAGGCCCACTTCAAACCCTCTTCCTCCTCAATCGGGGGCCTTTGCTGACTTCCAGAATGTGGCAGTTGTTTCTGCACAGCAGATGCTTGAGAATGTTGCTCAACAAGTACCAAATTTTGGGACTGAGCAGGTGCAGACATTCAGTCACAATTCATTTTTCTTCTACTCGTATATTTTGCTGCACATCTTTATAAGAATTTGTTTCACAAGAAATCATTTGTTTGGATTTCCGGGCAGGATAAAGCTCATTGCCCTTTTCATTTAAAAACTGGAGCTTGTCGGTTCGGTCAGCGCTGCAGTAGAGTTCATTTTTATCCCGATAAAGCTTGCACATTACTTATCAAAAACATGTACAATGGTCCTGGCCTTGCATGGGAACAAGATGAGGGGCTTGAGGTCTGTTAAATGCTGCCTTCATGTAACTCTTGTATCCTGTTAACGCATCTGGCAATGCCCTCTGATGTGGTTGAATGATGGACGATTGTTTGCAAACCTTGTATAACTTGTTTTTCACACATTAGTAATTTGTGCAGCTGGTAATCCTATTCATTTTTCTTTTCAAAGTAAAGAGTTGGCTTTTATACAAAATATCGATCCACAATCACGTCAATATCAAATTTTGAAAGTATTTGCTCCTGTTTAGATTATGAACACATATGCCTTTTTTTTTATTTTGACTGTTTTATTTATCTTTATTTTGAGCTTTTGCATGGTTTTCATCATTTAGATAGTTAGAAAGATATCATCTATGTATTTTAAAGGAGAGGTAAACGAGTTTTTTTTCCCCTTCTGTCACCTACTTTGAGATTATTGTTTATCTTTCCATAAGTCAAATCAGATGTTCTTTACAAGATTCACCTCAAGGGAGCTTCATGGTTTTGGCAGTGTTGGTTGAAGTAAAAGATTTTTGCTATTCTGTATCCTACAAGTTGACATGAGAGTGAAATGTCGCTATTCCAAGTTATATTGTTTTTCTATTTATTATGTGTTTAAATGTATTCTCATCTTCTGTATTGCTTTCTTTCAAATCTTTTGTCTTTTTCTTCCTACTTGCATGTTTCTAATTTTCTAATATTTGAATCAATAGCGCTGCCTATATGAAGACCTTGTTGTGGACAATCGAAGGTCGTACATTTTATTTTGTTCTTTTTTCTGTTAACATGTCTCCTGAACTTAGCTTGTATTGAAAAACCTAGTTGCATTAATTATTGTGATTTCCATTTAGTTTTATATCCTTAACAACTGATAGTTTCCTGGGCATTACAAGGAATGATGGAGTTGGATTCTTTGAGGACCCTTGTTTATTTACAGCTGCTGGTTGAAGTCAGGGAAACCTAACATTTATGTGGAGGGTCTGTTGGAACTTCGTTGGTATAAGGGTAATGTCTGCTAAAAATAAGTGGAAATGTAATCGTGATAGGTGCCTTGGAGGATGAAAAATTTGTCACAAACTATGTTACAGACATTATGTTGATGTAATTTGTTTCCTGAGTAGCACAAGATCCTGTCTACTTGTGATTAAGTACACTAAAGGGCACGCATTAGTCAGGAGAACAAAAAGTTATAATGCATCACTTTAAACATTACACAAAACTAAGTAGATTGGTTCTTGTTTGCTGTGGGCCCTATTCATCAAAAGGATTGATGAAACCTTTTGAAAAGCTTTAAAAGATTGATAGTGTAGTTACATTGATTGGTTTCAAAGGCTTCATTATTTTTACTTGGTTGCTGATTTCAATGGAACTGTGCTATCCGTTTGTTTGTTTTGCCTTAGGACTTGAAGAGTATGAGAAATCAAGTTGGTAAAAAAAGTTGCCTTTATCCTCAATATGGTCAATGTAATGTCTCTAAACAGGAAAACTGTTGCTATAAAATTGAGTCATCTTGAGACACTTTTGTTATCACATGTTCTGTCTATTGAGAACTTAGTGTTCCTTTATTTGCCACTGGCCTGAAAGTATATTTCTGTAAAAGCATGGAATTGCAACTGTCAGGCAAAGTGTCAAAACTGTTTGTACTGGGCATCTTTTTGTCCTGTTCATTACTTTCCTTAATCTAGGCAAGCCTTGGAGAAATTGGAGTTGTTCTCTTTCAGGTAGCTAGTATTCAACTTGTTGTTGAAGGCTTATTTTCCCTTTGTGTGTGTGTATTCAAGTGCTTTGTTTATGGCCCTGTTTACTTTGGAAATACCACTACCAACGCATGCATGCCTTTCACCTCTTCCCCCCATTCAATGAAGGGAGAAAGAAGAAGGCATTCATACCTATAAAGACATGATTTTTTGTGGAGGTGCAAGTAGACATGAATCAATTTTGCAGCAGATTAGATTAGTATGATAGACTATATTGAGGCACTAGATTTTTTTGAATTCTGTTTTCATTTTCATATAATATCAGTTGATGTGGCTTGTGATCTTATGAGTTTATTTCCTTAAAAAGTAGTTGAAATTAGGCCTTGCTTATTGTTGTGAGATAATCATGTCATAATTCAGAGACTGAATGTGGTGAAACCTGGAAACCTTTGTGTTAGATTGTCTCATGAAATTAATTAGAGAGTTTATAGTTCAACCACAGGGCTTCATGTTGTGTGATATTATTTTAGGCTATCAATAAAAAAATTAATCTGTTGAAGCCCTACGAAGCTTCAAAAATACATTGCTATATGCTTCTTGATTGTAAAAGTATTTAAGACACTAAATGTGTAAATGAAAAGCATTACTGAGTTGGATTTTATCCTTATCATTTCAGTATACAGATGAAGAGGTTGACTGCAGTTATGAAGAATTTTACGAGGATGTGCATACAGAGTTCTTGAAGTATGGAGAAATAGTGAATTTCAAGGTTGATAGCTGCTTTTTACTATTTCTACAAGCCATTTTTTGTATGAGATGCTTCTCCCATAACGGGAATGATCTTCCCCATTACCATCTATTCCTAAATTGCAATTTTTAAAATTTTTTTAATTAACATTTTGTGGAGTCATATATTGGAGAAATTAGTGTTTTTCTTCCTTCTTCCCTTCTTCTTTTCTCTTAATTTTTACTTCTATATTTCTTTAGTTATTTTCTTGCATGTGTGTTCTGATAGCAACTTGTATTGAAAAACAAGTCATAGTTGATTTTTAGTTGGGGGTATTTGAAATTTGAAGGTTGTGGTTGTAATTCTTTTGTATTTTGTCAATTGACTTACCAGAATAATGTCCATCTCAGGTCTGCAAAAATGGCTCTTTCCACTTACGGGGAAATGTTTACGTGCATTATAAGTCATTGGATTCAGCTGTTCTTGCCTTTCATTCTGTCAGTGGTCGCTATTTTGCTGGTAAACAGGTACCTGTTATCAGGATATATTAGTTCTTGTGAAATTAAGAACATACTTGAACATTTATTTTTGTGGTTGGTGGTGTTTTTATGGAAAATAAAAAATGTCAAGTTCAGGACTTTAGGATGAGCTTCTATGAATTTGTGAGTACATGTTTGTGTTCTGATACTTCTCCATTTGGATGCCTATCCTAACCTAAATGAAAATCCTTATCTCTGCTCTTCTGATTATTGTTGTTTTTTCTTTGTGTTGAATGTTTTGTGCAGAATTATGAATTGACTACTCGAAGTTGTAATTTAGTGTTGAAAATACTTCAGTTTGTGAACAAGATAAGGAATGATAAACTATGCCACTCATTTATTGTCCATGTTTTGAGCAAAATAAATATGAGCATAGTGGACTGTAGATGATTTTGTCAGTTACTTTCAGAAACTATGAAAGGTAGAAATGTGGTATGCAATTCATCATACATTTGATGAGGTGAGCTGTAATGATGTGAGCCTTGAGTTGCAATGCACAAGTCTTTTGATATTTAATATATGGTTATATGGAATGGTATTATAAGTGTAAAGGAACTGTTTACTGTTCCTTGTAGATGTTGAAAAGCAGAGATAATGAGCAAATTCACCTACTTTTGTTCACCCTTTGAAATAGTGCAGACTGTCCTTATGTTTTAGCCTTCAACTTTCTAGTAATTGGTGGCTGCATTAATGCATATGACTCAGTTATGACAGGGAAGGAGCATTTGAAGTTAGACCATAGCAATCTAGTTGGTTGGTACATGAGGTTCAAACCTTACAAGTGTCTCCCAACTAATGTACCATCTGATTCATTGTGATGATTTCATACTTAGGTGCTGGTTTCATTATTTGTTTGAAAAATTGGAAATATTTTCCTTTTCTGGACATGAACCGATGTTGCCTGTCAGACATAAGTATACATGGGATGCCTATTGAAGTTATATTCAGTGATAAAAGCTCTGTACTGAAAAGTTTAGTGTATCATTTAACCATTTCCTATGAAGATGCGTAGATTTCTTGATAGCCTTGGTAAAATTATTGTCCACTATGCTTCCCAGTCCATCGATTCTAAACCTTTCTAATGTTGTATTGTTTCTTTTTTCCTTTTACAAGTAAAATTTTTAAGTGGCAAATCGTTTACAGGTAAAGTGTGAATTTGTGAATGTAACACGATGGAAAGTCGCTATATGTGGGGAGTTTATGAGAATGAGGCATAAGGTAAAAGTAGTTTCCTGTTTGTTCACTCTTTCAAACGCTTTTGATTCATTAAAACATTTATCTTCCTAACATGCAAAATCTTAAAAAATTAATAGCTTGTGGCCTGGCTTTTTCATATTGGCAATTTTTCTTGTTTGCATATGGCAGACATGTTCTCGTGGAACAGCTTGCAATTTTCTTCATTGTTTCCGCAATCCTGGTGGAGACTATGAGTGGGCTGATTGGGATAAACCACCACCAAGATATTGGGTGAAAAAAATGGTTGCTTTATTTGGGTACTCTTATGAATCTGCGCATGAGAAACAGATGGAACCAGGAAAAGTAGGCCGCCAAAGGACTTCTGACCAGAAAATGAGAGTGGATACAGACAGGTTTGCTTTTCACTTAAGCTGGAAATAATTTTTACCTCCGAACTATTTATAAATAACCTTTAATTTGGGCCCAAATTTAGTTTTTTCTCAATTTTGGTTGGACATATTACATTCTTAACTGCTTACTTTTGTTTTCTTCATTCCAGGCACGACACAACAAGATCTAGATCCAGGGAAATGGATCGGTTAATTCAAAATTCTGGTAGTAGAGGTGAACATGAAGATGATATTCAAGAGGGAACTACTTGGCAGAGTGGCATTAAAGATGATCATAAAAGAAGTAAATTTCATGATGGACAACTATTTGAAGATAACACGGATTTTGAAAGCAATCATCAAAGTCAAGGCAGAAGCCACAGTTATGATGGTCTTATGGATTGCTCTGATATTAACCATAACAAAGACAGGGAGAACCACAGACACAGTGATCATGCCAGTAAAAGTTCAAAACACGATAGCAGAACAGCGGAACACTCAAATGATAAGCAGGGTAGAAAGAACAAGAGCCACAAGGCTGATTTTGATGATCAGCCTTTAGATGGTAGGAGAAAGAGAAAAAGGGATCAGTATCATGCCAAGAATTCTGAGATGCAAAAGGAAATGACATCAGTTGATCATTCCAGAGATATTACGGAAGACTACAGATGTGATGGATATTATTCGGATAGGGACAGAGATATGAAAAAACACTGTTCTCAAAGGAGTCAAAGTTCAATACACCATAGCAGAAAACCGTCCCCAGATTCTATGTCAACTGGGGATGGGTTGTACAAAGACAAAGATAGAGAAAGATACCATAAACAAAGGAAAAGCTCAAGGAACTCGAAGAATGTCTTGCAATTTCGAGATGATCATTGTGATGATATGTACAGGACATGTACCGACTCCAGTGGTGATAAGGCAAAAGCAGAGAAGAGGAGGCACAAGAGTCACACAAGGAAGCATTCAAGACACGGAGAGCCACAGTTTTCTGACGATGAAGGGGTAAGTTCAAAGAGGTTGATAGAGAAGTCTGGAGGCGAGGAATCTGCTTCAAACAAACCCCACTTCCGCTTGGGAAGAAATCAAGTCGATCGTTATTCCATGAGTAGTTATCATTCAAGTGCAGAAAACAGAGAAGCAGGATTTGTTTCTGAGGAGTTAAAGGCCAATGAAAGTCATGAGTTGAGCCAAGTGGATAGAAGTGATGGAAAAGGTGAATTATGTGAGGTGGATTTAACATACAACCCAATTGAGGAATTTGCCGAACTGGATCGCTGGGAGCCTGAAAGCCCTGAGGGAGACAGACAGGAGAGGAGAGCCAATAGAAGATCTTCTAACGCTGGAAGATCAGTGACCAACTGATTGGGCAGAGGATGAGGCAAAGCAAACGTATGGGAAATGGAGTTTGTAGACAGGGATTCTTATAAGCTTTAGAATAGAAGCCACATCAAACAGAAAAGTCTCAAATGGCTCTTTTTCTCAATTGGCATCTTATACTTTAGTTGAAATCACATATTGATGTTAGCTACAAAACATTTTTGATGAGTTGCCTTCTTTAAGCGATTGTAAATAATCATAGTAGCATTTGTTTATTTGGGCTTATAGAGGTAAAATTTTTTTAAAAGATCTTTTCTAATTTTTTTTCTAAGAAGTCAATTAATTATTTGACTGTCATTAAAAAAAAGTATTATTAAAAAAGTTTCATATAGTAAATTGTTTGACAACATAAAAAAGAAAAGTAATTTTGATTTTAAATATATTTTATTTTGTAATAAATATTATTTATGTATATAAATATTATTTAAAATATATTAAATAATACGTAAAATACAACATATTAATTATTATGTAATTTTAAATTATATAAAACAAATGAAAATTTTTATATAGATTATATATAAGTAAAATTAATATAAAAATATATGAAAGATAGTCAAATAATAAGTTTGTAAGATAAACGAGAAGATGAGTTTGTAAGTATTATGAGAATTACATATAAAACAAATGATAAAATAGACTAAAAATAAATTTATTAATTAACCTAAAAATTTATCCCAAAATAACCATTTGAGAGATTTTTTTGAGAAGTTTTAAATTTGAGCTTTTTAGAAGTTATATTTTGGTTGCTAAAAGAGTTAAGTGCTTTTTTATTTTACAACCAAATATTTATTTTCTTAAAAAATACTTTTATGATAAAAAATTACTTATTTATCCCCAAAAGTCCATCCAATCCCGGTCCAGTAGGAGCTGGTGATAGTCCTGTCAAACCCAAGTTCTCCGCTTCATACCCATACCCATACTCATACCCGTATCTGTACCCGCACATAGAGATTATACTTATTTTAATTCTTTCTTACAATTAACTGTCTTGGCTTAAAGGTGAGAGTGGTTTCTAATGTATAAGATAATAATTCGCTTAATTTATTCTATACAAAAATACAAAATAAATTGACGGATTGGATTTGGAATTCCGTTAACTCAAATCAATAAATACTGAATACAACGCAGCGTTTCAAAAGACTATTAAAAAAGCCTTCTTCTATCGTCAACCAGCAGCCGCCGCTGCTCCGACCAGCACAAGCGGTGGTTGATACATCCAGTAATTGAAATTCCAAGTCCTCTGTGTTTATTTTAATCTAACCTGACAACTCTCACCTTCCCTGTCGTGTTAATCAAGTGCAGCTACAGCTTTATTAGGGTTTTAAAAAATGGAATCAGCTAAGCGAAAGTCGATGCCAACAGAGGCGCTACGTCCCAATAAGCAACAGAGAGAGAACGGCTCGGCTTTTTCCATAGAACAGGTGGCTTGTGTTCACGACGTGTCGTATCCTGAGGGTTATGTGATCACCAAGAAGCCTGACTCTTCCGACACGAAGCCGGCTAAAGAATTTCCATTCGCACTTGATCCTTTCCAGTCTGAGGCCATTAAGTGCCTCAACAATGGCGACTCCGTCATGGTATATTTCTGTCCCTCTTCATTGATTTATTGATATGGTTGCAATATAAAAGATAATGTCAAATTTGACAGGTTTCTGCTCATACATCAGCTGGGAAAACCGTGGTGGCATTGTATGCTGTTGCTATGTCTTTGAGAAATATGCAGCGAGTCATTTACACTTCACCCATTAAAGCACTTAGCAACCAAAAGTTCAGAGAGTTCAAGGAAGAATTTTCTGATGTTGGCTTGATGACTGGAGATGTAACTATTGACCCTAATGCTTCTTGCTTGGTGCGCCAGACACACTTTCCCAACTGTGGCTTAATATTATTGTTGTTGTTTTTGTGTGTATTCTCCTGATTGACTATGTCAATTGTTTTAGCTTTTTTAAATGGCCACGTTTTATTGTAGGTGATGACCACCGAAATTTGGCGTAGTATGCAGTATAAGGGATCAGAGATTACACGTGAGGTGGCTTGGATTATTTTTGATGAGGTGCATTACATGCGTGATCGAGAAAGAGGTGTGGTATGGGAAGAAAGCATTGTTATGGCCCCAAAGAATTCCAGATTCGTGTTCCTTTCTGCAACTGTGCCTAATGCTAAAGAATTTGCTGATTGGGTTGCAAAGGTGACTTGCTCTCTCTTTGACGTATCCATATGGTTGTTTATCAAAGTTGACAAAAATAATTGGTACCATAAGTATATTGGAAGTGACTTATATTGTCAAACTGATAATTATGTAAAATATGGTGCAAAAATGATACTCCTTTCATGAGTCGACAGTAACTTAAAATTTGGAGGAAGCAATGTTGCTTTTTCCTTCTATCATTCCAGAACATATCCTTAACATGCCCTTTCCTTCCTCCCACAAAACAAGATACAAGGTGAAAAATTGAACACGTATGAAGCCAAAGTTTGTATCCTTGAGATCCTTGTTCACATCATACATGTGGAGGGAAAGAGAGGCTGATTGCTTGCTTTTTATAGTGTTGAAATTTTTAAACAATTTGATGTGCTTGGCATTAATTGATTACTTCCTTGTAAAGATGTTAAGTTATAAATGAATACTTATGACTGTGGTATGAATTAAAGGTGCATCTGCAACAATGGAACATATTTTAGTGGAATCTAAAATGCATTATGTTATTCCAGGTCCATCAACAACCGTGCCACATTGTTTATACTGATTATCGTCCAACGCCCCTTCAGCATTATATTTTTCCTGCTGGAGGTGATGGTTTGTACTTGACGGTGGATGAAAAGGGAAAATTTCGAGAGGAAAGCTTTCAGAAAGCTTTAAATGCATTGGTTCCCAAGGGAGAAGGTGAAAAAAAAAGGGAGAATGGGAAGTGGCAGAAGGACTTGATTGTGGGAAAACTTGGGGAAGAAACTGATATTTTTAAGTTGGTAAAAATGATAATACAGAGGCAGTATGATCCGGTTATTCTTTTCAGTTTTAGCAAAAGAGAATGTGAGTTCCTTGCCATGCAGGTATTTTCTTTGTCCCATATTAATTTCATTTGATTTTCTTTTTTCTTTTACATTTTCAATTCTTTGATTTTGTTATCCTAATTTACTTAATGTTGTTACTAGCTTCCTCTGTGACCCAAACAACCCAAAATGCATGACTTTATTTTGTCAATATTTAGCTTGGTCCTCTTATCTGTTTCTTTTGTGCTGTAATTCTGGATGTGCAAATGAGCATAATAGTCCATTGTTTGGAAACATGTTTCTATAGCTCAAGATGCATCAGTTTGGTAACCATTTCTTTTCACACACATTGTACTTGTTCCTTGTCCTTAATAAACCATTGGATGTCTTTGTGTTTGGCACTACAGATGGCAAAAATGGATCTCAACAATGATGATGAGAAAGTCAATATTGAAACCATATTCTGGAGTGCCATGGACATGCTATCAGATGACGACAAGAAACTCCCTCAGGTAAGTTTTTGTTCAACATTTAATTGAGTTCTGCATCTGTTAGGTTTCTGCTCATGAACTGTAATGTCTATTAGCTATTATTAAATAATGCAACGCATAAAATGCTATTTGAGTTTCTTTTCCTTTTTGGTTGATTTGTAGCTCATTTTACATGGCATTGTCTATCTATTTTTTTCCCAGGTTTTTTTTCTGTTTTTCTGTCTCTGTTTTTGTTAACAATCCACCCTCTCCCCAGCCCATACCAACAAACCCTTTCAAAACTTATATTCGTAGAAATAAACTAGAAAATGGGGGAGTGACTGCCATGTAGGCAAGTTTGTAGAAGGTTGTTATGGAGAGAGAATGAGGGAGGGGAATATAGAGCTGTCTAGTGAGAATAGAAAAACAACGATTTACTATCATCATTGTTAGGAAAAGGTGGCCTGGTTTATCCAGGAGGGGGGAGCTTGCTCCAGTTGTTACTATCTACAATACTATCAATATACTATCAGCAATACAATCTCTATCAAGATTCCTAACAGTTTTGGATTTTAAACATTATCATGTTTCATAGTTGTTATACCTTGTGCTTATGAAATGAATAATGTTATTCATGGTATTGGGAAAATTTGGAAGATCCTTATTGGAAAATGTAATTGTGAGTGCAGCGTTTGAGAACTGCTCGATCTTCCCATGATTTAGAAACTAATCATGGATTCACATTGGCAAAAGTAGTGCTTTTAGAGCATCATTTTCTTAATGTTAATTAACATGCCCACACTTTAGAAACCAATTGGTTGTTTTATGATAAATTAAATCAACTTCATCTTTACAATATAAAGTTATTTGTTGAGATGGATGACTTTTCCTTGGGTGTACAAGCTTTTTCTCATGCATTTCAGCCACAAAAAACTGTTGGGGATCACATGATATAATATTTATCAATATTATCAATCCCTTAAGGGATGAAGTAAACCTTGCTAGCTGTTATTTTGGATTTTTTCCAGCCAACTTGAGTTTTGTTTATTATGTTTTGTTCTTGATCTAATACGCCTGATTCCTAAATCTTTAAAGAGTTAATCTTTGTTTTGGGGACTTTTATATATTAAATACGTATTCTTTACACTTCTGTCAATGTGAACTCCTGTAACATGTGCTGTATTATGCGACTGATGGCCTGTATGTGCTGTATCGTGTGTATGTTAAACATAAAAAAAATTGAAATTGCACCTTTTATGTGTGAATTTGTTTCTAACAAGTTAAATGTCTCTGTTTTCAGGTTTCAAACATGTTGCCTCTCTTGAAGCGGGGAATTGGTGTGCATCATTCTGGCCTGCTTCCAATTCTTAAGGAAGTGATTGAGATTTTATTTCAAGAAGGCTTGATCAAGGTTGATAGGCATCTTACAGTTGTTCAACTAGGATTCATTATCAAATTTAGTTCTTTTTCCTCCAGAAATGTTGTTACTTCTTTGGCCCCATCTTCCAAGCCTCTCGTTTGACACATGAAGATTTTGCCTATATACTAGCCAGTACACATGCTGCAAAATCCATTTTCTCTTTCGATGCTGCTTGCAATGATTGTTCTTTTTAGTGGCATTTACCCTGTCTATTCGTATGGGATGATGATTGAGTTTTTTTTTTTCTTTTTCTGTAGTGTTTGTTTGCTACAGAAACTTTCAGCATTGGGTTGAATATGCCTGCAAAAACTGTTGTGTTCACAAATGTCCGTAAGTTTGATGGAGACAAGTTTAGATGGATATCTAGTGGAGAATACATACAGATGAGCGGCCGTGCTGGTCGTCGTGGAATTGATGAACGGGGAGTATGCATACTCATGGTGGATGAGAAGCTTGAGCCTTCTACAGCTAAGATGATGCTTAAAGGAAATGCTGATAGTTTGAACAGGTACTAGGTTACTTCTGCATGTACCAATACTCAAGTCTGATTCATAGTTTTATTGAGTTCTGATATAATCTTGGTGAATCACTTTTAACTTCAATACGGTCCACCTGACTGGAAATATGATATTCATGTTTTCCCTTTCTAAGATTGACCTATATAGAAGCTTATTGCTAGTAGGTTAGATGGTTGACGTGACTATAGAGTCTTCTACGATCTCAATATACCTGCTTAAATGACAGTAGCTGGTCCTGGCTCCAAATTCAGCAGTTGAGTGGTGGAAGAGTCTTGAGATACAAAAATCATAAATATGCATATTCAATTTCTTGGTGCCAAATTGACAATATGGGTTATTCTGAAAAAGTTTTTTTGTAGAGGAAGTTATTGTTGACTTCTTGTTATACTACATTTCAGTGCCTTCCATTTGACATACAATATGCTTTTAAATCAATTACGCTCGGAAGATGGTGATCCTGAAAATTTGCTCCGTAATTCATTCTACCAGTTTCAAACTGATCGAGCCATACCTGACCTTGAGGTTAGTTCTTATAGAAACTTGAAGTTTCCATCCCTTGTGGTTGATCTTTTGACCTCCGTTTTGTTTGTTCCAGATGATAAGATGTAAGTCTGTCTCTGTTTTCTTATTTTTAGGACACATTCTGTGAGATTTATTTGTATAGAGTACAAGCTACAACAATTGGGAAACTGATTCTGCTGTTTATTTCATTTACCTAAGATTTACTATTTTAACATGTGTTTTGTGAGGAACGAGTGAATTAATATACACCAGAAGTTGACTAATAACATATGGGATGCACCTTAACAAAGACCAACAATTTACTATATTAGATGTTGTAGGCTAAACTTTAAGGAGTAGCTAGTTAGTGCTATATCCTGTCTTTCTCCTAGTTTTTTGGTTCCCAGACTTGTGTTGTTTGATAAGGGCTATTATACTGACTATGCATGGAGGAAAGAAAAAGCATATGAGAAGTTAGATAAGAAGACAGATCAAGTTGACAATATCAAAGGTACTTAGAGTACCTGCTATTAACCAATATGCACATATAGTTGGATTGGAAAAGAAAGGGGGGAATGGCCTTATATTACAGAGACTAATTGTAGTTATTCCATCAGAAGTATGCAGATTGTTTGAGTGTCAGTATGTGGAGACATAATATTTATTGTTTGTATGAGTAATTAAAGGATCATACTGAGCTCAATGTCATAATCATTTTTTAATTATTTTTTAAGAGATAGAAGTGAAAGGATAACCATTTTTTGTGATCCTTGTACTTCATTTGATTTGTCATCTCGGTCTTATTGCTTTAACTTTTTCTTTTGAAGTTCTTATTCTTTTTGAAATGTGCCAATGAAATCCCTGCCTTCTTTAGCTTTGTCAAAATAGTCCATATTTGTTTTCTATCATCTATTTTGATAGTTCTACTTTTAGTAGGACTTCAACAGAAAACTTCTCC
>JANJEY010000005.1:25852565-25863496 GCA_024703695.1 Erythroxylum cataractarum | reverse complement strand
TCGATCATGTGGTTATTATTTGGGATAATTGTTGATTTTGTTATCTTGTTTTAATGGATGTGTTAGACTCGGATTTGGCTATGATATTAAATATTTAGACACTTTTTGGTAGATTTTTTGATTTTGCGTTGGTTGATACAATTATTTTGACATTTAGTGATGATATTTTAGTTATTATTTGAGAACAACTATATAATTGATGGTTGAAAAATTTATTTATATTATTTGGTATATTTTTTTTATTTTTTAATATTACTAATATTATATATAATTAAATATAATTATTACGTAATTATGACATCATTCCGGTTCAACCGATCAAACCGGTCAAATCGGTAACCAATAAAACTTCTGATTCAACATTCGGTCCGGATTTCAAAACCTTGATTACAAGCAAAGACCCAACAATTACACAGTAATACTAACAAACAGTTTATTTTTAATATCGTCGGCGTCTTTCGTTTCACCGGAATTGCCTTTCAAACCCTAGACCAGACTCCCCACAATGATTCTCCGAACTCCACCTAACAAGAGGTCTAAAACTTCCGTCGAAAGCCCCCCGCCCCCCGCCTCCGATAATCGTCTTGTCATTTACGAGAACCAGCCTCTCATTACTTCTCCTCCTCCGGATTCTTCTCTTCCCCCTCCTCCCACCACTTCCGATCACATGCTCTGCACTTATCAATGCCGCCAAATGGTAATAATCCTTCTCAATTTTCTCCAAATGGCCTCCCTTTCTCTTTGATTTTTGAATTGTTTGCTATTCATTTTTTAGGTGAAGTCGGAATTTCTGGACGCCTTGAGAAATGCAGAGAAGCAAGTTCAGGAATATCAATCTAAATTGGAGGCATTGAATGAAAACTTCTTCAAAGTCGGTAGGTTATCGCTTGAAAAAAATTTCTGTAATAAGGAACTCTAATTACTGGATGTTGTGAATGGAATCGTTTTACTGGAAAGGCTAAATTCTTGAATTAAGTTTTACCTTTTGGGCAGAAGCTGAGAGGAATAGATTTCGAGATCAGTTTCTGTATACAGAGCAAGAACTTGCTGCTGCCAAAGGACGTGAACATGCACTGCAAGAACAACTTTTGAAGGAGATTAATGATTCCCAATGCAGGTTCAAGAAGCAACTGGAATCACATAGTAAACTTGAGGTACACTTTGTGGACTTGTTTTCTTTAATGTATGTGTATTTGTTATAACTAAGTTAGATGAGATATGTTACTTACTTGAGTAGAGTATGCTTGCTATTTTAGGTCAGAGCCTATTGGGCTGATGGTCATTTGGTGTTTAACATTTTGGCTATGGGGCTCTTCTTTGCTAGGAAACTTTTGTAATTTTGTTTCATAATTATGGTCATGCATGATGTGACCAACCATAGTACATGTATTTTAGTTGTTCTCCTAGATTCATTGCTTCATAATTTGAGCCAATGAGTGTGGAGATAGAAGCCTCATCGAATTTTTCATGTAGTATGCATATGACCATCATCAAGTAGATTGGTCAATAACCCATCAGCATGATGATTGTAGAAAAAAAATCATCCATATTCCTTAATTCATCCAGATCTTTGCTGTGTACAATATCATGTAGAGATATAGGAAATTGGCATCCTTTAAGTCCTTAACTACCCAAAATTATTATTGTACATATATCCATCATAAGTGAGAAACATCGCCATTCCTAGTGCATTCACCATTGCCAATACTAGCATAACTATTGTTTATGGGTGAAATATTGAGATCATCAATTAGCTTGTCTTTGCTTTCAAAATTCTTACGAGAAAGGTACAAGCATATGAAAATATGATTTAATTTTGTTCTTATGATAAGGTACAAGCATATAAAAATATGAATTTTAATTTTAGTTTCAACATCTTCATCTACATTGATTATCAAATAGTAGATGAGATCCTGTAGGTAAATCCTTAGTGTAAAGTATCTAGTTTTTAGTAATGACAATTGAATATTAAAATTTTACTCTAGTTCTTAATTTTGTGAGACAACCATAATTTTAAGTATTTTTGTTGCCTTTGCTCTTTTTGTTTGTGGCAACCTCTCTCTCTTTCTGTTTCTAACCCACCCCTTTCAAATTTTAATGACGTCCTGGTTCCATTATGATATCAGGTAACACTTGAGAGTGAAAAGAAGCTTCGCAAGAATGCTGAGTCCATCGCAGCTTCTGCAGAAGAAAAAGAAAAAGGTTTAGAGAGAAAACTTAGCCATCTTTCTGAAAGCACAGAAAGGGAGAAAAAACGTCTGAATAATGAGCTTGCGCAGCTAAAAGCGGAATCAAAATTTTCTGTTTCAAAAATAAGGGCAGATGTTAGTAGCTCATGAATTTTGTTTATATTATTACTAAGCGCAAGTATTGATAAGACTGACACTTCTATTTTTGGTAGCTTGAGAAAATGGAATTGAGAGCTATAAATGCTGAGAAAGAATCAGAACTCATGAAGGAGCAGTTGGGAGATTTGAAAATGCAACTTGATGAGGTACATTAATCTTTTATGTTTTCTTGCTTTGATGACTTGTATATATTTACTAGCAAGCTACTTTAGTTTGGTTTCAAGGGGATGCTCCTTCAAAATCTCATTGGCAGTGTGGTCATATAATTGATAATATTTCCATTCTTCTCTTCAGTGTTTGATCCAAAAAATTGAATTGGAAAAGAAATTATCAAGTTCTGCAAACCAAGAATGTTCCTTTACTGAGAGCAATAATTTGGTTAAACATCTGCAAGAAGAGCTTAGGAATTTTGTAAGTTGGTCTCTCCTTATTACTCTTATGTTTTTACTTCAAGTTTCTTTTGATGTAGTTGAAGATTTTTGTTGCAATTATCTAGAATGTCTTCAGTTTTGAAGAAGGGACTTGCAACATTCATTTATTGAAATGATTAATATCATTAAAAAAACCATTCTCCTTTAAATTCTTTGAGCAAATTATATAAATTTTATCTGATGAATGTTGGCTAAGGAGTTCTAGTAATTTTTTTGAATTTCTTTTAGCTTGATTTCTTTGCTCATGGTTGATAAAATCCAACTCTACAAGTATAGTGGGGATTGAACATAAATAAAACTAATGTATTTTTCAAAGTTGTTTGGTTTTGAGGTTTGTAGATTGTCGCCAGTGTGAGGCTTTTATTCTTGGTATTTATTTGTTATATACAACTAGATATCCACTCGTTGTAGTTAATAATGCAAAGTTGATTTAAATTTGGACAAAAATTGTTAATAAGATGTGCCAAGGATTGTAGAGCGACCTGGGTTTCAAGTTTTTTGTTCTTGATTTTGTTTTCTTATACATCATATTCTTTGTTTATTTTTGTTAATCCATTCTTGGAATGTCATGCATTTCGTGTAAGTACAACATTGCATGGAAATATACGATATTGTACTTCTTGGATTGCTGTTGAATTTCTAAGGACATTGCATCATTGTCCTTCAAGCAACATGTGCAAGTACATTGAATAGTTGGAGGGTTCTATTCAAACTAGAGGCATGCAAAATCTTACTCATTCTCGTCTTTTTAAGGAAAACAATAACACCCAATGAAATATGATGAGTTCCTAACAATTTAGCGCAAATGAGGAAATTGACAAGCCAACAATCAAAGTAATTCATCAAAATTGATCTCTCATCCCATTAAGAAAAGGATATTTAATTGCTAGGGATTTTTTTTGGAAGATTTTATAATACACCCTTAATTTTTGTTGCAAAGTATTATTTTGTAATGTTAGTTGCTTTCTAGCTAGTCATGTAATTTATGTATTATAACATTTTACCAGGAGTTTGAAGTGAGAGAAGCAAGAAAGTTGAAATCTTCATATGAAGACATTCATCTTTTAAAGGAGAAATTGTTGGAAGAGAAGAGCCGCAGTGAAAGAGCAGAGTCAGAGTTATCTAAGTTCCAAGAACTTGAGCTGAATATGAGGAAGTTGGAGGATGAGTTGTTTTCTTGGAAGTCAATGATTAAAGACATCCCAGATGTGTCAAGTTTTGATGAAATACCTTTTAAGATTGCAACTTTACAAAAGTATAATTTATATTTTGACTTATAATGTCCAGAATCCTTTATTATCCTTTTAATGTTTTTCTAAAATTGTTGTTTGAGTTGAAAGATGGAAAGGTTATGAATATCCTAATAATTGATAAACTTTTTGCATAACAAGCAAATAGTTATTGCTTTGATGCTGCAATTCCGTTATGCTATTACTTAAAGTTAACCATAGTATTAGAACATAGAAGACACATATAACTTTGTATTTATTTTTCTCTTGATGGGATTTTCTATGGAATGCAGAGAGGTAATTGATTACATGATGAAGATGGGCGAGGCAAATGCACGCTTGAAGCAAATGGAGGTGGCTTTGGAAACAACTCAAATTGCAAAGCAAAATGCTGAAATTGAGGCTACTTTAACTAAAGAGAAGGCAGAAGTGTTGGTGTCAGAGATAAAGCAGATGGAATTGTTGGTAAACTTCAATTTAAATAGAAAGTGTGCTATATATAGTTTTGTATTTCATCTTCCTCTCCATTTTCTATTCTTAGATTGTCTGGATTGACCCTTTCCTCACAAGTGCTTTGTGGAGTTGAAAATGGTCCCTTTTTACATTAAAAAAAACTTTGAAGTAAAATAAATTATTGATGTCATTTAAAGTAATAGAGTAATCCATATGTAGAAGTGCATGTAAGGAAGACACTTCTGCCAAATTTGCTTTCTTCTAGCTAGTAGCTACATGAAAGTCCAAAAGGGTGATAGTTTGACTAGGGAGAGAAGACTAGTAATTTTTCATGTGTAAATGGAGTGTTCAAAATTTTCTTTTGAATAATTTTTTCTCCTTTGTCCTATTGCTTGTGTTCCCAGTTTGACTTGGGTTTAGAGCTATAGTGCATTGGACATATGCAAGCATTAATAAATTTTATGATTCCAAGAGTTAATGTTGCAATTACAGATCAAAATCAAGTTTCCTTTTTATGGGGTTGAATCTGCAATCACTTTGCTCATCAGTTTTTTTAATCTAAGAATATCTTTTAATTGCCTTTCCTTTTTTCCCTATGACCTCTTCCAATCACTTAGCTTTTACTTCCTTCACACCCCCTTCGGCTTGCTGAAAACACATTACTTGTCTTAGTGACATCTCCCCTCTACTATTTATTAATTGCTTTTGGTGCATTTTATGGATGTCTTGTTCTGATCATTTGTATTCAAGGATGCTTTTTCTTTACAATAGCAATCATCATCAACTGCTTGGTTCAATAACTTTTAGGTTTTGTTGCATCTTGAGCCAATATCACTCTTGGCTAAGTGCTTCTGATGTTTGAATGTTTCTTCATACCACTGGTAAGTAGAAGATTTTTTTTTTGGCTTGGAAAACTAATCTGCAATGACATGTGCATGTATAGAACATATCTCTTACCTAACTACCATGATCCATATTAAATGTTTGGTACCATCTTTACTTTCATTTCTTTTTGTGTATATTTGTTTGTGTAGTGTGTGTGTTCCATTGTGTTTCTATTGCTAGGTTTATAAAGGTATAGCTTGATACTTGCAGATTTCAACAGTTACTCAAGAGAGAGATAGATTGAAGTATGTTGTTAGTGAATTAAAGAGGTCCAGTAGTGAGCAAACAGGGGATCAAGCATCCAATGTTGCTCTTCTTCAGGTCTTGGAATTGGGACTCTTCTTTTTTCCATTTCCCCCTTACTTCTCTCCTTAGTTCTAATGATTTTTTCTGATTATCTTTATCAATTATGTGCAGGATTGGGAATCAACCCTTACAAAGAAGGACCATTGTCTCAAAGAATTTGAGAGTAGCTTACGCGAACAAAAGGAAGTGAATAACCGTCAACTTGATGAAATAAAATTGCTTAATGAGAGACTAAATAATGAAGCCAAGAGAATTAAATCATTGGAGAGGGAGGGTGATAGACTTCGTTCAGAGATATCTTTATTGGAGTCCAAGGTAGGCTAAAAGTATTGTGAGAATTGGTGAGATTTTTCATCTTATAATTTGAACTTAATTGTAAATTGACTTTCTAGCGGTAATAGCATAATGAGGTTGGTATCAATATTCCTGTATTTATCGCATCTTGTATGATGTTCATGTTGATGTAATCATGTCACAATACTTCCATGTTCCTATATAGATATAGTTTAGTTCTATGGTATACCTCTCTAGACATTGGAATCTCTCCCTTCTTTTTGTTGTTCTATATATTGAGGGCATAATTTGATACTTGAAATTTTTTTTATAAATAAGTTTGAGGTCATTAATTTGATTACTTATTCATAGCAAGAACGAGTATTATCAATATTTTAACTTAACTACTTGACCATTTGCTAGTATTTTTTATTATCTCAAGTCATTGATGTAGTGTATTACTTGTAATGTTCACATACTAAGGAATTTGTGTGGTCCTTAGAGGTATGTTCTGTTCTCAAGAGCCATAAGGACTTCAGTTTGAATTCTAATGGCTTGTTGGATAAAAAATGCTTTGCAATTGAATGTTTTAGTTTGAATTCTAATGGCTCGTTGGATAAAAAATGCTTTACAATTGAATGGTTGAAGCTTATCTATGTCTTTTTGGTGAAAGGTTGGGAACAGTTCTTCTATGGTTATTAACTAAAGGGCATAATGCCTCATACCTTCTTTCCTCGGAGGCTATAAATTGATGCTATATTGAAATGTGAGACAAAATAATGAATTCTTTTCATAATAAATAATTTAGGATTATACGTTTATATACACCTTAGAGTAGAGACAAAAAAAAGGAACAATTTTCAAGAATAGAAATTAATCTCCAAGAATTCTACACTCATCTAGGAATGGAAAACAATCTCCTAGGATGCCACCCTATTAGGACAATCTCTTAGGATCCCATATTCTTTGGAATATCAAGACATTTACTTTCTTAAAATATTATATGATACTTTCCCTCAAACTAAGGAATAGATGTCTGTTGAGATACTAAAATCTGTAAAGGATGTATTAAAGACTAGTTGGTAAACTCATATATCTTGCTCGCACTCGGCTAGACATAGCATACTTGGTAAGCATGATCTGTCAATTCATGCATGATCCAAGAGAGCCTCATCTTCAAGCTGCTTATACGGTGCCACATTACTTGAAAGGCAGTCTAGGAAAAGGAATTTTGTTCAAGAAAAACAATACTCTTGCTCTAGAAGCTTACACCGATGCTGACTATACAGGTTCCATAGTGGATAGAAGATCAACTATAGGTACTGTACGTTTCTTGTAGGAAATTTGGTAACGTGGAGGAGCAAAAAGCAAAATGTGGTGGCAAGGTCATTCGCAGAAGCATAATTTAGGGCTATTGTTGACGGATTGTGTGAACTACTATGGCTGAAGATTATTCTAGATGATTTGAGAGTCAAATGGGATGGCCCTATGAAACTCTATTGTGGCAATAAGTCAACCATCAATATTGCTTATAATCCTATACAACACGATAAGACAAAGTATATTGAGATTGATAGACATTTCATTAAAGAAAAATTGGAAGAAGGGTTAGTGTGTATGTTTTATGTTCCATCAGAACGTCAAGTAGCTGATGTTTTAATAAAGGGGCTGAACAATTCAAGTTTTCATGATCTTGTATATAAGTTGGGAATGGAAGACATCTATTTCTCGGCTTGAGGGGGAGTGTTGAGATACTAAAAACTATAAATAGATTATGCTTAGATATAGAGAGGCTGTAAATAGATAAGATAAGTTTGAAATCCTTTTAATTAAGGGATTACATTAGATAGCTTTAGATAGCTTTCCAGATTTAAATTCCTACTTGTAATGTCGTATATATGGCTGTATACTCCTATCAATATATGAGAATATAGGAAAATTCTTTCCCACAATGTCTTCCATTCCTAGCCTGGAAATAATATCATAAAAACTTGAACTGTTCACCCCCATTGTTAGAACAATAGCTGGTTGGCTTTGTAATGGAGCATGTGATATGCATACAAGTTCTTCCTCCTGTTTATCCTTGATGAAATGTCTATCAATCTCAATGTGCTTTGTCTTATCATGTTAAATAGGGTTATAAGCAATAGGTTTAGAGCTGCATTGGACCTTTCCACTTAACTTTCAAGTCTTGTAGAATAATCTTCAACTGTAACAACTCACAAAAGTTTTGAGTAATTACTTAAAACTTTGATTCTGAGGATAATTTAGCCATAACATTTTGTTTCTTGCTCCTCCAAGTCACCAAATTGCCTCCAAAGAAAGTACAATAAATTGTGGTTGATCTTCAGTCCACTATAGATCCTACATAGTACACATTAGTATGGGCATATAGGGTGAGATGATTATTCCTTTTAAACAATGTTCTTTTCCTTGGATTTCCTTTTAAGGAATGCAACACTCTCTATGTAGCTTTTAAATGCAATTATCATGGATCATGCATGAATTGATTAATTATACTTATTGAGTATGCTATATTGGGTCAAGTATGAGCAAGCTATATGAGCTTGCCTACTAGTCTTTGTGCATCTTTCTATCAACAACTCATTCTTCTTTTGCTTCTGCAAGTCTATGATTTGGGTCCATTTGGGTAGAGACCACTTGGCATCCAATCTTTCTATCTCCTTCAAGAGATAAATCACATACTTTTGTTCAGACATGAAAATTCATTGCATAAAATATGCCACCTTAATACCAAATATGAACTTCAATTTCTGAAGCTTCTTTATCTTGAATTTATCGACCAATTGCTACTTCATTTCTCCTTTTTCTTTTTCATCATTTCCGTTTATAGTAATATCAACATATACCAGAAGTACATTTACAGCCCTTATGACTGTGTGCTTGATGAAGAGAGTGATCAACTTGACTTTGTTTAGATCTTAGCCATTTCATAACTTTAGCAAGTCTAGTAAACCATGTTCTAGAAGATTGTTTCAATCCATATGGGCCTTTTTCAACCAACAAATTTTTTTAGTCATGGTTTCTTCAAAGCCTAGTTGAATGTTCATGTCAATTCTTCATCTAGATCTCCTTAAAGAAGAAATTATTCACATCATACTGCAAAGGTTGCTAATCAAAGTGACTTGCCAAAGATAACAAAATCGTCATAGTATTGACTTTTGCCATTAGGGCAAATGTCACTTGCTATTCAATTCCATATGTTTTGAGTGTACCCTTGAGCTACTAAACATGCTTTATATCTCTCTAGTGATTTGTTGAATTTATGTTTCAGTTAGTCAACTATGTTCCTCCCCTTTGGTTTATCAATAATCTCCCATGTCCTATACTTCTCTAATGCATCCTTGTCCTCTATCATAACATTTCTCCATTTCCTTTTTGACAATGCCTCAGAAACAGTATTAGGATTAGAAATGGTATTTAGACTTGCGATGAATTTTTTGCTGGGTGGTGACAAGTGTTTAAGTGATGTATAGGAAGGTGGGATTCATCTGTGCGTGTTTCAACTGACTGTGTATGTAAATGAGGATCAAGTCTTAACATGGGCTCATTTCAAGAGTTTGCATTGGATTCCTAGACTTGTTTCTGAAAGATGATGAAGCTTGAGAGAGAAACTCTTTCTCTTCAAATCCATGGTGATAACGTGTTGTCTAGTGATGATGTGTCATTTAGTGAGGACGCTTCGTTTAGTGATGACGTGTCATCTGGTGATGACGCTTTGTCTGGTGAGGGCGTATCGTCTGGTGACGACATCACATCGTCTGGTGTACTATACATCTGATCCTATCGTCTAATCACACTTTTGACCCTACAGGTGATATAATTTGTTTTTAAGGTCTTCATGAAGGTTGTAAATCTTGAAGTTCTCTTTCAAACTAACAAAAAACACCCAAATCTGATATCTCTGGAGAAAGCTATGCTAATTACAAGATATCTTTTGTGTACTGCTCATAACCTTCTTCTGGTCACTGTTCATAATGTATCATCTGGTCTAATTCTGACCCCTTTAGATGACAAAATCTCACTTCAATGTCTTCATAAGAGTTGTATATATTGAATTCCTCTTTAAAACCCTCTAAGAATGACCTTGATCTGATATCTCTACGGCAAGTTATACCATTTGTCTCGAATAGGTTCAATATGATGGAGGACAGAACCTTGTTTGATTCCTTCAACCCAATCTTTGTTATCTGACCTCTAAATGAAGTGATTCCTTAAGACAATAGATTCCTCACACATTGTGCTATCTCTCAACAAAAAATTGGCAGCATTTTGAATTGATTGGAAAAAGGTTTTGATTGAAGGAAAGCGAAGTAATAGTATAAACTGGTATTATTTTACTGAACATGCTTTGACATTTTTAATATATCTAGATCTGTAGAATTCCAACTGAGATGATTTTCAATGTGGAGTAAACTAGAGACGTAGGTTTATGAATTATATGAAGAAGTCAAATTTTGATTCAACCTCTAAGATGTTTAATATCTAGATGGAAGTTGCATATGGAATATTTGCTTCAGTATAATAATGATTCAGAAAAAAAAGCTCGACACTTACAATATCAGAGAATGAAGATGAACTGAAGATGACTAATAAGGGTTAATTGGAATAACCATACATGGTAACAAGCACAAATGCACGTTTTATGACTTTGAAAGTTAGGCTCTAAAAGCGGGATCTAATAGTTGTGGTATCAAAGCAAGAGTTGGGTTCCGGTGTAGCACCCCACTCCCGCCAGATTCGAACCCGATATCGATGGTGATATCTGAGCCCGTACCCCGCGAGGGTGGCGTACTAGAGCAATCACTGCAATTCAAAACTTAGAAAAATTTTCTCTTTCTACAAAATCACTCACACACTAAACAATTAGGCCCACTGAACAAAATCACTAATCTGAATAAATTGCGAAAAATACAATACACATAAGACATCGCTACACTAATGCAGACGTGAACTGATCCCGACATCGAACTCTGACTCGCTTG
>JANJEY010000005.1:25784119-25803000 GCA_024703695.1 Erythroxylum cataractarum | reverse complement strand
AAAACCTCATAGCTATAAAAAAAAAGCACAGGTGAACATAAACTAAGCGAGGGCTTAAGCGTAGGCAATCAAGCAGCACACTTGGAGACATGCCAAGTTCGAAGCAATCTAAATCCAATGATAAATATTACAGCCCAAGAAAAGGCAGCCTAAAGAGATATAAAGGAAGAACCCAACCAGAAAGATTGATAGCATGTGATAGACCAATATTAGATTCTTCCATTTGCTTCAATAAAAAACTTGATCTGTGCAGGACGTATCTAGATTCCACTATTGAATGTTTATCTTTACGTATTTAAATAACATTTTACCATTGGGTTTTACTTCAATCAACTGTAGCGTTTCCTATTCCAGTTGATTCATCTCGCTGATTGATACCATGCATGTTTTCATTGAAATAATATTTGACCGATGTTTTAACTTATTTATTTTATTTTCAACTTTCAATTTTTGTTTCTTTTTTTAAAAATATAATTTTGTTTCGTTATTAAATAATGTGATAATATTTTTATACTACAAATAATAAAATATTAACAAGATTTAGATTTGTTAAAATGGATTTGATTTAAATTTAAATTTAAATTTTCCATTTAAAATAAAATTTTAACCTTTATAACAATTTTATTAAATAATTTTCTTGAATTTAAAATTTAAAATATTCTAACACATAACAAATGCTATTAATTTAAATTTAGTAAAAAAATATACATAAGAAGTAGATAAATTATATGTGTTTTCACCTATTTGAAATGTAATAAATAATTAAGATAATTTCATATATGGCAATCATAAAGCAATCACAATAATAATTAAGATAATACAAAATTGATTTATCATGGTTCGACCAAACTTCATTACCTAAGTTCCTTATAAGAATTCACTACTTTCTTTCTTCTATAAGTAAAGAAGAATCTTCCATGTAGTATTTTCTTCGTCACAAATGAAGAGGAACTTTTACAATCATCTTACTTTGTGATGAGATAAAAAGGAAGTTCTTATAACTTTTGTTTAAGGTCAGTAGGAACCTAACAATATGTATCCCAATATTTCTTTAATTGTAATAATTTCACAACTATATACAACTTTAAGCTCTCTTTCTTTCCTCTACAAGTAAATTATAATTTAATATGATCCACATATGGACTATTTGATTGCTTAAGACTGCAAACAACTCTTAAATATGTTTTTTTTTACAACACAATTGTATTGAATTTTTAATATAGGCAGAGTGTAGGGTTCACTTACAAGAATCGGGCTTGGGTCAACTATTGTCCAAATAATTAGAACTAGTTACTTATAAACCCTTTAATATTTTTATATCTAGGCAATATGAGACACTCTAACAAATTGTTATCTTTTATGTTCAAAACTGACTCAAACAGTCATTATATCCCTACAAACTAATTCTTGTAATTACTAATTCCTAGGCAGGATTGGTGAGAGGACCATATGTTAATTCAAATCATGTTTGGCTAGAATAGAGACTAATTGACACTCTTGATGGAACAAAATTTACCAAATTTATCCAAAATTGTTCGCTGATCATATCCATGGTGCATAATGCAATGGTGTTTGATTTTGATTAGAAAAAGATAGAATGCTTTTGTAAATTTTTGTTCCTATGTCTACTTAATTAGCTGACCAAAAGTCTTAAGCTAATCACACTTATGAAGAAGAAGAAGAAGAAGAAGAAAATTTCAATTCCCAAGTCTCGTAAAAGATGAAACATATATCATTTGACAAAAACCTTATTCAAAATCATTTTAAAAATTCTATAAATAAAAAGGACTTCTTTAAAGTTGAAAATAAATTTCTTCTTGATTATAAAAGAATTTATGCATGTAAATGATCATGATAAGGTCACAAAACAGATTGCAATGATTTGTTACATACGAAATTTCTTAGTCTTGGATTGACTTGAACTTCTCTTGAATTACGCATATACTCGTTTTTGTTCATCCTTTAACTGTCAAGTTTATTCAATTGGCTCATTTATTCCTTCCATTAAACTTAATCTTTTATATATTTAATTCAATTTCATTGTAATGGACTTAGTAATTATATCATTAAATATATATAAATTTGTTAATAACAATGTACTCATTCAGTCCGTTAATTTTATTTTTAATATTTAAATATTTATTAAAAAAATTTGGAATAGGTATTATTGAATGATCAAGGTATGATCATCAAAATTTTATTAGTAATTAATATAAAATAATTAGATAATATTTTACCTAATTAATAATGAAATATGATTATGAAAGAAATGAAAATAGAAAATAAAGGCAAGTTTTTATGAATTACCAAAATATGAAGAAGCTAAAAAATACAAATATTTTTTTGCCAAATTTAAAATCAAATCAGAAAATTAAAAATAAAATAACTACCAAACTGCTTCAGTTTGTCAAACTTTTATATTGAATGGGTAACGCGTCATTTTATATATATATATATGTGATTATCTTTGATAATTTGGTGTGCCAGAATGTATAAACAAAAAATTTATAGTGCTAGTTTGGAAGAAAATTAAAATCTAATATTAATTTCGAATAAATAATTTGAGTCGTTAAAACTCTTCTTTTTTGAGTTAATTTTGGTTTAACTCAATTACGGTTTTATTTTGAAAAATTAAAATGCTGTTAGCTTTTTTGATCCTTTGAAATGTGAATTGTGGTATGCTGTTTTTTCTTCATAAGTCATCTCAGGGAGGAACTGAATAAAAAAACTTTAAACTTGTGGATAGAATACTACCCATTAGATCACTTAATCAACCTCGCATAATTTATAATTATTAATCTTCTAGTAGGCATGCGTCCATTATAGAAATGTCATTAAAAAATTCTTCTTGATAGTCGTCTTAATTGAAAATAGACTCCACCTTACCACCGCCATGCCACGAGACGGGCAGCATTGGGTTTTTAAATATTGAAATGTTTCACACACGCACGAAAAGGAAAGAAACAGAACATGTCCTCATACGATCGTGTCAAAAATAGCAAAATTATCGAACAAGTAAATGTATGCCAGAGTGTTTTTCCTTCTGGAAAAATGTAGTCAGAAGTTTGTCTTACATTCTTTGTTTTGAAAATCAGACCGGATCGATCGGTCGGTTATTCGATTCGGTTCACCCTTTAAAATCAGTTCTCAATTGAATAAGTGAGAATCGATCAAAACTGGTCAATTGATTTGATCATTGATTCAATAAAATTTTTATTTTTATTTTTTATTTTTTGTTTTATTTTTTGATATATTTTTTAAACTGGTCAAACCGATAACTAATAAGACCTCCAATTTAATGACCGATTCGAATTTTAAAATATTGGTTACATCGTATAGTAAAAAAGTTTAGTAACCTTTTGACTAATGTAAACAAGCATCGTTGTCCCAAATCCACTGATCATACTTCACGGAACAAAAGTGGGAATTCACTAGGAAAGACAGACATTGAAGAATGTGGACCATCCAAAGAGACAGGGCACAAAATGCCACTCAAAATGTCAACTCTATCCTGTTAACAAAAAGAAGACACACAAACCACACCCCTTTCCAATGAGTCCGGCTAACTCATCCGCAGTTCCATTGGGAATGGAAAGCACAATTTTCATGGTTCCAGTGTTACCCACGTTGGTGCAGAGCGTGTGGGCTTGGCTTAAAAACTTTGCTTAAGCTTTTTGGGAGTTGCCGTCTATAAATAAAGGAAGGTAAGTGCCAACTCCTGCTGAAGAAGCAGACTAAAAGAGTTCGAGTTCCAACGGGTGAGACTTGAGGGAGAGTTGGACAAGGGGAATAAAATGCATAATTTCAAAGGAGTGAGCAAGTGTGTGGTTGATGGTGATGATATTACTACTGTTGATTGGAGAGGTAGAGCTTCTAACCCCAACAAGCATGGGGGCATGAGAGCTGCATCATTTGTCCTGGGTATGATCGATATATCATAAAGTTGTTTGCAGTATTTCGAAGCTTGTTTCTCTTAATCGTTACCAGTCATAAATTATATTGTTTCAGGGCTTCAGGCATTTGAGATAATGGCAATAGCTGCGGTAGGGAACAACCTTATAACATATGTTATCAATGAAATGCACTTCTCTTTGACAAGGTCTGCAAATATTGTCACAAACTTTGTTGGGACTGTCTTTATCCTGGCCCTCCTTGGTGGCTACCTCTCAGACTCTCATCTTGGGTGCTTCTGGACTATGCTCATCTTTGGCTTTGTTGAACTTTCTGTAAGCCACATCATTTCACCTTTCTGTCTTCTCCGCTGTTATTACTTACAGTGCTCTACTCTTCAACAAAAATAAACAAATTTCTTTTTTCCTTTTCTTTTTGGTTTTAATTTTTTAGGGTTTTATATTACTGTCAGTCCAAGCTCATCTTCCTCAATTAAAGCCGCCACAGTGCAACATGTTAACTGATGGAGACCATTGCGTAGAAGCAAAAGGTGTCAAGGCCTTCATTTTCTTTTTGGCCCTGTACTTAGTCGCTCTAGGGAGTGGATGTGTCAAACCCAACATGATTGCTCATGGGGCTGATCAGTTTAATCAAAACAACCAAAAACAATCCAAGAAGCTATCCACTTACTTCAATGCCGCCTATTTTGCCTTTTCCATGGGTGAACTTGTTGCCCTGACAGTTCTTGTGTGGGTCCAAACACATTCCGGCATGGATGTTGGCTTTGGAGTGTCTGCGGCTGCCATGGCATTGGGATTGATCAGCTTGGTTTCTGGTACTTTATGTTACAGGAACAAACCTCCTCAAGGAAGCATCTTCACCCCCATTGCTCAAGTAATTCGGTTTTAGACCTTCTATTCATTTTCCAACTATTACATGCCATTTGTCGTACACAAGTCAAAACTAAAGATTGTACTTGAAATTCATTGCCAATGGTCTGTAATCTACATATTTTTATACTGCCCGCATAGGTCATTGACTAAACTCCCCTGAAAAGGTTGTAAACTAAAAGATGTCCCCGGGCAATTCGTCTTTTCTGCTAAATGGGGTTCCTTCTTTTGACCTTATCTACGTTTCTCAGGTTTTTGTGGCAGCCATATTGAAAAGAAAGCAAATTTTGCGTCATGGAAACCAAAACCATGTGCTGTATATGTCCACTTCCTCTGACTCTGCCACTAATCTTGTTCACACCCAAAGGTTCAGGTAATAATAAACTTTGGAATCTTTAATTATATATCTTGTGCCCTACAATATCCTCTCAATATTTTTCCACCTGGTTCACTATTGAAAGTACTGCTGAAATTTTCTTCTATAAAATGTCAGTCAATCCTTTGTTATCTTTGCTATATCACCTGAAACTGAAACATCTGCATGTAATGCCGTGTACGGAACTGATTATGACAAAACTCCCATGGCCGTGTAAAAAGTGAGTCAAATAACTATCAATTAACTACTATCAGGTTCTTGGACAAGGCCTGCATCAGGATTCAAGATGGGAATAGTACAAACGAGAGTCCATGGAGATTGTGCACTGTTACACAAGTCGAGCAAGTGAAGATATTGATTTCAGTTATCCCCATCTTTGCTTGTACCATAGTTTTTAACACAATTTTAGCCCAACTTCAGACATTCTCAGTCCAGCAAGGGAGTGCTATGAACACGCAAGTCACCGAATCTTTTCATATCCCACCAGCTTCACTTCAATCCATTCCATACATAATTCTCATCGTTGTAGTCCCTCTCTATGAAACTTCCTTTGTCCCTTTTGCGAGGAAGATCACAGGCCATGAAACTGGAATAACCCCTCTTCAACGGATTGGCACCGGACTGTTTTTGGCTACCTTCTCCATGGTTTCTGCTGCAATAATGGAGAAGAAGAGACGGGATGCAGCCATTGAATCTCAAAAAGTATTATCCATCTTTTGGATTACCCCACAATTTTTGATATTCGGAATATCAGAAATGCTCACTGCTGTTGGTCTCATTGAATTCTTTTACAAGCAATCTTTAAAAGGGATGCAAACATTTTTTACAGCTATCACCTATTGCTCGTATTCTTTTGGGTTTTACCTGAGCTCCTTACTAGTTTCCCTGGTGAACAACATCACCTCTACTTCCTCAAACAGAGGCTGGCTCGGTGAGAATGATCTGAACAAAGACAGGCTTGAACTTTTCTACTGGTTACTTGCAGTCCTCAGCTTTCTCAACTTCCTCAACTATCTTTTCTGGGCCAGATGGTATTCTTACAACCCATCTATAGCAAGCACAGTTCAGAACGCGGCACATGAGGAGAATTTTACCTCTATTAAATACACTGGAGAAGATAATATACCTTGAGCAATATTACAAGTTAAATTTAAACCACTGCTTTGTTGCCAATATATATATATATAGCATGTATTATAGGTAAAGAAATATTAGAAAGGCTAAAAGGGATGCCCCTTTTGTAGTTATAGTTACTGGGTTCTTATGGAAGGAATTAAGAAGAAAATTTATCTTTTCCTCTTGTTCGGATATGAAAAAGATGCAGTAATGAAAAGAATGCCGTAAGAGGAATTTATAAGCTTTAATCTTAATTATCTTTTGCTGTTGAAAGGCAAGTAATTTGAACTTATTAAATCTAGGTTTTTGAGTATTACTAAGTTCTGTAATCACTTAAATTGCTCTATTTAAAAGTTGGTAAGTAAGCAGAAGAAAAGGAAAAGTTCAGGAGGACCCCGTAACAGTAACTAGGTGTTCAGGGGTAACGTCACTAACTACTGGGCTTTACTGCATTCTCTCTATAAGGTGCAGAATATCATGAGGACCTCATCATCTTCGTTCGAATGAGAAAAGCAGGATGTATTTATGCTTTCAATAAAGGTAACTTTCAATCAATCTGACTACTATGATGCGATGCATGTACAAAGGACATCACTAAAATCAAAAGAGCAAAAGTGATGTTAGACACAGAAAATGTATTGGAGAAGTTGTGACATAAATTTCAACAAACAGACATGCCTCGAGCATGTTCTGTTGTTAGACTTAAGCCCCAAGTTGAGACATTGGCTGAATGTCATCGAAACGCCTGGCCAAAAGACAGGGATTGTCCCCCACCAGGCCGATCTAGATCTCGTTTAACAATAGTATTGAGTTCCGTTCTTTTTGGTCGTGGATCGTAATAATTGCTTGCTTGAGACTAAAAGTAGTGGAAATGCACAAGGTCGAAACGTTCAAAAGTTGTTAAAAGAGATGATGACTCTAGCAAGGTCGAAACGTTCAAAAGTTGTTAAAAGAGATGATGACTCTAGGTGGGCAAGTGCCGTATCCTTTTGGATAAGCCAATTCCTAAAAAAAAAGCAGAAAAAAAGGAGTTTCTTGTGTAACTTGAGAAACAAGGGTGCTCGTACAAACAAGTGCAAAACCCTTCTGGTTTGGGTGGGTCCGCATTATTGAGTTTTGTCCCCTTTGATCACGTCGGGTTCTAGATTTAGCCCCTCTCTCGTGAAAAGTCGAACATGTGACCTCAGGGTTTTGTTGGGTGCATGACCCACGCCACTAAGCTACGTAGCTTAGTGGTGTGAGGCGTGCACTTAAGTGTAACAAAACTCTGAGGTCACAAGTTCGAGCGACAAAATCCGCGTAGACAACCTAACTAAAGGGAACAATACTAATTCGAGTTGGGTCGGCGCGCACGACAAGATCCGTGGCCCACCCAAACCACCTTCTTTTGTTAGAGAATGATTCGAAGTTGTTAAAAATTGTGATCCTATTTTTTTTATTCGAAGTTGTTAAAAAATGTGGTCTTATGTTTTTCAGTTATCCAAGTTTGTTTAGATTGTTTTTTAAAGATATTTAAACTTTTAATTTGTTTGATTAATCTTTAACGAGATATAAATCACACCATCAACAAATTGTCAATTGTATTACCTTTTTTCTACTCTATTTTTTGGGGCAAATTTATAATTCTAAAACCTAGCATGATATCAGAGCTCCTATTATTTTAAGGGGCTTGTGAGTGTTTAAGAGACAATAGTGGCATAACGTCCAACAATACATCAGCTCTTTCACCTCCAATTTTTAATGGTGAGAATTATCAAATTTGGACAATCAAAATGAAAGCTTACTTGAGAGGTATTGGCTTGTGGCAATGGTTGAAGGTGAAAGGCAAATGTTACCTTTAAGAAATAACCGAAAGCTTAATCAAATTAGGGCTCATGAAGATGAAGAAGCAAAAGTTTTGAGAGGCTTATCTCAAATTTAGAATGTTGTCTTTGAATTAATTTTTCCAAGAATTATGGGTTATGAAATAGCCAAGGAAACTTGAGACACACTACAAGAACTATATCATGACAATGATAGAACAAGGCGGATGCAAGTGTTAAATGTCAAAAGAGATCTTGAAATTCTAAGGATGGAAGAAAAGGAGTCTCTATAAGAGTTTTTTTATAGGTTGGCGATGGTTGTAAATAAAATTAGATTGATGGGAGAAGAGCTACTTGATAGCAGGATCCTAGACAAAGTGCTTGTAAGCTTGTCCGAAAGATTTTAGGCAAAAATTCCATCTCTATAGGATTCAAGAGATATTAATCAAATTACCTTGTCTAAATTAATCAATGTCCTATATGCTCAGGACCAAAGAAGTATGTTGAGAAAAGAAACAACTTAACAGGTAATTGACGGGGCATATCTAGCAAAGGCATCATCTTCAAAAAGAAAAACTCAATCTCAGTATGGTATTTGCAATCACGATTAAGATAATTGCTGGCATAAGGGAAAGCCTCAGTATTTCAAGTGCAAGAAGTTTGGGCATGTACAAGGGAACTGCAAAAATAAGACTGAAGAAAGTGTCAATTTGGTACATATTATTCAAAAAGAAGAAAAATTGTTTTAATATTCGTGAGAAGTGCATCAAGAAGCAACTTTTTGATAGAAGTGCTCCAAAATTGAACGATGATGGGAACTACATTATTAGGTTCAAGAAGGTCTTACAACTTTGAATAAAGAGGAAATGTTAGAGAATGATTCAAAATTGTTAAAAATATAGTCCTATTTTTTCTGAGTACCAAGTTTGTTTATATTGTTTTCTTTATCTTAAGTATTTAAATTTTTAAAATTTTGATTTGTTTGGTGAATCTTTATCGAGATATTAGCTAAGTTTATTATTTCATTGCCTATATATTTAGGCCTTCAATGTCAATATAAATTGCGCCCATCAATAAATTACCTCTTGCATTACCTATTTTTTACTATATTTTTTGGTTAATTCATGTTCTTAAAACCTAACATCTTTTTAGCTTGTACCTTTTTGAAAAAAGGGCGGCTCAATGTCCATGGTTCATCATTTTAAGATGGTAAACAAACAAAATTACTATGCTTTACCAGCCACAGGAAACAAATCGGCCAGTAAGAGGACCTTTTAGGATAGCGATTTTAGGAGTCAAGAATATTTATCAATAAGACCAATCACTAAATAGTTTCTTTTCCTTTTTTGTTATAAACAAATTCAAAGGTCAAAATTGTACAAATAAGCAAGGCCATAAAATTCAAGAATACTCTAATTGCTTGCCAAATAATGTACATAAATCCTCACCTGTCATTCTTTCCTATAAAAACTATACTAGTTAGTCCTATAGCTACTGAATGAGCTCTTGGAGGGAAAAAAACCAGTTCATATGAATCTTCTGCTTGATAACTTGCATTAAACTCGATAAGTTGTTCATTATTAGTATTCACCTGGAATTATCAACTGTAAGGGACAAATCACCATTTACTAGTTCTTAAATCGATTTGTACATAAAGTTGCTATCCCCTGACTTCTATAAAGGGTGCACCCGGTGCCCAAAAAACTTATTTCTTGTCCCACCTGAGCTTAAGCCTCCAAAATCCTACGAACCATATCTCATATTGCAAGAACCATACCATCTTCTCTTGAAGTCAACCTTTTCAATTAAATCCCTCTAGTATGATCCATTCAAAGAGAAATGGATTGCTAGCATTACAAACATCTTCAAAGCCTAGTTAATCATAAACCTTAAAAATACATAGAAAGAAGTATTATAGTTGAATTAATACTTAGTAAAATACATTAAAATATTTTAAATAATAAATAAAAAGAATTCAAAAGTTGACACTTCTCTTACCTTCCATAACAAGTAACAAATTTAATCAAACAACAAAAGCAGGCAAAAAAAACCCTTCTCCAAACATTAGATTTGATCCACAAACATTTGGCTGGTACTCAAAAAACAATTATGATATAGTGAACGAAATAAATACAGATATTGAGAACTATAAGTTTGGTAAAAGAAATCAAACCCTTTTTGCAGGGATTAAGATTTCGTGATTATAAGGATTATAATATCTTTATATAATAAATTGAGAAAGTGGATTTATTCTCTCTAAAGTTACATGGTATCATAACATAAGCAGTTAGCTTTTATTTCTTGGCGAAAAGAGCAATTTAAACCCTAACGCTTATACCAAAATCTAAGTTCAATCTTAACATTTCGAAGAGTTCAAGTTGAACCCTAACAATTACAAAACGTTCAAATTAGACTCTACTTGGATGAAAATTTTGGAGTTTGGCCTTAGTCAATTAAATGCCACGTGATTTTTTCTGACGTGGAATTATTTTTTTTTTAAAAATTGCCTAAAAGTGGGACTGACTTGATTTTTCTATTTAAAATGGAAGTGGGTTGCATTTAAACACATCGTACAAAAGTCAGTGTTTAAAATGGAAGTGGATCGCACCTATCTTAGAAACTAAGTTTCTATCCAGAAGGATGTTGTTGGCAGTCAGGTGGCCATGAATTAGAGGTTTTGTCTAAGCTAAGTGGAGGCAATGCAAGGTTAGAGGCTACTATTTGGGATATATGTAACTGAGCATGTCGTAGGAGGGATCAATTTACCTTTTTTAATGTTCCTCTGTGAGACAAATAATGAGTTGATCATAAAGTGAAGAAGATAGGAAAACTTGATCTCACCATAAAGAAGACTTCATGAATGAAACTTCCATTACCAATTTCTTTATCTTGTGTCTGGAGATCAAATATACTATAACCTTATGAATGGGCCTATAAGATTTCTCAACTTTATTAATTTTAACCTTTACCTGTAAAAATTTTGAGGAAAATGGAGATCCTTAGAAACTATTATAAATAGTTGATTCCAAGGTGAATCATCAGAGAAAAAAAGAACTTAAACCTTTCTATAGAAAGTTATGTACTTGCTCAGTAACTTCTCCATCTTTTCTTGCTCATACTTTCTAAGAACATCCAATTTATCTTCACTTATAAAGCTTGCAAGGAGTTTCCCAACTAAAAATAGAAAAATAAATTAATAGAACCTAAACCTAATTGAGTTCTAAAAAATGAAAAACAAAACTGAGATCATCTTCAAGTTTACATGGGTTGTAAACAAAATCCTGAGAAAGACTATAAGTCAAATGAACAATGACAATGGTGATAGAATTGGATTTCCATTTCTTAGTGTCCAATCTAGAGTCTAGTACCCTTCTTGTAAAATCATTTCCAAGACCAACATAAACCTTCTCCATTTGACTACCTTCCATTGTTTCTTCGGTTGTCAGCCCCTGATCACTCTCTACTACTTTTAATCATCTAACACATAATAGAACCACTAAAGGCCAACCTAATCATCAAATATGGCTCAAAATTTTCCTTTTTTGCCTTCATAATCAAAGAATACAACAAAAAAACTATTAGCAAATTTTTTTTGTGATAATATGCAAATGGTCTCTAAATGTCCACATTTGACAATGATTTCCTAATTAGTTTCCAAAAGTCATGATTTTGGTAACGTTATAATGTATCATTTCTAAAGCAATATCTTTAGCGATGATTTTGTTGATTTGTCACAAAGTCCCTATTTTTGAGACGGTTTTAGTATTTCGTCACCAAAAGTCAAGCTTTTGGCAACGTTAGTTGCAAACGTTGCAAAAAAAGTTGGATGTTTGGGACGAAATTAGTAATTTGTTGCCAATTGTGGAGTTTTTGCGATGAAACCTTAAAATCATCGCCAAATGTCAATATTAAAGAATTTATAATTAATAATGTTAAATTGATAATTTTTTAATGCTAAGCATGCTTAATAATCCTAATGTTAATTACAATTGAGATTTATATATGAATTTTCATATTTTTTCATTTCCTTTCTTTATAAATTTGTTTAAATATATAATTAATGCATTAAAAATATATAAATTATCCTTTTGGATATAAAAAGATAAACATACCTAAAATTTTAATATTAATAAGATAAAAATATAATAAATTTAAGTTGACTACTATTCTTAATCATTAATATTTATGAACAATAAAATAACAATACATATAAATGTTAGGATATGGTAAGCAATATAATATAATGATATATGGTAATAACTACTAGATGTTAATTAAAAATTTAACAATTCTTACAAATAACATAATAAATAAAGTTATATGCCTAATATTTGGTTGAAAAGGAAAAGAAGTTTTTTTTTGAATTCTAAGTGATATTAGAGTTAGTAGAAAAGGTAAAGGGATTTCCAATGTCTGGATTCCCAAGAATCCTCCTTGTATGTTCTAAGTCATCAATTGAAACAGTTAAAGATCATCTTTTAGGGTTTGTGAATTAACACCCTCTTCTAACAACTTCTTTGTTTTAACGAAATTTACAAAAGATACAGTGAACGATTTCCCAAATACAGTATGCATGACGGTATTAGATGAATTGCACATACTAAGCATTTCAACTAATAAGAAAATATAATAGAATGATCAAATTAAACGATATTAGTAAGTCAAATTCAAACACGTGCATACCTGACTAATAAACTCCATGATCATCACAATAAATAGTTAGTTTTTACAATCAAGCACTGTTCCAAAACAACATATTTTCTAATCCTGTATGAACCATTCGGACATTACCATCGCCTCCATTTCCATCTATGTTCTCTCTAAGATTTGAGGAAGCTTAACATAACATATAGTATATGCAATTAGAAATTCATATAATAGCTTCATAGTAGAAAATGAGATACTAATAATAAAGAGAGGTAGTTTAGATGATACTAAGAACCTTGAAGAAAAAGATTGATCATGGAAGGCAAACGGTGATTAATGTTTGAAAATGGGATTTGTTCTGCATTAATTTGTTCTTCATTAGGGATAATTTTCCCACATTCCTTCCATCATCGAAAACTAGTTGCCATGTCAACATTCCACGACATTTCCACCATCGAAAACTAGTCGTCACTGTAATATTCACATATCAAACGGAGCTCATTTCTACCATCAAAAACTAATCGCCACGTTGACATTCTACAATGAATTAATATTAACAGTTTTTTATGAAAGTCAATAGAAGAATTATTATTTGAATGTTTCAACATTCTAGCAATGTTAATTTTGTTATCTATGAAGTGAGATTACTTCATATGATAAGGTTGAGAATGTTACGTGTGTATGTACTATGCTTAGGGGATGCATAAACATCCCTTACACCACCAAAATATGATTGCTTCTATTTACATAAACATCCTTTGTAGAATCGTCTAATGAAAATAGTTGTGTAATTGGTAATTGTGATTTAGCTTTAAATTATCTTAATAATTAGCTTGTCAGCTTTGAATTACTCCATTATATATATGTTTTAATAAAATATATACTTAATAAATTCAAATGTGTGTATGTTAAAAGATTTGGTATTTTAAGGATAAGAGTAATAGGTTGTTATTTATAAGTTTTAATTGTTATGTCTAATATATACTCCATTTAACTTTTAATTGTTATGTCTAATCACAACCTTATAACATGTTGAAATAAAGTCATTTTGATGGACACATTTGTATACTATAAGTAGTAGAGATTTGGTGTAAAAGCAATCATATGGTAAATATGTACATAAATATCCGTTATAGAAGTAACCTTCATTCTCTAACAAACATTTCATCAAATAGTTAGCATGCTTTTCTTAAATAAGTATGGAAGGTTGAAAAAAAAGTTGACCAATACACATCTAACATAAAAACACAATTTACCATGTTTCTAGTTTTGACCATTTGAGTTTTAATTGTTATGTGTAATCACAACCTCATTACACATGGAAATAAAATCATTTTGATGGATACATCTGTATATTATAAGTGATACAATCAAATGTAAATATGTATATAAACATCTATTGTAGAAGTAGCATTCATTGAAGTATTTCATCAAATAACTCGGAGACTTTTCTCAAACAAACATAGAAGGTGGAAAAAAAATGTCGACTCCATACACATCTAACTCAAAAACATAATTCACCATCTTTCAAACATAAACACAAACAAATACCCATACACCATAAGTAGAACACAAAACTTAAATAAACTCTTAAACGTAGCAGTAAAATAGAGCACAAGAAGGAGGGTTTGAAAATAGAAAAGAAGAACAATATCAACACAAGTAATGACTCTTCTCCGACGATGATGACCACAACATATGATACGACCATAACAGAGGGGATGACACTTATTGGATAGTGAACGAAGAGGAAATATGACGGCTAACACTTAAACAAAGAGAGTTTCATTTTGGTGTTAATAACCTAGTTGAAAATGATGTCGTTTGTAGTTAATCAAAACAACGTCGTATTAGATTAATTTGGAATAAATATACCATGTGGCGTCAATTTAAAAAACCATCACAAAATGGTAGGTCGTTACCATTTAGCTTAACCTTTGGTAATGACATTAATACAATGTTATTTCAATTACCATATATAATTATATCTATTGCGATGTAATTAAAAAATAATTCAATATAGTAAACAATGGAAATCAATATTAAATATTAATAGGGTATTCTCAATAATCAAATTAAATATTATTGACAATGATTGTAAATGTGAAAATAAATTTAGTAACTAACAATGCTATTTTTAAATTTTATAAAATAAACAACATAGAATTAATTTTTATTACATAAATTAATTCTTTTTATTAATGTCTTTTAAATATATAATTTGACAATTTTATATGTTGTGAAAAAACTCTAATTACTATATATAAATTGGGTTACATTTTCTAAAAAATTTTAATTAATAAAGGAAAATTATATAAATATAAAATTCAAAATAAATTAATTGTTCTTATTAATGTCTTTTAGAATATATGATTTGAAAATATGTAAATGGTGTTACAAAACTCTATTTACTATTTATAAATTGCATACTATTTTATATAATTTATATATTACCAAAAAAATTTAAAAATATAAAAATTAAAACCATTTCGCAATTATTTTAGAAATTCATCTCCAGATATGATATTTAGTGATGAATTCTGCATAACAATGCTAAAAGGTTGATGATGTATAATCATTCGGTGACAATTTTAGAAATTCATCGCCAAATATGATATTTAGCAACGAATTATGCATAGTATCGATAAAACGATGTATAAAGATTTGGTGACTATTTTAGAAATTCTTCAACAAATTTGATAACTAGCCACGAATTATGAATATCAAATTAAAAATTGTCGCAAAATGTTGAAATATTTCAAAATATAAAAGAAAACGACATCTTTTCCTTCCTTTTAAAGATAGGTTGTTGTGTTCATACATTTGACGACGTTTTTCAAAAGTGTTGCCAAATGTTGAAATGTTGAAAAGAAAAAATTGTCATTTTTCTATCTAGTTTAATTAGAAGCATCTGACTCCTCCACCTTAAAGCTTCCTAGTTATATTTTGAAAAACAATGTCAATAACTTTTAGAAACGCAACAGAATTTTTTTTGATGTCTACTATACCGTCGCCAATTATTTTGGGCAACGATTAACAATTTTTCGTTAAATATTATTAGTTATGTTAAAAGTAACATAGCTAATAACATTTAACTACGAAAACTAAGCGTTTCAAAATATTATTCGCGATAATTTTTTGTATCGTTACTGCTCTCTTTTTGCTACGTATGTAGCTCGTAAAAAAAAGTAATTAGCGACAATTTGTAAAAAATATCACCTATAATATTTAGCTACCTGAATTTTGCAATGAGAATGAATGATTTTTAGGGACAAAAATTTTCGTCACTAATGCTGCGTATGGTTACTGTCTCCGTCAGTGGAGATAGATAACAAAATACAAAAATCTTATACCTCGAAGTGTTTGGTTGCTGACCCAACGTATTTTTATTTTAACTCCAGAGATCACAAAAACATAAATTTTTTGTTCTTTTCAAAACTGTGAGATAAGATTTCTTGTCCCTATGATAGAAACAAAATACATAAGTAACTTCCAGAAATACTCTTTCCCGCACATAAGTAATTTTTTTGTAGGATTTTTTAACCTATTATGTAATTAATTCCATAAATGCTTATATATTTTATTAAATTATTATGTAATAGAATTTCTAACTTGTAAGATTTTTTTCATTCAATAACTCATTTAATTTAATTTTTAGGTTTCTCATTTTTTAAATTCCTTATTTATAAATACAATTAAATTATTAATATAAATCATTCATTTTAAAATAATCAATGAATTACATATTTATAATCATATTATACTATAAGGGTGCTCTAGTCATTGATACTATTTTTTATGTTTTGTCAACTGTAACTAAACACATTTTTGTCCTTGAGACGAATACAATTTTATCTGTTTTGTCCATCATAGTTAAGCACTTCACTGTCTCCAATTTTTATTTTGCTATGTCTCTAAATTTTATTTTGTTCCGTCTTAGCATATAAATTACAGTAACCATACGCAACGTAAAAGCCCGTAGTGATACAAATCGAAACCTTGATGAGGGTTCTTTTTCGAAGGATTGTAGTTGGTTTTCAGGGATCCTCTCCTAAGGACCATTATTTAGCTTTATTTTAATAAAGGGAAATCATTGTACTGTAAGATTGGATATGTACATTGCCGCCATTGCTTTTGTCCAGCCTGATTTGTTTCCCTTTCCCACAATTTGTTTTATACCTTACACTGTTCATTGCATGTTCATTCGGGATTGCCACAAATCTCTTGGTTTATCAGATGGCTTTGTTTTACTTGTGCTTCTCATTTGGTGACGTAAAGCTGTTAAATTGTTTGGTTTGGTCCTCTACCTATCTGGCCATTTTTTACCTATTTCTGTGGACTTACGTGAATATGGTTAATGAGCAGAAACTGATGTTACTCTGGTAATGTCTAAGATTACTTAATATAAGTTGACAAGTCCTAATTATCAGGATTGGAGCAAGACAATAAATGAGGATCTATTTTCGCATTATTTCCACAGATGACCACTTACAAATGATCCACCAATGGATGAAATTAGAAAGGAATGACTAAAAGATAATACTAGATTATTCTTGCATATTTGAAAATAGATAGACAATATTGAAGTAATTGTTATGATTAATCATTAAGACTATGTTAAAGAATTATTGGATTATATGGATTTTTTATAATTACGAAAAGAGAATATTTCTCATATTTATGAGGTTTATAAGGGGTTTCATTCACGATATCGAGGCTTGACTTTTTGTTTCTTGTTTTTTTTTTCTGTCTTGGTGTTTTGATTTTCCATTGCACCAAAAAAGAAATGACAAGAACGAGTTTTTTTCTGGCTAACTCTAATTATCAATTTGACATAGCAAAGCCCCATATCCTTTTCAGTGCGGAAATTTCCTTTCTAAATGAAATATTCACCAAAGTTCTTCACACAGAGAATAGTGCTATTATTCCCCCATCTGCTTAGGCTCCTAGTGCCCTTATTAGTTACAGCAGTGGAAGACCTTCTAACTAGAATTATAATAAAAGAGGTCATACAATGGGTTGGGGAAAACGAAATCAAGGTACAAGAGGAGTCGAGTGACACTATTGTCATAAGATGAGGCATATCAAGTGCACATATCCAAATCTACGAAATAAGTCTAAAAAATCTCACTCAACTTGCGTTGTGACTGTTTCTACTACACACAACACATCCTCTAAACAAAGAGCCTGGCAATTGTTGTGAGGGAACGTTAATAAATTTGGAGTAAAAAAAAAATAACAACAAGAATGTCAAGATTTTTATACTGGTTCGACAATGCCTAAGTACAGTTTAGAGACGATTGAGTATTTTACTATAATCAATGAGAGCATACAATAATGTTTATCACTCAATTTTCCGAAAGAAACCCAAAATTAACCCACTCCTATTAGAAAAGAAAAAAAACAAAAAAAAAACAAATATATAAATAGTTTTTTCTCTCTCTCCCTTTCACTGTTCTTTCTTCTTCTTCTTTCGAAAATGACTCTCCCACTCTAACAATTTCTTCTCTCTTTCCCACACCAGAACTCTTATTCTTCTTGTGTTCTCTCTTCTCTTCCTTCGTTTGCTTCTATTTATAGAAAATTTTATGGGTGTGAAAGCCTCCAGCTGCACCATCGAAATCCATGAAAAACAAGCCACCATTGTTGATCACCAAGAGCAAGCTTCAATTTTTGATTTTGAGAAGGTAAGATGTCTGACTTTGCAAGCTTCCATTTCTAACTTTCTTTGAGCCAATATTCAACAATCTCCACCTTGGATCAAATCTTCGAAGTGGAATTTCCAATAGTCGTCTCTCAATCTCCTACGGGGCAATCAACAAATTTGACAAATGCCAATCAAGTCTAAGCAATGCTTAAACTTGAGTAACGAAATTGGTTTTGTCAACATATCAGCAGGATTGTCAGCGGTCTCAATCTTCTGAAGAAGAATATCTCCCTCATCAATAATCTCACGAACAAAATGGAACCTCACATCAATGTGTTTTGTACGTGCATGATGAACTTGATTCTTTGCTAAATAAATAGCGCTCTGACTGTCGCAATGAACATCCACATGGTCCTGATGGACCCCTAAGTCATCAAGCAACCCTTGAAGCCAGATGGCTTCTTTAATAGCTTCTGTTACTGCCATGTATTCTGCCTCAGTAGTTGATAAAG
>JANJEY010000005.1:25759256-25776398 GCA_024703695.1 Erythroxylum cataractarum | reverse complement strand
TGTTATCCACGAGCTTCCGAGCTCACCCCCCCTTTCATCCCCATCTCCAGGTTTCGAGCAGGAGATCGGATGAAAGACTGTCAGGACACCAGTTCGATTTGTGTCTGTTTTTGTATCTTGAGTAATTTGGATCTTTGTATAAGTTTGTAAATGGTTTAAAAAGCCATTAAGGATTTGTAAGAAATTAAATTATGATGCTTATGAAAGTATTGAAATTGTACAAGAAATTGTGTTATGGAAGGGATTTGAGTATAGCATATTCGATTTCTGGAATTGTGTTATTCATGAATGGTTAATTAGATTGAAATTGTCATTTATAATGGTGAGGTTTGTATATGGATTATAAATGTGATGATTGTGATTTGGATATGAATGGGATTGATTGAAATGTTGTATGATCAATTGAGAATTAAGGAAGTATTAGATTTAGGTTTGTGTTTTGCTGGTGTTGGGATTCCGGACGGGAGAGTCTGATGATAATGGATTTTGTGAGATTATAGAAGTGTATTTTTGCCTATGCAGGAATTTTTGGGCTGTCAAAATACAGCCGTTATGCTGCCCGATTTTCGGTAAAAATCGGGTTAAAATAAGAATAAGAATTAAGCAGTTAGTCTGTTAAGATGAGTTCTGGTTAAGAAGTGAATTTGTGATATGGATGTGATTGGTATTAAGATGAGAAAAATGGTTATAAGAAAAAGAAAAAAAAATTTATACCTGATTTTGGAACGTCTTAGGGTCTCCAACGCGATCATGTTCCTTCGATACGTTCTCTATATTCCTTTATTTCTGGATGTCGGATTTGTTTGCTTTGATTCGATCTGTTTCGTATCTGTTTTTAATTCGTATTCGATTCACTTATTCGATTCGTTTCGCTATTTTTCGCTTCCGCATTCGCTTTGCTTCCGCTTTGCTTCTGCTTTTGGTTTCGCTTCGGTTGTTTCGTTTCCTCCGTTCTTTCACTTTTCTGGTTGGGATCCGGTTCTCGGATCGGGTCCCAACAATATTAATTTTTGCCCGACACTCTATTAAGTGTTTTTCCCACTTCATTAGTTTTATTGTCTTTCAAACAGGCTTTTGGACAGTATGATTGAAATTTTGTCACCTTAACCTTTGACACCATTACAACCTTAAAAAATCCTTTGATTTATGATTATATGTGTGAATTTTTGGTGGCGGAAAATTGAAATGATATGCAAAGTTATGGAATCTCTTGACCAAGAAAGGTGTTTTAGTGTACCTCTATATTTATCTTATTTCTAAACGTAACATGCCAAGTCTACCCCTAGATTGCTCAATTGTCTTTAAAGGGAATGGTTTTTTATTGATCATGAGTAAAAACATTGAATGTTTAATTCTTGCCATGGTTTTAAAAGTTATTCCTCTTTTTCTTATGAATATCTATTCTTAGGAAATATGGTTAAAGAGGAAGTGCTCTAATTTTGATTTTGATTTTTTAGTTTTTCCAAGGATGATCAAAAGCTAAGTGTAGGGGAACTTGGTAGATGCTTGATTGTTGATATATTTATTCTCAAATGTTTAGTGATTAATGATATATTGCACTTAAGATACTTACTTTAGTTCATATTTTGCTTTATATACAAGTTAAAGGAACAAGAACAAAAATGAGCTAAATTCACATCCTAGGTGTCAGTCTATTGATATTCAATCTTATTTGCCTTAGTGGATCAAGAAGGAGATGAATTAGGGTGAAGATGAGACAAGGAATGGAAGAATTAGAGTTACTATAACTTACACGGATTGTGTATAAGAATAAAAACATGTACAAACTTGAAGATGTTGTTTCAAACAACCTTGAGACCTATGTGCTCATGTGGAGACTTACACAGTCATACATGTTGGCCATGTAGCTCACTAGGACCATGTAATTTAATGATTTCTACCAAATTAACATACATACTCACTTACATGTCCATATAGCTATCGTGTATAATCATGCAACCCTAATTTTACATTATAAGAAGGGAATTTAAAAGACTAAAAAAGGAATGTAGAGATTAGAAACTTAAAAGGAGGCACCTTTCCTTCCCTTTTGATAGTTATGAAGAGCTAAATTTTAAATTTTTTTTTAAGGGGATATCAAGGCCGACAAACATGTTTAGGCATTCATTAAGATAATTTTTTTTAGAATTTAAAATTTTCATTAATGATAATAAAAGTTTAATGGTACAACATTGAAAAGTAAACTCTCCTGCAATAACTACTTAAAACTACATATTATAGTATTGCATATATAGTGTAACCAAGCAAAACAAGAAACGACAACTTTGTAAACAATAGAGGAAGATCTAACAAAGTAGTATAATTTTTGCAAAAGGGGTAAAATCCCTCTCCATCTGAGTATCGTGTCTTCAAATGTTACTCAATTAGTTTTGGGATCGTTGGAGACTTTGAGCGATTCACTTGGATAACTCATAGGTTCTAAAAATGTAGAAGCGATTTTAGTCTTGGTAAGAGCTAAACTTTGCATGATTCTTCTGTAAAACTCAATATTTCTTGCTAATTGCTAACTTTAGTAGATAACTAAATATCATGGGGACTGGTTATGGAGGAATCTACTGCTCAGAACTCCTTCGTTCATTTATCTTTTCAGGTGAGTCTTCTCCCTTTCTAATTATGTACTTAACTCCTTGATTTGATTATTATGCTTCATCGGTTTAAATTGCTTAGAAAGTATGAAGTATTTACTAACTGTGTGTTTATCTATTCCTTAGTCATGTTTATTGACAAGGGCTAGCTCTCCTATTCCTTGGGTGTAAGAATCCTCTATCTTCGTATTCCTTTCATCCCCTTCGTTGTTCTTCCTTTTGATTCTTATTCCATTATAGCAGCTCCATACTTCTACATAATGTCCTCTTATCAAAATAGTGGCACTTGAGATTGACTATGTTGTTCTTAACTCTCTTTTGGGATAGACTATGTTATTCTATGTTTAATATTTTAGATTTATATATGACTAATTTAGATAGGCCTACTAGATTATTCATGTATAGACTCATTGCTAGAATCCAGATTGCAATACGTAATCGATGTAAATCTGATTTATGTGTGGTAAACTAATGATTGAACATCATTAGGGATAATATAAAATAGGTTAAATGACTCAAGCTTGTGTGGTTGTTACTTAGATTAACACGTTATCCAATTCTATAATGGGGCTATCACACTAAATCGAAAGAGCTTATTATAGGTTGTTTGATAGCCAATAGTTTGAGTATTGTACCATATCTAGCAATATCAGCTTAAAAGCAGTACGTTACCTACCAATTTTGGTACCATTAGTCAATATCAATCAGTACTTAAATAATGGCAATTTTAGGTCAATATTTTTAAGATAATTAATTCATTGTTATGCTTTCACATTAAAGTGAAATTTTCCTATAAAAGTGAATTAAACTGCTTCCTTTTTTTCCTTTCATTTCCATTTTATTAATGTTCCAAAAGTCCCTTTCTAAAATCCTGGGGAAGATGATTCCATTTATATTGACATATAGTGTGACTTGTCAGATATAAAATTTAATTTTCAAAAAATTTTGGATTAAAATGTAAAGTTTAAAAAATAACTCTAAAAATTTCACTACCCACACTTAGTCTTCTATTATGTCACTTCGCCTTGCATTGCCTTTACTTCTTCTTGCCTATGCATTGCCTCTCCTCACTTTCACATTGAAGTCGCCTACTCACTCAGTCCCCTGACTCACCATGCCTGTGTAGTCTCCTCACATCCCGCCTCCTTGATTGTCATATGTTCAAACCTCAAGATTGCAAATGCAAAATGCAAGTTAGCCATTCAGCCTTGAATAATTGAAATTTCTACAGTGTAGTGTGTGGATTGCAAATTTTAGTCTTAATATGTTATGGTATGAATACTTAAATGTTGAGTGTTGAGTTAATTAAGTAGTTATTGTGTGTGTGTGTGTGACTTATAATTGTGAATTTTGACTTCTAACTTTGGAAATTGCACTTTGGAAATTGAGGAATGAGATTGAGGATTTTGTATAGAATTAAAGTATTTGGAATTCTGGATGTATTTTGTCATTTGTTTTGTTTGGATTCTAAAAATTAGGGATTCAATCATTCAATACAAAATTGAAGTATGTGTTATTGTTTGAAATTTGAGAAATATTGAATTAAATGTTGTTCTTTTTATAAGTTAGGTTATATATTATAAATTGATCTCTTAATATATAAAATGAGTTAGTTAATTTAGGTTTAATTATGTGATTACACGAATTAAATTATAGATGTGAGTTTATGTTTGAATCATATAATCACATAAAATGAGTTATATTTATGAATTTATGGTTGAATTATGTGATTACACAAATTGAGTTATAGATATGACTTATGAGTTTATGTTTAGATTATGTAATCATAAAAAATGAGTTATAGTTGTGAGTTATGGTTTAATTATGTAATCATACAAAATGGTTATAATAGTGACTTTATGGTAGAATTGTGTAATTACACAAAATGAGTTATAATTGTGAATTGTGACTTTATGTTTAAATTATGTAATTATACAAAATGAATTATAATTGTGAAAGTGTAGCAATTAATGTATATATTTGAAGTTTGGGTTAAGAAACATGATAATTTGTTGGATAGAATGTTCTTAATCAACAAGGTTTCTTAAGGAATCATTTATATAGTATGAAGGTTATTAACATATTTTATATATCAATATTTAAATTAACCATAAGTGCACGATGTAGCTATAGCTAGCATAGGCAAGTATGAGTCAATACCATGAAGACAATAATTACTAGTGATTACCTTTCTCCTATTATCTAGCCTAAGAATTTGATTTTTAGTTTTTAATTAAAAAGTATACTTAAATAAATAAAATAAAATATAAAACAATAATGAATGAAGAACAAAGGAAATTACTTAGAAAACTCAATACCAAATATTGGTATCTAGGTGATGAATCCCCGTAAAAATCATTAAATAATTAACACTTTACTGTGAAATTATTTTATTTGACTATTAGACTGTGAAAATTTCTATCTTATATTAATAATCCTCTCGAGACTACTAACAACTAATCCATAGGTGGATTAATCAAAATCTTTTTGGTTAAAGATCCTATGATTGCATTATTGATTTATGAATTTTGCTATTAGATTTGACCCTAATCTAAATGATTTATATTGACCTATCTCTAGGTTTGCTATCAACTTCGTTTAATTATGGTAGATCTATTCATAGACATCATTTCTCAATCTCAATGATATTAATGCATAGTAGAATTCTAACCTTGGGCTTGCAATATTATCACATCTCTAGCACTTATGTATAAACCAGAAGCAGAAATCAAAAGGTCTTTATAAGGTTGTTGTGAGGCATAGGTATGGTATGATTGGGATAATAAAAAGATTGATTTGAAGGAAATTTACAAATGAAACTTTATAAGAAACTTGTTCACAAAATACAGAGGTCATTTCATTATATCTCCAATGGTACTATATACTTATTTACAATTTTTCCATGCTCATTTTTTTTATCATCATGTTCCACAATTGAAAGAATATTGTACCTTTTAAAATTACAAGTTCAAATAATTAAATAATGTAAATAACCTTCGAGGTTCAAAATAATAAAAAGGCTTCAAAGAAAAATATGTTAAATGTTAATAACTTAGGTTATAATCAATGAAAAAGGCTAAAGCTCAACTTGGATATTTCTAAAGATAAATTATACGTAAGGTAATAACTAAAGAAATAGGCTAAAATAAGTTGTTGAATCTAAGTGCCTTCATCATTTCAATGCTTCTAATTTATCAAAATATGATCTCAATATGTATAATAAAAGCATATTCTAGAATCATTTAACTATGCATACTAACGAAAAAGATGGTTTCATGTGTGTAAATAATATGCAATTTGATTCAATTTGACTATCTCAATGGATATTAAAAGATATTACTTATAAAAAATATTTTATTTTAACTATCATCCTTTGAATACTAAGTCAAATCAATATTCAATAATGAAATAAAGTCTTTGTGGACATATTTCAATTAAGTCAAGATATCAGTTCATAAATTTAATAACTAAGATTATAACAAGCTTAAGAAAATTATTAAAATCATTAAGCCCCTCACCACACTTAAAGTTATACATTATCCTCAATGTATACAACATAAGCATTTATAATAAATTGAGAAGGTGGAGTTTGCACTTTCTTGAGTAAGACAAAATTTTAATTTTGTCCATCCAATATTAGACTAATGTCCTTGAAAAATAGAAACAAAAATGGGATAGAAAGATTAAAAAAATAACACAAACAAAAATAATTAAGAAATATGAAATTACATTAACACTAATGTTAGATAAAAATAAATAAAATAAGAAATTTCCACAATTAAAGATAAAAAAGAAAATATGCATAAGTTAAGCATCTCCTTCAATCGTGTTGTGACTAAGGCTTGCTCGATGATGGAGGGTCCTCAGGTTGATGATCATGATCAGGTGGAGTAGTTATTGATGAACCCGTGCTATAAGATGGAGGTTAGAAAGTAATGCCCTAATGGCTTGCCATTAACAATAGTAAATTCCCCACCCATCCAACAGTGGTTTCAAGCTTGCTCATCGGCTCTACAAGTTTCGCCAGATGTCTCTTCAGCTAATATATTGTCAATTGGTCCAAATTAAACTCCTCTGGTGCAATCCATCCCGTTTAGGATGATAATTAATGTGGTTGTGGTAGCTCCTCTCTTAGTCCTCCCTTGTTGCTGGCTCATTGAGAACTCTAATAAGTCTATGAATGTCACCATGGGTGCCCGTTGTCGACTCACTATGTGCATATGCTTCATGACATCGAGGTTGAGTGATACCATAGTAGCCACTTGGTGCATCAATGGTAATTTATCAAATACCCCCATCTTTCGTAAAATTCTAGTCATATAACTCACAACATAGATTGTGCCAACCATCCCTTTCTCACTATGGCACCTTATGAATTGGGCAAGTGCATACCCCAGGTGGATTGGTATCCTCCACTCATACTCCATAAGTAAAACACGTTCAAATTTCAATGACTGGGGCCTATCACCCTAACCATTCAATGTGTGATTTAGAATACCATGAATGTATCTGAGTGTGGGATGTCACAATGTGGATGCCTTGGATTTTCTTGGGTCGAAGTCTTCCTCTGTGCTAATCATATGCCAGATCTATTAAGGAGACAACCTATATAAAAATTACGTTCGTAGTTCGACGCACTTTGACATCACCATGAACTCTTGGTTGTAAAGACCCATTGTCATGGAAAATTTTGAATACCTCATCTGGAACATATCTCCCATCATTTGAAACTGGATCATGTTAGGACGATCCCAAATGTAGCCTCCTTTCTCGACAAAGAATGTAGAGAGTACTTCAAGCATAAGCTCCCAATAAGAGAGTCAGAACCATACGCCAATGTTAAAGAGGTCCCAAACTTGTCGGGCTAAATCAACTTGTAGTAGCCTTCCAGTATGTGAATCAACCAGTACCAAACTTTTTATCCTTAAGTTGTTGGCATTGTTCCTCCGGGGCCTTAACATTGAACAATAATTTTCACAACCTTCTTAGGGGCTAGACTGTGGTTGAGGAATCTTCTCTTTGTTGTCACTTCCTTGGAATCTCCTTTTCTCGTTGTGATCTCATCATTTTACTAGAAACTTAAAATAAGTGTGAGAAATTACAAGTAAATTATGTGACTACCCTTTTCCCCACATTTAAAATTACTATGCTCACTAAATTATTAAATGTAAAAAAACAAAAACAAAAAAATTAAAACACATAAAAATAATAAATAAATTAACACAAATATATAAATACATAAATAGTTAACAACAACAACACCCAATATAAATCCCACTAAGATGCGGGGTTTACATAAATAATTAAATAAAATAAAATAATTAGAAATTAAAGTAACAAATTAATTAATCACAAAATCAAAATTAAAAAAAATAATCAACAATTAAAACAATCATAATTGTCAAATTACAAATTCAACCCTAAAATTGAAATTAAAAACCCTAACCTAACAATTACGTAAAATTGATGAAATTAAACATAAGCTCATGAAAAATCAAAATTGACATGCAGTTAAACAAAAACACAGCTTCAATTAACTAATAAAGTAACTAATTAATCCTAATTTCACAAAATATCACAATTTAACAATTAGTGAGCAAAATTGCATAATTTCACAATTCAAGTTGAATTTTCGCCCGATTCACATACAACTAATCAAATTGAATCATTAAATCAATTGGGTATGGATTAAATTCAACTATTAAACCATAATTAACCATAAAATCACACAAATTCTCCCAAGACCCCTAAATCAAAAAACTAACTTTTTGATTGAAAAATCTACAAATAATGCAAACCACCCAATAAATCATGCTTAAACAAGTGAAAATAACAAGAAAACTTACTTGGGTATCATTAATTCAGCCAAAAAACATAAAGATTGGGACAGGAGAATGACAAGGTGATGATGGGAGTGAGTGAGAAGAGAGAAAATGAAAGGGTTAGGGATTTTTAAGAAGGATCGTGAACTTACGCGATCTGTTACACGAGATTACGGACTTAAACGATTTGCTACATGGTCGTTTCTCCATGTGGGAGTTTTGTAATCTGTAAGTAAGCTAGCTGTGGCAAGATAACAATAAAGGCATAATTGATTAGTTAATAACACCAATGGAATCTATTAATGCTCTTTCTAATGACAAAATGTTAAATAAAGAACAACATAACTCCCTGAATAGTTTGTTGATGCAAATGTTTTATCTTGGAGGAAGTGGAAACCCTCCATACTTATAGTGACTACTAGTAGTTTCCTTATTTGGTTCCTACACTAGTTCTCCCTCAACCACCTATGTCCACTCTTCTTCTTCTTTTTCCTAGACAAAGTTTCTAGCTCATCTTCTTCTTTAAATATCTTTTGCAACTCTCTACTTCCTCTTATTGAGCAAAGGTTGCCTCTTCTTCTTTTTCTTCTTCTTATGGAAGCTCGTTTCCACTCCTGAGGGTGTTCCCATTCCATGCTCTTTAGGATCTGTTTCAATAATATGAGGCAAACTCCCTGCGGTTCATTAGATAATATCTTCGCCAGTTGATTGAGACGATTCACCATATTTTATATACAAGCCTCTATTTTTTGATGCCTTATATTTGATTCTTGAATAAATTTGTCTATCATAACTTTCAAAGTAGCCATTACTCCTCGCCTTCTTAAAATGTATCATATTTAGTTCAAAAAAAATCTCTCCCTGAATGCACATTGGCTAGCTACACGTTTGGCAAGGCAGACTATTAGCTTATCTATAATACTTTCATATTGCTACTCTTGTTGTGTATAGTTAGTTAGAGCGTAATCATTCCATCCATATGCTTAAGGTTTGCTCCATTATGGACTATATGTATTCTCGTACGATGCACCTTAATATTGGTTATACATGCTCGGTCACTCCCATTTGTAGGTCGATGCCTAACATTCAAGATTGTAATGGTTACTCCCACAAATGTTACAAAAAGGCATGATATCAGTTGAGCCTTTGAAAACATGTAAGGAAACTTCTCTCTCCTATATAGTGATGTTACATATTAGGATGACATATCATGGCTCCCATAAAAGTATTGTCCACCCCATCCATCCACTATTAGTTGTGACTATAAAGTTAAATCTCAATATCCTAACAATAAGTCACAAACTCATAGTCAAAGTAAAGAAGTTCAAAAGATAATTAAATAAATTAACCAAAAATACAATAGAGTTATATAAAAATAAAATAAAATAAATGTAAAAAATAGTGACTAGAGTAATAACATTCAAGTGTTCCTAATATTACTGACCCAGACAATGGAGTCAAAATCTTGATTACTATATTTTAGATATCAATATTTAAATTAATTGTAAGTGCAAAGCGTAGTCATAACTAATATAGGCAAGTACAGATCGATCCTACAAAATAGTAAATTATTAATGATTACTTTTTTCCTATTATCTATTTTTCATAATTTTATTTTTAGTTTTTAATTAAAAATAATATTTATAAAATAAAATAAAATAGGAAATAATAATGAATGAAGAACAGAGGAAATTATTTAGAAAGCTTAATATCAAAGATTAGTATCTAGGTGATGAATCCCCCTTAAAATTATTAAATAATTAACCTTTTACCATGCAATTATTTATTGACTATTCTACCAATTGAAATTCCTATCTTATATTAATAACTCTCTTGAGACTACTAAAAACTAATCCATAGGTGGATTAACTGAAATCTATCTAGCTAAAGATCCTAGGGTTGCATTATCTATTTATAAATTTCACTATTAGATTTAACCCTAATATAAAGGATTTATGTCGACCTATTTCTAGGTTTGTAATCAACTCATTTCAATTATGGTAGATCTATTCATACTCAAGATTTATCAATCTCAATGGTATGAAATCAGATCATGCACAAATATTCTGGGTCTATTAGAACATGCATAAAACTCATTTGAAAGGTGGGTGAATCACCGGATTAAAGAAGTATTTAGCTAGGATCAAAGGTGATGTGGAGTCTTGTAAGAAATTTAGTCATGATCTCAAATGGCAAAGGGAGCTTCACTTCAAAAGCATCAACATGAGAAAGATAAAAGGCAAAGATTGAACTACAAAATTAGTAGTGGAACTTCTTTTATTAGTGTTTAGGATGATAGTGGGGATGTTGAAGGAGGTAGTATTACTACCCCATAAGAAGGAAGTATTACACCTAATGTTAGGAAAAGAAGAAGATAGGCGTCTAATTTTTTTGCACCATGAACAACTCTTAGAACTCACCCCTCAATCTGTAGTGCCTTACAATCTAGAGTAGTAGCTCATAATGTGGACAAGGTAATGGCTAGATGGTGTTATGATTCAGGTATAGCACTTAACGATGCCTAATCTTATTATCATCATCCTATGGTGAATGCTATTACCTCTTACGGTTTAGGATACAAAGCTCCTTTAATTGATGACTATAGAGGTTAACTTCTAAGTAGCTTTGTTTATAAAAAAAAATTTTGATGAAAGAAGAGTGAGTTGCAAGTGATAAGTAGCTTACATCTCGACATGTTATGTCTAATTCTAGAATGGAGATTTTTATAATTATATTTAAAGATAATGAATTTTGGTCTCAATGTTAATTTTTCATCCGAGTTTGTGAGCCTTTGGTAAGGGTACTTCATCTAACTGATAGTGATGAGAAATCAATCATGGGATATTTTTTATGATGTCATAGAGAGGGAGAAAGAAGTAATCAAAGCCAATCTGAAAAATATTTGTAAATGCCTTATCTTACAGTCATCAATGAGAGATAAGAAAGACAATTTTACTCTTTATTGCTTGCAATTGGTGTGTTTTAAAATTTAGTGTCTATTTCAAAACAAGTTTAGCAAAGAAAGCAAAAGTTAATGGGAGAATTCTATTATATATTAGAATAATTTTTGCCCATTAGATGATGTAAGATCTCCAATACTCAAAAATGGAGATTTGTAAAGATGTTTATGGTAATTTTGGTATGCCAATTGCTATTCGTCAAAAAGACAAACTTAATCTAGGTATATATTTTCTCACTTTTATTACTTGTTGAAAATTAATCATCTCTTTGTTTTGTTTATAATGATAATTTTGTTTTCTCGTTGTTTGGTAGGACTAAATCGAAAGTGATGTTTCAGAATTACAAAAGTTTGCAATTTGAATTCTAAGTAAATGTATGATTGCAACAAGGTGTAAAAGAAATTGGAACACATTTGAATTTGTCCACCTCAAGAAAAGAAATAGATTGGAGTACAAAAGCTTGAACGACTTGGTCTTTGTTTGATATAATTTAAGACTTCGGAAGAGGTTTGTTAATATCATTATTAAGTTGGATATAATTTCTTGTAATTTCTTAATATTATTTACTAGGACACTTAATAAAACAAGTAATTTTGCATATCTAAGTTGCCCAAGTCATATCAATCTTTTGGTGAATTGGGTTTTTAAAGAATTGAGTTTGATAGATGAGATTGGCTTGCAATATAATCTTGGATGAGAAAGTATTGATGTATCATTTGGTGTAATGTGATTAAATGATAGTAACGATGAGGCTCCTCTTAATGATGAAGATTTTGTAATAAATGAGAATTATGGTCAATGTCATTTGAGTAGGTATTCGACTGAACAAAGTTCTTAGTTTTTATTTCTCCTCTTCTTTTAATTTCACTTATATTTAATATATATGTTAAATTCTATATTATATATATATATATATAATTTTAAATTTTTTGTTTCATGTTTTACTTCTAGCTGGTTATTTCCTCAGTATGAACTCTTGATGTAAATTGTAATAGTTAAAGAGTCATAACTATTTATGATTCTTTTTATTTGATATTTTGATGTAATTATTATTTATTATATAATAAAATTGTAAGATTTTAATCATCTTGAAAATCTATTTGTATGATGATTAAATGATCTTTTTCATATTAATTGTGATTATTATTTATATGTGAAATAAATGAAAAATAATATTCATAAAATTAGATAGATCATTATTATTTTAAATTTCTTTTGTTATGATTTTCAGAGATGTGGCTAATGTAACATTATAAATTATGTAGTACAATATATTAAGGGGTGATTTTAGAATTTAAAAAAATTTAGGGACTACTTTATAAATTTAAAAATTTATTTGAAATGGTACTTGATATTAATTGATACCAATATAGAACTGTATCATAACCAAATTCAGTATCAGTATTGGTATCACAATCATAACTTTGCTAATAGCTAGACCTATTAAAAACTTGCTTTAATTAGATACAACCTAAAGGAAAACTGAGATTAATAGAGCTTGTTATTAATCTATAGTTAATAATTTTAAAGAGAGATACGAAAACAACGTAATGATTGATTATGCATATTTGTGTAAAGGTCAAGATTGAATCACGAACTGGATTCAAAGTCTATTGATTAACCCTTACAATTTTATATTGTTTCATTTTATTTTCTTCCTTATTTTAGTTTTAGTTTTTAATTGAATTCAAGAAACTCCAACCCCACCTCCTCCAATCCTATAAATTAATTGATTCATTACAAAACTAAACATATACTCTCTGTAGATACGATCATTTCTTACCACTACTACAAATATAGTTATACAAAGTTAGGTATTATTTTCTAGTATGTTTGATGCGCATCACTAATCCTAATTTTTCAGATGTGTTTTTTTCCAAAAGAAAGCTAAAGTCCCTTAAAAATTAGGATTTTTGTCTTTAAATACATTTTACTCCATCTACTACACAATCTATCTATGATTGTGTCCCAGACCATGGGCCTTTAATGTTTCTATAGGTAACAGACATGACTTCTACACAACTACGTCTCTAAGTCATAGATCTCACTATTTCCTTTAAGATGAATTAATAGCCTCTAATAAGGTCATAACTATTAACCGTGGATCTAAATATTTCCTTTATGACTTGCATACAATCTCATATTTGGTCATGACTCGTACTTTTTCAATTGTTTTACTTGACTTTTCTTAGGTACGAGTGTGGACTAGAACATATTCGTCTAAGAAAATTTCTTCATGTTTTTCTTACAATTATGATCAATGACTCCTTCCATCTATAATGCTTGTTTTGCTAAAGTAAATGGTCAAAAAAACCATTAATTTTTATACCTTTTGACTCTTAATACTTATTAAATTAAATTATTATTATTTCTTTTAGTTATGGTGATTGAAGCCAAATTCTAGACTAATAAATAGAGAAGATGCAAGGTTTAGGGATATTTTTGTTTTCAAACTGTCATTATAAATCTCTTCTGGATTGTAGGATGTTTAGTTTACTAGATTATGGAAGGAGGAGTTTGAGCTTGGATACTTTCAATCTTTCCTTATTCATCCCAAAAGAGAAAAAAGAAAGAACGACAAATTATGGTGTTATCTTTTACAAGACTTAGTTGCTAGGTATAAATTTATATATGTTGTTTAGGTTAGGAATTAATCAAACATTTTATTGTTGAGGCCCTTACCATAACTCAACGAAGATATTTCAAGCTTTAGAGGAAAGCAACAAAACCTTGTAAGAAAAAAAAGTAATTCCAAAGATAAAGTTTAGGGAAATGGAGTGTACATATACAGGAGTAATTGTTAAGTCAAGAAGACTTCATGTTTATTTATTTTGGTGACAATTAAATAATAATAATAATAGAAACAAATGAACTATTTTGATAAGTGTGTTAAGTGTGCAGAAAAATATAAGTATCTTAAAGTCATCCCAGACGAAGCAGCAAAACACAGAAGACACGTCATCACAGAAGAAGCAAAACACAGACGACACATCATCATAGAAGAAGCAAAACACAGAAGAAGCAAAAAACAAACGACACGTCATCAAAGAAGAAGCAAAACATAGACGACGCGTCATCACAAAAGAAGCAAAACACAAACGATACAGAGAAGAAGATACTCTAGTACATCAGACAGTTAGTTAGTTGGAATTAGTTACAAAACTCAACTAAATAACAGTTTCTAAAAGAAACAAGAAACAATTTTCAAGAAGTAGTTAGAGACTTAGGCTATAAATACTAGTCCTAGTCGAAGAATGAATAGTTTTAAGTTTTACATACTTAGAAAAATTCTGTATTCAAAGTACGATACAAGAGAGCAAACGCTACTGTAATAAAAAGCTCACAATATCTTTCTAAGCGAGAGAAAGAAATGGTTAAGAGCTTAGAGAAGCTAAGATAGCATAAAGAATACTTTGTGTAAGAGACCTAAAGAGGCTCTGGAATGGAAGAAAGAATACTTGTAAAGTTGAAAAGTATAGTGAAATCTTAGGCGAATTCTAAGGACTAGACGTAGCCCAAGGTTTGGGGTGAACCAGTATAAAATCGTGACGTCTATTCTCTAACCTTACACTTTAATCTTGTTGTTAAACGAGTAGAGAAAATTTATTTGTGATTCAAATACGTAGCTATTTTAATATATTATCTTTGGTATTCATTTGATAGTTGAAATTTTTTTTCAAGAAATATCAAAAGTTTTTGTATTCTAAAAAAGATTACACAATTCAAGCCCCCCCTTCTTATGCATTTCGTATACTTTACGTGAATTCTATATTAACAAGTGATTTACTTTAGTTTATATCAGAGTTCGGTTTCCAAGAACCACCTTTACAAAGTGAGGACAAAGATCCATGGCTGAATCACATGTTTTTATAGCTGAAGGTGCCTCGGTCACAAGACCTCCTACATTAAATGGTGAGGATTATCATTATTGGAAGGATAGGATACGGCTCTTTATAGAATCCGCACACATTGATCAATGGGATATCATCGATAATGGACCATACATACCAGCAGATGACGAAGGAAATACCATTCCTCGTACCAGATGTGTAACATCCCGTCACCGATGGGATGGGTACAGTAGATTGCATTCATATTTGGCATGCTCATGCATTATTTAGTTATGTATAATTGACTAATTGGTAATTATTATACTGGCATCCGTACGTACATACATGTATGACATATTTCCGGTTTGATTTGGATAACTTGGATTTGGAGATGATTAGGGCAATTGAGCTGTGTGAAATTTAATTGGAGATAAGTAGGTCAAATTAGGCTCGAGAATTGAATTTGAGTTAGAAATGAGATTTGGGAAATTGAGTTATGAAATTGGAGTGAATGATTATGAGTTTTCTATTTTTGAGGATTTATAGAAATTTTTCCAAAATTTTCGGAGTAATAGGTCCGGACCGGGAAATTGACCAATGACTGATTTATGTGAATTTCCGGTTCTGAATTTGATTAACCAATGGAAATGGAGATTAGAATTTTAATTTAAGAAATTAGGGTTTTGAGCCATTGGAATTCGGGAGAAATTTGTATTAGAAATTGGATTGAGGTTGTTCGGATTGGACTTGTGGCAATTAAATTGCCAAACAAGCCCTTAGTTCTTTAGTTTATAAACCTTACCCTTTGAATTTTGGTTTCCACGATACTCCTTGATTTTGAGAGAAGAAATTTACTTCCCTTGATCGTGGATATTCTTCTTGGTTTCTCCTCGCTTTTGGTTTCCTCTTCCATCCTTGAATCATTTCCTTTGGTTTAGTAAAGAAGAACTGAAGATGGGTTTGAGTTGGGTGTTAGCCGTGGGTGTCATCGAGTTGGTTTTGGTGTGATCCTTGAAGATTTGAGGCTTTAAATCGAGTAAGTTTCTTCTTTCTTGCCCTAGATAGATAGGTTTATTGACTGATTTAGTTATATGGATGATATAGTTTGAATATTTGAGGATTTGAAAGTTAGGGTTTCCGACGATGTTTTTGTTGATTTTAATGTTGAAATTTTAGGGATATTGGTTGTTTGATGAAATAGAAGCTAAGGATTAGTTGTTGAAGTACATTGAGTTGTTTGGGAGTGTTTTGAAAAGGAAGAATCTGGATTTGGAAAGTTGCAGAATCAGAAATCTGGAAATTTCTGGGTTCGGGCGTGTTGCTGGAGTCGCACGCCGCGACGTGTGATGAACACGCCGCGGCTAGCGAACTTCTTCTTGCACGCCGCGACGAGTGCGAAAGGCGCGCCACGGCAAGCAGGAGAAGGTTGGGTCGCGACGTGCGCGATGCTTACGCCGCGGCGAGCGAATTTCTTCTTGCACATCGCGACGAGCGCGGAAGGCGCGCCACGGCGAGCAAGAGAAGGTTGCGTCGCGACGTGCGCGATGCGTACGCTGCGGCGAGGGAGGAGTAGTTCTCCGCAGCGAGGCGAGCGGACGCCGCGGCGAGGGACCAGACGCCTCGGCGAGGGAGCCCAATTTTCTGAAATTGAGCTTTTTGAGGTTTTTGAATTGGGGATTTAGGAATTGGTGGATTTAATTGGTTATGGATTAAATTCAATTTGGAGATTTTGAATTCGGGTTTTAGAATTGAGATTGGGGGAATTTTGGATTAGGGTCGGAATGTCATAAACATGTCATGTACACAATTAATTCGCTTCATGTGCATAATTGACTTTGGAAATTGTACAATTAGTAATATTTGGATATTATGATTATTGTAGAGGCTCAAGTGGATCGTCGATCGTCCGACGTAGGCGAGACTT
>JANJEY010000005.1:25739439-25757141 GCA_024703695.1 Erythroxylum cataractarum | reverse complement strand
CCTATAATAGACAGGTGCACCTGACTCAAACTGGACCACCACAAACCCAAAGAAAACATATAGTTCACACAATTCAAACCAATTGCCTCTACTGGCATTTACAAATTCATTTTCACATAAATTGCCAATTTTCCGAAATCACAGTTTCTTATCGTTTCCACTTAACAAGTAATTAAACCAACTATTCCAACCTAAATACATAAGAAAAAATATCACATACAAGTTCAAACATCATCAAGAGTAATTCTACAAAATTTCCAAATCATTTTAACACCTTAATTCACATTTATTATAAAAACGGTAATATACTTATTAACTCTATTATTAAGGAATCACCCACCTCAAATTCCTTTAGCTTTAAGGTTGATCGAAAGGCCTTGCTTCTTCCTCCAAATGCCTCAATTCACCTTTATTAAGCATAATTATCCTATAAGAACATAGGATATGAAAATCTGACGATTTTAAGGATAGGAAAACTTGAATTAACACTTACCTAACTTAACTCATACCTAAACTAAGCTATTTAAGTCAAAACCTACCTAAAATAGCCAAAAATTTCGAATTTCCTTTACCTTAGAAGATGACCCACGAAATTCCCTTTTTGTTTCCAAGGAAGTTTAACTCTTCAACCTTCCTTTCTAAAACAACCTAAACCAAAGCTCCTTCTTCTCTTCTTCTTCGTAGTTTTAGTAATACTCTCCCTTTCTCTTTCAATTTCGTGAATCTCCTCCAATTCATACGACTACTTCCTTCCTTCAAGGCCTTCTTTATTTCTTTTAATGCTTTTCTTATTCATTTAAGTCATATAAAGACAATTTAAAAGGGCTAAGAGCCCATCTCCTAATCTTTAAGCCCTAAAACCTAAGCAAACTTCCTAATTTACCCTAACTTCATCTTATTAAATCCTCGAATTGATTTCCATAAATTAAACACTAAATCTTAAATTATTCTAATTAAAAGCAATGAATCAATCTAAACCTCCAAAAATTTTACGAAAACATGCTTAAAGCGAAACAGGGCCCAACATTTCTCCCCCCTTTAAAAGAATTTCGTCCTCGAAATTCGTACCTGACTCACTGAAGAGATGGGGATACTTCTCCTTCATAGCTTCCAATGGCTCCCACGTGGCTTCTTCCACAGAATGATTCCTCCATAAGACTTTTACCAACTGAACAGTCTTATTCCTGAGAACCTTTTCTTTAGTATCCAAGATCTGCACTGGAAGCTCTTCATAACTCAAGTCATCACTCAACTGAACTTCATCAGCTTGAATGACATGGGAGGGATCTGATCGATATCTCCTCAGCATAGAAACATGAAAAATGTCTTAATTAATGAAATCAAGGCATCCATTTTTCTTTTCAACTGTCTATAGTAAGTAAAGCTTTTCATTCACTTGTAAGTCACTGTTCTTTTTAAACTTTCCTATTACCATATTTTAACATGAATTTTATTAACTACACTGGTTTGTCAAATTAAATGTATTTAGTAAGACAAGTATTTTCAATATATATTGCTTTTTGTAGAGTGTCCCAATCTTATAGTTTTGTAGAAAACTTACAAATTATTTTCTCACACTTTAAGGTTGAAATTATACTGGAAAATATGGATTTATTAAAAAAAGATTCGATGAACTTAACATCTCCTACTCATGGTGATTTTAATCCACCACGGAATTATTTTTTGTCTATCCAAACATCTAATGGAAATATTCAATATAATTGTATATTTTATGATAGAATGTTTAAAGAGGGAGAAATTTATAGAATGAAAAAACTTGTTGCTAGCGTTAAGTGTAATATTACTTCTTGTAAAAAAGTATCATTTTAATGTATATGAGAGCATTGGAAATTATTTGCAATAAATAGAAAAATAAAAAAGGAAACAAAGAGGCTTATAATGTTTCTTTTGGAGGTGATGAAGCATAACAAGTATCAAATAAAGGAAAAAGGAAAGATTTTATTAACATACATTCTTATTTTTCCTTCAAAAACTATTCCTAGTTCTTAACCTAGTTTAAAAAGTGTTTTGGTTGATAAAGATATTGTTTTGCAATGTAAATAAGATTAGGCTAGATGGTTATATCATTCATATATTCCTTCAAATAATTTAAATTCACCTATTTTTAAGAAGAAATAGATGCTACAATGACGATAGATCCAAGATTTAAGGAACTTTCTTATTATAAGATTCATGTACCATTGCTTTAAGATTTAAAAAAAAAGGAATATCAGTTGATTTTTGATAGATTAATCAAAGATTAAAAAAAACCTTAATTAATTTCTTAGTTTATTGTAATATTAGAACAACTTTCATTAAGTTTATTAATGATTCTAATATGGGGAAAAAAACCCATGCTTTATTTGAATTATTTTCTAAAAACATTAAGTAGGTTAGATCAAAGAATGTTTTGCATTTCGTTAAAAATAAGGTAACTAATTATGTATTAGCTTGGGACTTGTTACAATCTAATTATGCGCATATTTATTAGTCTCTATGATTATTGTACAAATATCATTTTAAAAGATATCACTTGCATGGATCATATTTTTAATATTGCTTCACGTATATCTAAGATCACAACTTTTATATATAATTATATTACTTTTTTTGTCTTGGTTAAGAAAGTAAAAATATTAGGTTGAGATTGTGCGTCGTATTACTATTAGGTTGACAATTACATTTATTACTTTCCAATTTTAGTTACAAGTAAATATTTATGAAGTCATAAGTTATATAGTAAAATTTGGGATACCTGTTAAAATTTGTGTTCTTCCGATAAAGTGTGGCAAAACTTGCAATTCAAAATATTTACTTGCATAAAAATCAACATTATTAACGAGTCCCATAAACAATGCCAAAACAATCATTTTAAGCTTGCGATATATTCATCACACATCTGATGAAAACAATCATTTTAGAAGCTCAAGCAATATACTATTTAAGCTTGCGATATCTGGAATAATTTTATGCTATTACCAAAAAAATTATCTACTTCAGAAACTTTATATCCTCCTCAATTTCATCAATAATGTACATGGCAATCGCAAAAAGCTAGATGATCCTTGCTCAATTTCATACATTCATTTTGAAGGTGCATGAAAGCACATTTTCCATATTTCACATCACAATCAAGGGTCTACTCTGTTAAAGTCAGCTCTGAACATGTATAGACCCTACTTCCGTACCAATGATTTCCCATGATGCTCTGCCATGCTTTTACTCGTCAGGCAGGTTTGACGACTTGATGCTATAAAGAAGTTTACTACAAGATCACGGCTCCAACATTTTACCCACTACAACTCCTTTTCCCTGAAGACTTCATGTTGTTTTAATATAATCAGTCATTTAAGTACAAATATAATTTAATCAGGAAAGAATATTAAACAAAATTCTAATGCAAAAAGTCAGTTTACTATCAGTACAGTGCTATAGAAGCGTGACATGTTCACCAAAGGTTATTCATTTATTCTAAATTATGTCCTGACATTAAAACCATCAAACTATCAGAACTCGCAAATTGGGTAAAGAAAAGTCGTTGCTAATATTTCAGCACATAACATCCTGACATGTGAACTAAAGGGTAATATCCAAGTACTATGAATCCTTTAAATTGCGTAGCTTTTTAGAATCTTTTGATTCCGAATGTTGGAAGCAGGACCATCCTGATGCCATTGATATTCATCAAAAGGAGATCCAGCAATCCACAAATCTGTCTTCCATAATTCAAAAAGACACACTTCAACTATAATTGGATTCTTATAAATCCTAGAAGCTTGCAATTTCAAATTTGCTCAAAACATCTTTTTCTGTTAAATGGTCATTAAGATGCATAACAAATAAATCTAAAACGATGTGGGATCAATACTTACAATGGATTCTTTTGACCCTGTTTCATTGAGATTACATTGCATTGAACCATCTCTGTAAATAATTTTTGCTCCACATCCCGGTGCATCCACAAACCCAACAGCCTCATCATCAACCAAAACTGCGCTAATATTCTTGGACTCTGACATGTTCTCTGGAATCTTTCCACCGGAGGAAAAATAAAGAAGGTAAGTAAGCAGGAAAATCCTCCAGTTGCAGGTTCGATGCCATCACTTATTATGTATGCATATTGGTTTCCTAGGGACCATGACGATTTCAGCAGGAAACTTGCATGAATAACAACAGTATCTCAAGATTATTTATTAGGAGAGGCTAATAACTTGTTCTATTAGTCCATTAAATATGAACTATATCACAATTAAAAAACCAGTGTCCCCATGCATGCATTTAAGCCTTAAATAAATTAGCAAGATATCTAGGATCACAAAAAGGCAGCAAAGGAGCAAAGTGAAATTTATATGCTCTTAATTCCTTTCACAAACAGACAAACATAATGTTTCACAATATATACCTCAAACATTGCCTCTGTAAGAATGCTTTCTAATATGGATCTTAAACCTCTGGCACCTGTGTTCTTTGCGATTGCTTTTCTTGCAATCAGTCTTAGTGCATTCTCTGTAAAATGTAATTTGACCTGAAGTATCACAGAGGTCTCAATACCACATAAAGGAGTGCAACACAAGCATTGACAGGTGGAAAAAAAAGGCAGAAGAAAACATAAACTACTCTTGAAAATAAGAGGGAAATTCTTACATTATTCATGTTGAACATTTTCTTGTACTGTTTACCAAGAGCATTTTTTGGCTCCATTAGAACCTGTTGTACAACAATCATCATAATGCATCTGCCTTGCTGTCATCAAGAATGGCTTAATGACAGAAGTTTGAAAGCTAATAATGAAATTTCAAGTTTTTTCTACTGTAAAGCAAGTATAAACCAATAAGCATTATTCAAGCATGTAGTCATTAACACTACTTCTACTTTCTGAAAAAACTTCAGGTGCTTACACCTGCTGGTTATATTAGTTCAACATCCGGATGAGCATGTCATTGCTCAAGAAATTATAGTAGCAATGATCCAAAAGACGAGGAATGTCGTATGAAAATAAAGAAAATACCCCTTCTTCTATCCTGTTTTGAACAATCCAGAAAAGAAAAATAAAGGAACATGTCACAAACCTGAACAAGTTGATCCTCATTCAAAGCTGATAAACTGACCAAGACAGGGACTCGTCCAACAAATTCAGGAATAAGGCCATATGCAACTAAGTCACCACTCTCCACCTATATATATATATATATATATATATATATATATACACACAATAAACTATTATTTACAGATCAGGTGCTTGCATCAAAAACAATCATCAACACTGTAAAGACCAGATTGGACTGATCTGACTGATAAAACTGGTAACTGGTCAACCAAATGGTCCAGTAACCATTCAAAGCCAACCAGCAGAAAACCAACAGGTTGACCATACCATTGAATTAGGAACCATGTACACCAGACCAATTTAACAGTGAAAACTCTACTTTTCAAATTTTAATTCAATCCCAGTTTTTAGCAAGATCATATTATATCCCACTAAAGTTCACAATAGTATCCTTAATAACAATTTTAACTTTTGAAAGGTTATCCAAATGCTTCTAACTTATTCCCAAGCATTATATGCTTTTTTATTATTTTCAATTAAAGTTTCAATCTTACTTTTAACATATTTTATTCATTAATTAATACAAAATTCTTCATCAGTTAATGTAAATTTTCTGTTTTATGCGCAAACGTTTACATATTAGTACTTGCATAACTAATGAAGAATACAACAAAGAAAAGTTAAATACATCAAGACCCATTGTTAGATTATTGCTCTTCATAAACATTATTTCTCAAAAGCATGATTGCCTAGCTGTAAATATTAATCAGGACTAGGTCTACTTTTCTCATAACACAGTTCCATTATGAAATTAAAAAGCAAATCTATTTTCTAATATTTTGTAAGCAATTAAAATTTATTCCAATAAATTCTCATCAACATGACTGCCTAGCTGCAAAAATTACTTTGTGCTATGGGTCATACTTACTTTTTAGTATAATCGAATGAACTAACAAGAATATATTGTCTTACTAACCACAAAGCCACGGAAAAATCAGGACACAAAATAAGGATATCCATCAAAAACACCAATAGCATAAGACTCTGTTCATTTTGCCCTTTTCGTTTCTTCATGCATACAAGTTTTGTGCTTACAGATTCCAATAATGATGATGTCACCACAGCATCTGTCACTCTTTCAGTCCTCATGTTTACACGAACTGGAGCTCCAAAGCCAATGGAAGCATCTTGTTGCCTTGTAAAAGATGGAATGAGAACAGGAAATAACAAAATCCGACAGGTGATACTACTAATAATTACTAAGGGAAAGAAAGGCCTTTTACCTTTCTGAAATGATCTTTTCCAAATTGACAAATGCACCACCACAAATGAAAAGTATATCTTTTGTATCAATCTACAACCATAAGAAGAAAGTTACGAGGCATAACGAAGAGATAGAGAGATGGATTTTTCATATTTTAGGCCATTTAAACATAATTTATGGCCGCCAAGTTTGCAAAAGAGAGTTAAAAAAAGATGCACATATCTCGGAGAACCTATATGGGTTCATATCACAAAGGTCCACGACAAAAACTTTACATCTCCTTAGAAGATTAATGGAATATTACAAGCAAAAACAGCATAAGCTACATATAATTTTTATTGATTTAGAGAATGCATATGATAGGGTATCTAGGGAATAAGAAAGTTCCTATGACCTATTTACAGATTATTAAAGATATGTATAAAGGTATAAAGACTAGAACACGAACGACAATGATAGATACAAAGAATTTTTCTATTGACAAAGGGCTACACCAAGGCCCCTCACTGAGCTTTTTATTTGTAGTAGTAATGGATGAGCTCACCAAGAATAACTAAAGGGTTGTGCCTTAGTTTGTGTTATTTACTAATGACATTGTTTATGTGGATGAGACAAGAGGGAGCTTTAAATTGAGCAAGAATAAAATTGAATATTTAAAGTGTAACTTTTCAAACCATAGGGTGACTTACAATGTAGAGATAAGTATTGGTTTAGAAGTTATACCACAGAAAGAGCGTTTTAAGTATCTGAAATCTATCATCTAAAGAAATGGAGAGATCGATGACGACATAGTTTACCGTATCAAATCAGGGTAGCCTAAAGGAATACATGCTTTAGAAATTCTATATGAGAAAAACATACCGCTCATGCTCAAAGATAAATTCTATTGTTTAGCGATTAGGCCAACCATACTCTATTAGATCAAATGTTGGCCTATCAAACAGGTGCATAGTCATAAGTTAATGTTAGCGAAGATACATTTGATGAGCAACCTTACTAGAAGAGATAAGGTCATATATATAATAGTAAGAGACAAATTAAAGGTGACTAATATTAATGAAAAATTAGGAAAGGCAAAGCTTAGATGGTTCTAACATATTAATAGGAGACACCCTGATGCTCCAGTAAAAAAGATGCGAGATAATTGTATTTAAAGATTGTAATGGAAAAAAGAATGCCAAACAAGAATTGGGAGGTGGTAATAAAAAAATGATATGACTTTGTTGGAACTTACCGAAGATATGATACTTAATAGAAAACTTTGACGCATTAGAATAAAAATAATGGATCTCATACAAAAATGTCATTTTGTTTCTTATGGATCTTTTAAACATTTTTCTTCAAAGTTTCAAGGCTTATGTCATGAATTTAGCTTAAATATTTTCCTATTTAGCCTAAATATATTCTTGTAATAACTTGTTTAATTTATTTATTTACTTGTCTCCTTTTTTTGTATATTTATTTACCAATTTTATCTTTTATTCTTATTTTTAACCTTGCTCTGTATCTATTTTAATATTGATTATTACGTTATATATTTTTTAAAATTTTTATTTATTTGTTTATTTATTTATATGTATTTATTATTATTATCATCATCATCTTTTATATCTACTTTTTATTTTAATTTTTAATAATTACTACTTTATTATTTTAATATATATATATATACATATTTTATGTGAGTTTATTGGAAACAACCTCTCTACCGACTAAGAATAAGGTTACGTACTTCTAGACCTCACTAGGCTTCAAGATCAGCGGGACTTTCCTTGGGTTGTTATTGTTGTATAAAGAGGAAAAAAATAGGTCATGATAAGCTAAATAGCACCATTCAAAGATTGGGGAGAAAGGGTTAAGAAATCGTGATAGCAACATAAAAGCCAATAACTCCAACTAATACCATTGCTAAATCTCTTTGCTTTACTTTTACCTATTCATCCTTTAGCTTGGTAAAGTAAGATTAAGCATCTTCTTCTTCCAATGGAAAACTAGAAAATAGCCTACCAGTCAAAAATTATCTGAACCTGTTCACACCCTTTTTTCTGAAGCTAGGGAAAGTATCAACAAATTTTTGCCATTAGATAACCCCTCTCAACAAAAACAACAGTCTCACCAGAATCATTTTGTAGAAGAAATCACATCTTCATTTAAACAACATTTCTGTACATTAGGCAAAAAATGAAAAGGCTTCATCATTCTACTTATTTGTGAATAGTAGAAACAAACATGTCCACACCACATTATGTTGCTGCCACATACTTTAGAAAACAATTAAAAGACATATGCAAGCTAAACATCAAGAAGATGCAAAGAAAAATGACTGCTCCTTTTGGAAGATGTCAACCCATCCCATAATGAAGAACATGGAGAGTTTCATAACTTTCATTTATCCTAATGACATAAACATGGGAAGTTAAAAGTTCTAATTGGCTTTGCAAAACTTTAGTTACCATCATGAAAAGTACAAGAGTATACAGTCCCAACTATTAAAGGATATATAAAACAACGTTAGGACTCCATTGAATCGAGTGTGAGGGTATACTGAAAATATGTACATTAAAATCACCATTTAATAGTAAACCTGAATCATGTCACCACGAGCATGCTTCCGAGGTCCTTTATCAGGAAGGGGAACATTAACTACCTGTATGATAGATAAAAGAACTTGTATAACTTAACACTTTCTGTAATCCCCATAAGATGCAATTATTTCTTAACTAGATCCAATTTGCATAACAATATTTTTCCGGTGCAAATTCAATGCTCAAAATTAAAACTTTGTCCAGTGCAACAATAACGCAGAAAGACAATAACAACCATATGGAAAATCTTGGAAAGAACAACTCTGAAAATTTTTAACAAAAGTTCCTTTTTCATTATAGTTAATATGCACAAGAAAAGAAAGTATTACTTTTTCCAAGTACATTAAAGCTGATCTTAAGTTCCACATCTTAAGATAGGAAGGTGAGCACATTGAAAACACTCAGAAAAAATGTAACAACACAAATTCTGCTAAGTTTACCCCACCGAAGAATTGAAATTCAAAAAATCAATTGAAGCGATCATAAAGTTGATGCACTGAAACACCATCATTAATGGTCCATAACATAACCCAGTACTATAAAGTGCGCATCGTTAAGTAAACACTTTCAAATTGGTTTACTCACAGTTCCTTCCAACATCTTCAATAATGCCTGTTGAACGCCCTCCCCAGAAACATCTCTTCCAATGTTAGAGCTATCAGCCTGCAACAAAACTCAAAAACCATTTTCATCAAGTGTACAGTGTAGCACTAAACGACTCAACGTATATGATAATGAGTTAGAATGCCTTAACCTATATGATAATGAGCTAGAATACCTTCTTAGTTATTTTATCAACTTCATCAATGTAGACTATACCTCGTTGAGCTGCTTCCACATCAAAGTCAGCTGCCTAAATAACAAAAGAGGACAAAAAAAAAAAAAAAAGGAACCACATAAATTATGTCATGTGCCAGAACAATGAAGATACAATATATGGAGACTAGAATCAAAACATAAAAATCAAACTATTGCAAGTCACAAAGATGAATAAGTTTAGAGTTTGACAAACAGGGGTGTCTAAGCCTATAACAATTTAATAAAAGGTTGGTACATAAGTGTATGGGCACAGATGCTAACTCTTATTGGCTAAGATATAACCCAAAATCTAGTACTAATATTAGTGAAGCATGTTTAGTCAACTTCCTCAAACATATTTCTCTGATGCAAGACATAAATTTATAAACCACCTCCTTGTGCCACCTTATAATGTTAGTTTGAATACCATTGAGCAATGACAAAACAAACCAAGCACTTCCAGCACAATAATTAAGATAGACCAATCACTCACCATCTATGAATTAGAGTATACTTGTAGTTTTATTGATGCAAAAGAGTTTGAGTTTATAAAAGAAATAAAAAAGAGCGCAAATCATCAACCACAATCTTAATTTGGTGGGATGAAAAGTGGGAGTTGAGGTGACAACAAAGGACTGAAATTTACTTTATATAAGGTTTCCTTATTGGATAGAAAGTAGTAATAAATTAGATATATTATCTTTTGTTTAGGACTTAAACTTATTTAACAATAATGAATTTTAACTAAACTAGGATTCAATTTTATATTAGATATTTTAGTTAGAAATATAGCAAAGAACTTTTCTATATATGTGTGTACTCAGCTCTTCAACAATAAGCTCTTGACTTTTTTTATACAATCTTGAGTTTTTAATTAAAACGTGTGATACTTTCTTCTAAGAATCATTCTTAGATTCTAAATGATTCCTTAATATTTTAGTTGGGAATATAGTCAAGAATTTTTCTATATATGTGTACTCAACCCTTCAATAATAAAATCCTGAATTTTTTTTCTATAATCTTCCGTTTTTAATTAAAAGGTGTGGTACTTTCCTCTAAGAGTGATTCTTAGATTCCTAGTTCCCTACCCTTAATTGCTTGTTTACCTCACTAAAGTTCCAACAATCTTAAACGTGAACTTCCAACAACCAAAACCTGAAAATTCTAGCCTAAAGTTTTATTTATTCCAAACTTGGAATTCCAGCAACCTAAGTTGAACCCAACCAACAACCAAATTTTATTTTATAAGTTTTTTGGGTTCTATCCACTAGTTTGATATATCTTCTATTTGTTTTAAATCAATTTGGTATCAAGGTTTTGGTTTAGAATGGTAGCACATAGTGGACGGGTGTATAGAACAATACTCTGCAAACAAGAGTGAGATGAAATACTTGCATGTATCAACTCTCACAAGAAAGCATATTTGACAACTTTTGGAGAGGGTAGACAGAGTTGAAATTCATTCCCTAAAAGTCAAAACTCCAATAAGAAATAATTTTGCCAATCAAAAACCTATACTTGATGCTAAACATAGGGAAGATGCCAACAAGCAAGATGAATGGACTATTATTAATCAACAAAATGCAATCTAAGGAAAAATTTTTGTTGAAAAATCACATATTGATTTTGATTCCTCAAATCTAATAGACATTGCCTCAGAGAAAACATTTGTTCTAAGTGGTGAGATCGTTGTCACCTCTTCATCAACAGATCAATCAGAATCTTTAAGTTTACATGTAGAAGGTGCTCAGGTATTTGATGACATAGGAGAGTTTGAGAATGGAATCTAATCAAAGTACTAAAGTAGAAGAAAAGTATAAAGAAGTGGATTCTTTCGCTAGCCCTAAAAAACCTTTAAAACTTAACAACTAGTTTAAACACTTAATAACAAATCAAAACACAAGAAAATTTGGCTAAAACAACAAGAAAAAAAGGCTGAAATAATAGGACAACAGCCAAAATAACATACCAGGGAGCTGAAAAGATTAACTCACAAGTTCTAAGGGTTCAGAGCCTGTTGGATCAAAACTTGATGATATCCTTGGTGTTCAGAAAACAACAATTGAGTTGATAAAGATTATGTAGTAGTGGGTGATGAAAGAGAAGTAGATTTGAATGAAGATGCAAAATTAACAGAACATATGAATACAAATAAGTTGTGAATACGCTTGCAAAATATTCAGCATTGGTGGCAAGTTAATGCATTTGACTACAAGAAGAAACGGTACGTATGTTCTTGATGCTTGTGTGATCAAGAAGCCTTGTGGTTTTGTTACGAAAACATCTGCAAATACAATGGTCAAGACTTAAGGCGTTGTCCACATTGCTAAGCACTTCTTCAAAGAAGTTGGACATCTTCACAGATTACTAAACTATTGTCTCTAATCATGACGTGAAATTTATGAGTTACTTTTGGAGAACTTTATGGAACACAAAGAACAATGAGCTTCAAACTTCAAGTTCTTTCATCCCCAAACTGAAGGACAAACAAAGGTGGTGAATAAAAGATTAGAGGACCTATCAAGATGCTTGATAAGGGAAAATATGAAGAATTGGGACCTAATTCTTCCTATGGTAAAATTTGCATATAACAATTCTATAAATAGGTTAGCCAATAAGAGTCCTTTTGAGATAGTTTCAAGAATTCAACTAAAAAAGCCTATTGATTTGGTTCCTTTACCATAAACCACACAAGTTAGTGCTGAAGCTAAACGTTTTGCACAACACGTCACGGATATATTGATGATGTACAACAAAAGATAACAACTAACAACTTGATTTATAAAGAACATGTTGATCAACATTATTCTTTGGTGGAATTCAATAACGAAGATATTGCGATGGTAAGGATTCATATAGAGAGTTCTCCAAAGGAAAAATATAAGTAAGTTCATATAAGGGGCGTTAAGACCTTATAATATTGTTAAGCAGATAAGTGCTAATGCAAGTTTTGGAATTACAAAGTAATATGGGAATTACTCCTATCTTTAACATTGTGGACTTAACTATTTATCATGGACATGATGCTGCAAATCTGTAACTGCAACTATGATAATTCCATCAATTCCTCATCTTAAAGAGGAGATAGAGGATTCTTGATGAACAAATTGTAGCTAGAAGAGCTGGTGAATATCAGCAATTTCTTATCAAATAGAAAGGAAGATCAATTTCTAATAGCACTTGGATTTTAGATTGTGAATCTTGAAAGTTGAATCTAGACGTATATGAATGATATTTGTCACATTCTATATCAAGGATGACTTCAAACAAACTAGGGAAGATTGACAAAAGAGATTAGAGTGTATAAAAGAAATTAAAAGGGGGAAAATCAATTAACCACAAGCTTTAACATGATAAGATGAAAAATGGAAGTTGAAGTTACGATAAAGACAATTTGGGTTGAAATTTACTTTATGTCAGGTTCCCTATTAGATAAGAAGTAATAATAAGTTTAATATGTTATCCTAGTTGTTGTACTCAACCATTCAATAATGAGGTTGTGAATTTCTATAAACTTGAGTTTCCAATTAGAAGCTTTGATGCTTTCTTTTAATAGTGATTCTTAGACTCTAGGAGTAATTCCTAATCTCCTACCATCCATTACTTGTTTATCTCACTAAAATTCCAACAATTTTAACTTAAATTTCCAAAAATCAAAGAACTAGATTTCTAGCAACCAAACCCTAAATTTTCAGCAAATTTCATAAGTTATGCAAGTTCTAGCCACTAGTTTGATATAACTTCTATTCATTCTACATCATCTATTCTTTACATTGTGTAAAGCATTTAGCTATTTCAACATTAAAATTTTCTTTTAGATTATGTTGGGTTTTGAAACTAGAACATGACTATGGTGAAATAAGTCTACTTGATTGTGCAATTATGATACAAAGTAAGTGGTTAGTAGGAGAAAAACAAAATGTAATGATCCACTTATGTTAAAGAGATAACACAATTAAAAACCGCATCAATAACTCATTGGACAAGTCTATCAGTTTAACTACAGACTTGAAAGAGCAACTAAAAATAGGTCATTTTAGCATAATAGTCTTCTAAAAAGTTATGTACTTTAATTTAACATATTGGTCATTGGTTCCAATTACCCCCTGGAGGATTCACAACTTTAAAGAGGGGGCATAAAATCATAAATTGCACAACATGAATGATATAAGAGAGGAAAGTTCAAAAGTTCAAGCTTTCAATGGTAATAGTACCAGGGGATTACAACAAGAATTACAGAACATCATGAAACTACTAAAAAATCTTGAAAGTTCACCCTCACATATTTCTTCATTAAGATTGAAATATTAATTTTATATAATTAAAAAAAAGGAAATAAGCCATACCACTAACAACTTGTACAATATTGATTCCACATCTTCTCCCACGTAACCAGCCTAGAGAGAGAGAAAGAGAGAGAGAGAGAGAAAATAAATAAATATATAACCAGCCTGGAGAGAGCAAGAGAAAGAAAAAGATGTATATATATTGTGGAAAATGAAGAGAAATTAAAAGAAACAAAATGCAACTTAAAATTTAACATCATAAGCACCAATAAGTAGGAGGGTCTTTTCTTGAACATCAAAATTTTAATAGGAATAAGTTTCTTAAACTGATCTGCAATTTGAAAATATAATGTTGTACATAAGTGGCATTACTAGCAAGGTGCTATGTTAGTCCAAAATCAATTTTTTAACAGACAAATGTTTCAAGAAGGCCAATCACCATGAAATCGAACTTAGTTTATCAAACATAACAAGAATAGAAATGAGGAATATGTTCGTGCATGTACACAAAGCCACCCATTAGCAGCTATTTTAAGTATTAGCTCATGTGCTTAAGATTGTGCACGATTCAAAGGTTCATATTCAATAGACAAAAATGCTTGAGGCAAGCCTTGCATATAACAATGCTCGGTGAGCAAGTGATGATATTGCAAGTAAAATGAAAGGCCTTGTAGACAATCTTATCAGAGTAAGACATTTGGAAATAACCTTGAACATAATAAGTAAAAGTGAGCATATGATAAACAAACTTGCCTGGGTAAGAGTTGTTGCATCAGCAATGACAAAGGGTACATCCACAATGCGAGCCAATGTTTTTGCAAGCAACGTCTTCCCTATCCTTATGGACAAGGTAAGACCATATGAATCAAATAGAAACATAGTTAGTAATAGGTTCAAATTGACAATAAGGATGACAATGACTCACAAATTAAGTATCATAAATCAAATATGCAAGATAAGTGTTTCTCATACCTGAGCCTGTAGGGCCCATCAAGAGTACATTGCTCTTGTCTAACTCAACAAATTCGCTCTCAATGGTTTCAACTTCATTATGATTGAAGTGTAAACCTGACCTAGCATCCATACAAAGATTCAAAGTTAAACAAACCAATTCAAATTTACAAGTTAAACTTTAGTATCAACTTGCTATAAATCCAATTATTTCTTAATGAATTGTTGAGTAAGAAAATGTAAAAATTCAATATTGGCTCAAATAGGGAGCTAAAAAAAAAGTGAATTCAATCTAACAGATGACATTGGATTACATACTCCTTTTGATGGGATGTATGACATATCCTCTTGTAATGGTTGTAAACTGCCACTGCAAGAACCTGTTATAAGAAAGTACAAGCCAATAAAGACACAATAGTCAAGCTACTAACGTAATAAAACCATAATTAGTATATCTGACATTATCAAACATAATCTTTTTGTACGATACTCCAAAACTAAAAGCATGAAAACAAAAAACCCAATACTCAAACTTTCTTTAGCAATCACAAAACCATTTTCCTTTCTTACTTGGCATATCAATTTAAATGCTACAAATATCTTCCCTTAGTTCTGTTTTGAAAGCTATTACACCCAACATGCAAAAGGTTATTAATCCATCCAAATTGCCCAGACGTCAAATCACTAAAAAACCAATGTCGATTATCCTAAAACTCATTTTCAAATCAATAAAAGTGAAGGATAGATACTTTCAATAAGCATTTAAATTGAAGCAAAAAAGGAAACGCCATTTCATAGCAAAAGAAAGAAAAAAGTGCAACCTTTTTCGCTTTATGCTGCCCAACAACAAACTCATCAAGCCCTTTAGAAATCTCCTTAGGAGTTGGCAAGTCTCTTTCTAGACCCAGATCACCACCAGCCCCAACATTTCTAATTGTACCACTATCCTTCTCAGCAATTCCTTCTTTATCCTCCTTCCAACAGTTGTTACAATTTTCACTCTCGAAGCCCTTAACCTTCCCAAGCTCAATGAAACTCCCTTGCAAGGGCTCCAACTTAAATGGTCGGAAATAAAACGCCGTTTTGCAATTAGGGCAAAAGTTCACCGACTGGTATATACCGGTTTCTCTGCCGGTGATAGACAAAGGGCGGTTGGAGAAAAGCACGGGCATTTGGAAGGCGCACCGGGGACAGTTGACGTCAGCCCTAACATGGTCGTAGTCGGTGGGTGTTCTCCTGTCGCTTGCGTGGCGAATAAACCATAGAAATGGAGGTTTTGAGGGGCTGTGAAGCGAAATGTAGGATTTTGTGGTGGTACTGTTGGTAAGAAGCCTGCTGGTTAGGTGTTTTAGCGCCGTGGTGCGTTTGAGAAGGGAAAGCATTTCTTTTTTCTCTTTTCTGTTCAGTTTTTTTCTTTTTCTAAGTTGATGATCATGGAATTGGAATGGCTATGGCTATGGCTATGGCTATGGCTATGGGCGCTCCTTTTTTAAGATTGTCTTGGTCAAAACTGGATAATGGAGATACTGGCGGTAAACTCCACCGCGACCAGACCCTATCTAAACATCTGATAATAGTCCAAACTTTGTGAAGCGAGGATGATCGACTCAACAGGGGAAAACGTTTGAACAATAAGGCCGGTGAAAATTGATCCAAATATTTTTATTAAATTTTAAATCAAATCTTATGGTTTGAATTTATTTTAAAAAATTAAATTTAACTTTAATGTTAACGTTTCAATTTATTTTCAAAAAATTTTAAACATTCAAAAATAATTTTATTATCTTAGAAACATTAATAAAAATTTTAGTTTAATAATTTTGCCAACCTCCCAATACAAAAAAATATGTCACATATTATAGTCATATTTCACATATACATCCTCTATGGTAGGAGGATCAAAAATTGAATTTCTCCGAGCCCAATTCTAGATGACAATATTTAGTTAAATGCCGGACGTAATCCGTTGGAGATGAAGGCACACAAAAAGAAAAAAAAAATTGTAGATTACAATGTTTAACATAAACCCAAAAGCTATTAGATGACAATATTTTGGCATAAACCTAAATATTATCATTTAAAATTAGATGAGAAGATAATTCAGAACATCCCTAATTACTCGCGTTTCATTGTTTGTGGGTATTGAAATCCTTAATTGCTTGTGTTTTTTTGTTTTTAGTTGGAATTTAGATCTTCTGTCCAAGATTACTCTGTCTTATTCTGTCTATTTGAATCTTAACCATTCATTTATGCAGGACCTACACGGGATCCACATAAATAAACACGGGATTTACATAAATAGATAGTTGAGATTCAATAAACAAGATAGGACAGAGTAATCTTGGACAGAGAATCTTGACTCTTTTGGTTATGTGACCTTTCTTTGTTTTTTGGTGTGGGCATTTATCAGCAGTTGGTGTGGTCACTTCTCATAATGGGCTTCTCCCTATTTCACAATAAGGTGTGTCCTTTTCTTGTTTCCTAATGCGATGTATTTCCATCACTCAATTTATATGGTTTGTTTATGTTAAAGAATGTTACATTATTTAAATTTTAATTAAGATATATGTTTATATAGGTCAATGTAGGAGACAAGTGCAATTAACCATAGAACCATTTTGTTTGTTGCAGTGGATTAGAGGTAAGATATGGTCCTAACAAGTTATCAATATTTTCAATATTATATGCCTTCTATATTATATGATATTACATGACATGTATATGGGTTTACCTAAAAGAAGCAACATGTATAGAAAGATTTATTGAAC
>JANJEY010000005.1:25660442-25679798 GCA_024703695.1 Erythroxylum cataractarum | reverse complement strand
CTGAAGTTTTATTAAATTTTCCTTCATGCGATCCCTTCCAATTTGCAGGCTTTCCATGGAGTTTCCAACATGTTTCATGAGTATGACGAGCTTTATTGCAATAGTCACACCAAACTCGTGAATTTTCCTCAGTTTTGTTAGTATGGCCATCGCATTCCGAGCAACTAAGGTTGTGTTTTCAATAGTAGGATTTCGTTTGCCAAGCATCACAAACTGTCTACTCTCTTCACGTTGAACTTCTGCAAAGACTTCCCCAATGGATGGAAGTGGTTATTTGCCAATAATCTTGCCTCTAGCCTCACCAAACTCAACATTAAGTCCAATTAAGAACTTAACAATTCGGTTATCCTCTACTATTTTTTGAAAATAGTTATAGTCATCAGGGGATTTCCATTCATAGTCATTAAACAAATCTAAGTCTTGCCACAAACGTTTCAGAGAATTAAAGTACTTAGTAACATTGTCCTCACCTTGGTGGATCTCACCCAATTTGATAGTTAGTTCATACACTTGGGATTGGTTTCCCAAGTCAGAATACATTTGATTCACATTGTCCCATAGCTCCTTAGCTGTGTGGTAACACATATAGTTGGAGCTAATATCCTTTTCCATAGAATTCACCAGCCATGTCATAACCATACAATTTTCAGCATCCAATATTCCGTGTGTAGGATCATCAGTCATAGGTTCCTTCTTATCACCAGTCAAATATCCAGTCTTACCTCTACCGCAGATGTACATTCTAACCGACTGGGACCAACGAAGAAAATTCTCTCCATTCAGTCATATAGTAGTGATCTGTATGGAATGAGAATATGAGGTAGGATTATGAAGAGGAGGTGTTTGAATAGATGGGTTAGAGGATTTAGAAATCTCAAACATGGTCGACATAGATGGGTAAGATTAGATACAGTAGGTAGCGGCTAGGGTTTACGACTGTTCATGTATGCTCTGATACTATGCAAAAATTCTGAACAGTTGTATGTTATTCTCAATATATTGCTAGGTCAATACATAGGTACAAATATATAGAGAAATAACGAGGGCTATTCTAGGAAACTAATACCTGTACATAATATCCTAGTATCTGTACATAATATCCTAACTGATCTGATTTGCTAACTTTTAGGAGTCAATAATATCTAGGAGATATCTAGCTGGATATTTCCCAACAATCAAAAGATTGGTAAGCAAATTGATAAGTAAAAGGGGATGAGGTAGTTGATAAGGCGAGCAATTTGATATATCTCTTGCCCACTAGATTAGACATGCAGTGGCTATAATGAGTTAGTTTAAACATTTAAGGAAAAGAACATATGCAAGCAGTTTAGAGTGTTCTATAATATTTGATGTCCCCTCTTAAGGTATAATTATTTTCAACATATATTAGTAGATATCTAACAAATGATATACAGGTGGATTATGAAGAATGCCTAGTAAATTGAGAATCCACAACTCGATATTGTATTTTTTTTGGTGACAACTCAAGATATGGAGGAGCGAGCTAAATGATGTAGCTGCAAGGTCAAGTGTAGAAGTAGAGTTCAAAGCAATAACACTTGGAATTTGTTAGCTACAATGGATAAAGATCATACTTGATTCTAAAATTCAAAGTAGTTAAACAAGATTATATTGCAGTAAAAATTCTATATTTGTACCGGTCACAACGTAGAACAACATCATTAGACCAAAAATGTAGAAATTGACCGTCATTTCATAAAGGAGAAACTCAAGCAGGAGAAATTAAGGAAAAGTGTTATGAATAATGTAGGGTTTAGCATTAAATTAGAGATCTTATTCAATTGTGTGCTTAGCTAGTTTCCTTGCACTTAATTGTTTGCAGTTGTAGTTTCATGGTAGGTATATTGTATATGTAGCTAGGGTTTTCACATAATTCCTAATAGTTTTTCAATAACCTACATTCATGACGCTTTAAGAGCAATGGAATAGAAACCATTTTATTTTATCATTTGAAGAAATATTTCTTTCCATTAACAGAAACTATAGGCTATCTCTAATCGTATGCATCACTCAGCAATTACTGGGCTTTTCAAATGTTTGGGATGACTCGCATTTTTGTCAAATTTAAGCAATAAAAAGTTATTTGGTAAGGATAATCAAAATACTACTAGAAAAGGCTTTTTCCTAAAGTATTAAGTAGTTATCTTTTGGTATTCCCACATACTCTTATCTCCTTCCAGTATGGGGCTTCTCAAGTTTCTTAGTTGTTGCTCGAAGATAAAACATTTAAATATGATCATTCTCTGCAACTGGCATGCTACCAACTGCATGCTCTCTCTCTCATCAATATGTTAATATTCCATTTGCTTCCTTGGATTATTCCTACTTTCTTTTCCCCTTTACAATTCTCTTCTAACTAATTTGCAAAAAGCTCATACAATTTGGTACAACTCTGGTACCCCAATAAATGTACCAAAACTATAATGCATCATATTGCAATACTCTCCATCTATTTTTCACTTTACATGCAATTCCCAAAATGCATAAAAATAAATAAGCAAAAAGTTACCTTGCTTAGAAAATCAAACTACCATTACAAATCATCAAGAGCAAGGAACTAAACATTAAAGGCCTAAACAATTTGGATACATAACAAGGGATGAGGGGGAATGAATACCTCTGAGCCTGTCCCAGCAAATCTTTTGCTGTAGCATCTCTTATAAATAGCCCTAGCTTCATTGACATGACCTAACTCAATTTCCATTGCTATGTAACCTTGCCATGCTTCCAACATTGTACCACTAGAAAGAAAGAAAATAAATTAGTAAAAGATTAAAAGTTGCAAAAAGTTTCAAAGTGATATCAACCAAAACAAAAGTAAAAAAAGGAGATATGTCAAAACCTGATTTTAAGCAACCTCTCCCAGACACCACAAGCTGCAAGTAGATCTTTACCTAAATTATTCTCTAAGCGGGCCCAATAGGCGTGAAGACGCAGCAATCCTTCTGAATTCTTTATGTGTGGTGACAGGTAATCAGATGCATACTGCCATGTTACAATAAACAGTTAGAAACTGAAATAAACAGACAGTTACATGCTTGTGTAGCATTCTTGGCACGTATAAAAGCCAGGCTGAACTTTCTAAGAAGCATACAATAAATGGCCATGGGTATGTCATCCATTTGAACAAAAGAGCTTACAGAAGAACTTTTATCTACTTTATCATTCAAATTAAGCGATAGACAAAATCACACAATAAAGCACCTCTAATATGAGCAACATATGAATATCCCAAAGAAATACAGCTCATATTCTTTTGAACATTAAATTAGGCCAAATACTAGATCAAGGCTTTTAAAAATCCCATTTTCCAGTTTTTCCACATCAATGTCTTGCTGAAAAATCTACTAAATTTATTCTTCAAAAAAAAAATCCACTAAATTGACAAACTAAGGTCAGCACATCCAACATTAATACAAGCAGTTCAAGACACCACCATAAGCATATTTGCTGTGAACTATAGTTCATCATATTCCTCTTTTGTGTCAAACCAAATATGTACATCAGAAGCACAGTTAAAAGAAATATCTACACCTTCCACCAAAAACTATTAGGAGAAGATAAAGTATTGCAGATAAAAGTCTTACTCTTAACAAACCATGTCAACAATAGTCAAGTTCATGAATTAGTAACACAACGATACACACCTGGAATGTTCCCCTAATTAATGAATAATCCAACACATCCTCTGCTTCAAAACCAGATAAAATTCTTCGCCTCAAACCATCTACTCGTGTCAGAAACAGCTCCAGGTACTGTAATAAACAAAATCTAGTTAAAAAGCAGAGATATTTAATTCAAAGACAATACCCAGTGGCTAATGTTAGAAAAAACAGCCAGAGTCACTTGCAAAATGAATGAGTATAGTACCTCCTCAAATGTTGAGAAGGTGCAAGTCAGGGACTTTTCATAAACCTGAAACCAATAAACAAAATTTAATCCATAATCCCAGTGAAAATAACATATTGCCAACAAGTGATGGTTAAAAGTCTATTTGGCATATTCACAAATATTTTATGTTAAATAACCATTCAAAGAGGAAAAGACAATTGGTTAATGAATGGTTTTCTTGAAAGATGACAAAAGATAGTGCATTTCTTACTCTAGTAGTAGAAAAAAGATACTGCCAGAATAGATAGATCTTCAAGTTTCATTTGTACCATAAAGCAACTTGATCTCTTTGTAATTTGAAACAAAGCTCTCTTTGGAGGCAATGGAAGACTCCTTGTTATCATAGACAATCACACTAGGAGCATTAATTTTGGACTTAGCAGGTGTTTCTTTGATGCTCTGATTAATTTCTACTGTTAGTATTTCTGTTAAGATTATCTGCTTAACAGTATAGTAATAGATGTTCTAAATCATAGTTTCGACACCATATTCCTAGCCTCTGCAGTGCAAAGAAAAACAGTTAGGTTGTTAAACCTAGTTACAACTATTTTGGTAGGATTGACAAATCATTTTGCAGGAACAAATTCTAACACAAGGTAGTCATTGCCCAAAAAGTTACAGTCAAAAGGAATAACCAATTTCGAATGGAGCATGTCCCGAACCAGAACTCATTCACCAAAGCAAATACTTTGAAGAAGTGATAACCAATAAACATACATGAGATATCATTTTTTCAGGGGCACGTCCACGTTCCAACGAGAGCAAATACCTAACCCAGAGTTCTCCAACCCAGGGACAACTTTTTGTGGCCCTTGCATAAACATCCCTTATAACATTTCCTACCTGAAAAAGAATAAAAAGTAGAATAATTTATAAGTGATGCAAGTCAGAAGTTAGACCAGCTCCTGAAAACAAAAATAGAGGGACAACCTTCAAAGTTCTGTCCAAATATTGAGTATAATCAAGCCACAAATCAGTTGACACAGGAAACTCAGTAATTGCACGCTCATATAGAACTTGAACCCGGGTTGGGTCACCTACAGACTTTTCAAATTTCAAGTAGTTCTGCAACAAAATCAAAATCCATTTACAGTAGATTAGACCAAAAAGGCAAAAAGAAGGAAGACAAGGAGACAAGTTTCCCACGTTTTTAGAACACATGTAACGAACCAGCAAAGTATAGAAAGTACAAAAAGAAGCTAAACGCAAATGGCAACCAGCCATTGAAAGTATTTTTAATGGGGAGTGGAAATTAGTTGAGCCATTATTTCCTTTAATAGGTAGCTCTAATGAATTCCTTTACTTGTGAATTTCCCTTATTAGAATCTAAATTGAAGTAGGTTTATTTGGAGTCCTTATGAGGTCAGGGTTTGATATCTATCAAGGTACAAAGAGTTAGAATCATTGTCTTAGTAGGATTTAATCATCTGGATTTTATCTAAATTTAATATTTCACTTGTGAAGAGAAGAAAGTTTTTTTGGAACTTGCAGCAGGGAATGTTATGCTTTCTTTCTAAGTGGGATACTAGATTTAAGAGTGATTTCGAAAATCACAGAAGTGATTTCTTGGACCTATTGTTGTGGTGCTAATAGATTATATTTATTCCAAATTCTAGAAGTGATGCTGAGTTTATAAACTTTGACAATGATTTTTAGACCTATTGTTTCTGTTAACTCCCTAGTAACAAATTCCGCAACCCTAAGTTTTGAAACCTGTTTGTTTCCATCAAGCATTTGAAATCTCCGTAGTGTCCTACATTTAGTCAAAAGGTCAATAGAGCATTGAATAAGCAGTCAGTGGCCATAACTTACATAAGAGATAATAGCAGCACTCCAATGTCATCATGATAAAAAAGAAAAGAGCATTAGGTTCTGTGTACCATGAAATTTTGAAATTTTTCTACATCAGACGTATCACTCCTGGAAACCTGCTCCTCATGCTGAACACGGGCACTATACATTTCCAAGGCCTTTTGGTATGCTGAAGCAACATTAGGGGATATCCCATCCACATCACTCGACTCAGCATCAAGAACATTCCCCTGTTCTACTTCCCAAGCCTTATATGCAAGAAGTGTGGACCTCAAGTCAAGAAGTGGGATAGATAATTGGCGGTGGAATATATTTTGAATGCGTTGGATCTGTGATTCCTTTGCCTACAAGAGATAAAGCAATGCAACTTAACGCATACCTATTATCAATTTTTTTTGTTAAAAAGAAATTCATCAAAAACCTTCACAGACAAAAGAAAAGATGGAACTGTCAACAGTCTAGGCAAAAAGGTGATTTGTAGCAGAGGGGCCATTGAATAGAAATTAACCAAATGAGCGCAATACACATGAAGTTAACCGCCACTATAATGGAAACTCAAATCCATAATGAACTAACAGAGCACTAAATAGCAGGACCAAAATCATTGGTTAAGTAAAGGCATATGGTTAGAGAACCACAGTGCTGCATTCAGATTGAAGATGCATCAGTTAAGTCAACTTTCATATTCAGATGTTTCATAAATCTCAGAGTTCTAGGGGTTGCTGTGTAGATTGGCTCCTTTGATTGGTGGCTCAGCATTGCTGCCAAAGTTGTAAGGATGACTCATTTTAATCCACATAAAAATCAGCTTCTGACCTTTCCTCAGCAAATTGATCTATTCTGAGAAATTTAATCAAGAGAGAGCAGGTAGCTGAAATAAGCAAGTGCGTGATCTAAAATATGACTTTGTTGAAGTTAAATTGTTATTTGGTTACCAAGAAATGAATCGCATTCAGAAAATCTTTCCTAAAAGGAAATCTAAACCAATAAGTAACCATTCACTTAACTCTGAATAGTCAATTAACTTCAATCAATACTGAAAAATGTCCTTCCCAACCAATTAACAATCTTATTTTCCTCAGGATATGTTGTGAAATGTCCAACAAATTTAACGATGTGGATCCATTATACCCTGACACTTTTAAGCTTCCATTCTGAATGTCAATTGGTCTCTAACATATTCATAATTTTCTTTTTGAGTTACAGAAAAGGAGCAAATGTGAATTTGGAAAGTAAACAATCAGTTTCAGGAGCAACTTGAAAATGAAGTAATTCTATTAGATTAACTGAAAGGGAATTTCACAAGCTAAGAACGTAAAAGCAGACATTAGCAATTCAAAACAAAAATTTCACCTTTAAATCTGTTTCATCAATGGTAAGCAAAATGGCCCGCTCAAATTCCCTGTACGCATCCCATATTTTATTTCCCTCAGCAACATGTAAACCAGCAGCAGTCAAAGCTCGCTCAAAGAGGTTCCTGGCCTTTGAAATGCCATCAATAGAGCATCCACGCACTGAAGGATCACATTCTTGTATGTAATTTAAGTAGTCACACCAAAGAGGGACAGACTGCATTCAGAAGCAAGATCACATTGAAGGGGATAGAATGAAATTTTGTACAAAGGAAATGAAAAAAAAAGACCCGAAATACCTAAGTATTTCAAACTTCAACTTACAACCACAAATCTTTTAACAGCTAGAGAAAAGTTCTTATTATTTTAAATATTGTAAATGTATTCATTCTAAATTTCCAGTTTCAAGCTTTCCTGTTTTCTTTACCTACACCTTTTTTATGTCACTTACCAAACTCCTAATTTTCTATAAAATGTTCTCTCTTATCCAATTTGACAAGAATTGGCAATTAAGTCCAATAAGCTGCCAATGTGGTTCCAACAAGTAAGCAAGCACAGGCAAACATAACATATGACATGTGACGTCTAAAGATTTTTCTCACACAAGGAAGTTTGTCATCTTAAACAAGTTGAAGGTCATATAGTCAAGTTTGTTTTTGATCAAACCATAGACATTGATTGATGATGAGATATCAAAGAGCCAAGCATTAGAGACCAGTCTAAAGAATCATGTGCGCCATCACCATGATCCACAGCCCTGTGCTCCTACAAACCTCTATAATGTCATCAAACAAGCAATCACTTATATAACATCTTTATCGTAATCAAATGGCTAATTGTATCATTTTTTCTCAAATACAAAAAGAGAAAAAAAGAGAAAAAAATAATTCTACTTCTTGTTTCTCTTTTCGTTGATCAGTCTCCTTAATTACTAGGCTAGTGCTCCAAATATTAAAGGCTCTTTTCGTTGATCAGTCTCCTTAATTACTAGGCTAGTGCTCCAAATATTAAAAGGTTACATGGGCTTCAATGCATCTATCAAAGGCACAACTTGTTGTATAACAATTCCCACTGAAGTCTTCGTCCACATATGATCATTCTTTCCAACAATAAAATCTAGCTACAAACCTAGGCATAATCAATGGATCAGAAGCAAATCCAACTTGGCACCAATACCTCCTTCAAACTTGTCTTCATTCTTAACAAATGAAACTGAACAGGTGAAACCTTTTGCCAAGTAAATCTCTTAAGCAATCACAAAAAGGACAGAAAATCATGAAATATAATTATTGAAAAGCTGCTGACTTTGATTCACTAGGAACAGTAAATTCTCAATGTGTATGCTTGATTAAATGGGACAGAGATTATAAAATGAAAAATGGAAGAGGCAAGATAGCTTCTTCCTTTAGGGACGAGAGAAGATTGTGGTTCTAAGAGTAGCAAGCAAATAACTAAAATGAAGCAGGGGTGGATGGTTAATACCAGTATTGCTACTCATACGGTTTTCAGGTTCCATGAATTTTTTCAAACTGACCAATTTGCGAACCAATCTATAACCCATTCATTATATAACAACATCAGATATAAGCCTGTTTACAGCAAAGTTAGATGGGGACTGACAATGAACAAGTCCATTTTCAAGAACAAAAATACTCCACAAAAACCTTGTCAACGTTAAAAATTCCATGAAACAAACCACCATGAGTTTATCAAACAGAGATGTCATGTAGCACCATGTCTACTTTCTCTACCTAGTACAATCCCTGAACATATGTGAGTTAGTAAAAGAATTGGCTAATGACCTTCAACTTGAAAAAGAATAAACTTCATATGTTGCAAGAACCTCTCTAGATAAATATTAAAGTCTCACAAAAATAAAGGCCCAATGTTGGATAAGAACAAAGTTGATATCTAACACAATATTTACACAAATATTAACTATAGTCCCAAATATGGGTCCACTATTGTTAGAACTGAAAGACCAATTAAACTGCAGGATATAAGAATATGGTTACATTACATCCAATGTTCTCGCTTTTCCTATCCATCATCCCAAAAGTCATCATTTGAAACCAATAATTATACGCCACAATAAAATGAGCTAAGTCTAAAGACACCAATTGTAGTTGAAATCTGAAATGACTGTACAATACACGTGCGTATGGAAGGTGAAGTGAAGCGAATATGAATACGAATATGAACATACCACATAGTCGTGAACTCCTTGCTCATAAAGTTTCTCAATTGCGGCCAAAGCCTCAGGCCTGAATATTGGTTGAGAAATTAAATAAATGGTAACAGTTCAAAATATTAAAAAACAACGGAAAAACATACGGGAGTCATAGGTCCAAAGACAAGGAGGTATAAGCAATTTTAAAGGTCAAGAAATACCCAGAATGAAGAGAAGCTTCATCAAGAGCCCACTGTTGCCACATGGCAGGAGTCAAAGGGAACATGGCACTCATAGCTTCCCTTGCTTCTTTGAGCTTCTCTATCTCCCCCATCTTCCTCAACAACTTAATGAGCTGCATTGAAACAAACATGATGTTGAAAAGAAAAAAATGAATTCGAAGACTAGAAGAAAAAAAAGGAAGTTTGAGATTACTTGAACATGAGCATCATAGTCGTATGGATTAAGGAGAAGTTTAGATTTTAGGGTTCCAAGCTGTGATTCTTCTTCTGTATCAGAGTCGGAGTCGGAATCGTCGGAAATGGGAGACTTATTAGGGTTTTGAGCTTCATTTTCGCTGTTCATTACTACTGCTACTGTTGTTAGACGCTCTCTCTCTCGAAAAGTGAAATGGAACTCGAACTCTACCTGTTGAGCACGCAGAGTTAGTTATATATACGAAACAAATCATAGATGCCGTTAATATTAAAAATAAATAGAACACTTAATGGTAATTAATATTGTATAAAAATATAAATAAAAAAAAATCAAGCCCTTTAATGTTCATCGTTATAAATTATAACTAATTATGATAAACATAAAATTAAACGCTTTGTGATTTTGATTAGAAAACGAATACAAATCTAATACCTGTTCATGTCACATTCCAAACAATATAAGTAAAAGACTTGTTAAATATCAAAAAAGAAAAACCATATGAAAATAAAAAATTTACATAAAATGATAGTCTAATTAAATATTTTGCATGCCTTTTTTAATTCTTTTAATTTGCATACACTATTTTTCCTGTCACGTCTACACGTGGGTCTACAGAAAATAGTCTCTTACTATATAGGAGTAAGGCTACATACTATCAAACATCTCTTTTTTACAGTAACTTTTCCGTACTTTTTGTTTGTTAAATACACTTAATATAATATAATATCAATTGATATTTGTAAATTTGGTAATATTGTGTTTTTTTCAAAAATTAGAATTTAAAATTCCTATTAAAATAAAATAGGTTAAACAATTATAGGAGCATAAAATGTTAGATATTTATTTTATTTAAGTTTTAGTTTTATAATCATGAAGTTTTATTAAAAATAAAATACTACACATTTTAATTTTAAAATTAAGGGTTCCACAAAAATTCATTACGTATTAAATTATGAAAACATTTAAGCAAGTAAACGGAAAATATATGAAATTTGGTGGGTATTGTATATCAAGAACCCTTAAGTCGATTCGCTGATTACAATTCTTTAGTTACCGCTGAAAATAAATGGTAACAAGAGAATACACATTTCAACCACAACAAAAGTAGATATTTGTATAACATTGGACGAGGTTGCAATAGATAAACATGAGTTACATGCAAAATCACATGTCAAGCTTGGCTTGAGTTATAGTAAAGTTAGATCCTCAATGAACTCCTCGTACGATATGGTAAAGTTAGATCCTCAAAGAATTGTATTATAAAAGTGAATTTTCATAAAGCTTATGACTTAATAAGCTTTCTATAAGTTTTTGGACTCTATAGTCACTTTAGGAATCGGATCAAATTATGCATAACAAGAATATCATTAAGTGAGCTTATCAATAGAGAACCAAATAGATGTTTAAGGGGTGAAGAGGAGTAAGAAAAGGGGAATTCCATATCCCCGTACTTGTTCATCCTATACATTTCTTAAGATTAGAGTTTCAAATAATGTAACAAATGCAAAAAGCTATACCTTTCCTTTGCAAATGACCTCTTAATTTTCCTTATATTAGTCAATAGCTAGCATAAGTTCATCCCTTATTTTCTGGCAACGTGATTCTAGCAGTCCATGATCAAGGATATCCCAAATATCTCTGTCATTATAACTATATATTATAGCTTTTAATATTTCTATAATTAGTTAGCAGATTGTTAACTTATTATCTTGATTATAGGATCATGATTTAGCAAGATAATAGCTCCAGAAACATGTATATATTTATGCTTTCATTGAATATAAGATTGGGCAAGTTTCTCCAATCTATTTGTGTTTCTGTTATGGTATTAGAGCACGATTCAACCATGTCTTCCAAAACTCAACCCTCTAGCACACCTTCTTCCTCTATTTCTCCTTCCTCACTTATTCCAGCAAACCCTTCAACCTTACCACATGTGCAGTTCACTTTTGCCATTATACTCACACCAATCAATTATCTAATATGGAAGACCAATTCAATCCAATCTTGAAAGGATACAATCTTACCTCTCACATTGATGAAACAATTGTTCCTCCAGCAACTATTATTGATCAGGAGACTCAAACAATTGTTCCCAATCCTGAATTCCAGAATTGGGTCTATCAAGATCAACTCTTGGTAACATGGGTACTTTCCTCTCTTACAAAGGAAGTATTCCTTTATGTCATTGGGCAGGAATCAGCTTATGAGGTGTGGGAAGCCCTCAAGAATGCCTTTGATGCTCAATTAAGCACAAGACAAGTCCAGCTTCGTTTACAATTGCAGAACTTATCTCCAGAAGATAAGTCGATGGCTCAATTCCTCAAAGAAGCCAAAAACATCAAAAATCAACTTGCACAGGCGGGAATGCCAATTGAAATGCTGAATTTAATGCCAAAATTTTCATATTGTTACCAGCAAATTATCACCCTATACTTGTTGGAATTTCCTATAGGAAAGTTAAAGTAAGTTTTCTAAATTGTCTCGTACGCTTATTTCACATGAGATTCGGTTGCAAAGCTCACAAAAACCAGTGTCAGTGGTTGCCAATATGGCTCGACATGAATCAAATCAATACCGAAACAACAATAACAGCTACAACAAAAATAATACCTACAAGAACAACAATAACAGCAAAGGAAATTACAACAACAAATCTATAAAGAAATGGTTTGTTAATCCTTATCAGATCTGCAATACGAATAATCACCAAGCCAATACTTGTAGAAAGAGGTTTGACATAAATTATGAGACACCTACAACTAATGTTGCAGTCTGCAGTTCATCAGCCAAAAATAGTGTCTGGTACCCTAATTTGGCAACCAGTCATCATATGACACCTGACCTAGCGAGCTTGGACATTTCAAAAGATTACAAGGGCACAGATAATGTGATTATTGGAAATGGATCAAGTATATCTATTAAGCACATTGGTCAGTCTACTCTCTTAACCAAACATAAGCCATTGTTTATGAATAACATTCTTCATGTGCCTACAATTCAAAAGCAATTGATGTCTGTCCATAAAATTGCCAAAGACAATAAGTGTGTTTTAAAGTTTTATGACTCACATTTTGTTGTGAAAGATTAGATCACAAAGAAAATTCTGTTAAAGGGGCCTGTTGAGGGTGGTGTGTACAAGTTCTCAGGTACACAATTACAAGTTCTCAAGCTTTTGTGGCTGAGCGACTTAGTTTGAAGGATTGGCATGCTCGACTTGGACATGCTTAATATGGGACGGTTTCAAAAATTGTTCATGATTTTGATTTACCTTGTTCAATAAAAAACGTTCCAGTACAAACTTGTGAATCCTATTGTCTTGGCATATTGAGTAGATTGCACTTACCATAAACTAAAACTGTTACTCGAAATAAAATTGATTTAGTTCGTGGAGATGTATGGGGCCCTGCTCTAATGACTTCTATTGCTAGTGAAAAGTATTTTTTATTTTAGTTGATGATTTCTCTCGCTTCACTTGGCTTTACCCAATTAAATTAAAGAGAGATGTGTATAATATAATCTATCAGTTTGTGGCAATGATTGATAGACAGCTTAATATGCATGTCAAGGCTTTTCAGTCTGACTACGAAGGTGAATTTCAAAATGTAAATACATTTCTGAAGAACTCAGGAATAATTCATCGAGTTGTCTGTGCTCATACACATGAACAGAATGGGATTGTAGAGAGAAAAATTAGGCACATTGTTGACACTGGCTTATCCATGACTCCAAAGTTCCTTTGAAGTTTTGAAATCATGCTTTTTGTTTTATTGTTCACATTGTGAATCGCCTACCATCCCCTGTCATTAATAATGTCTCGCCTTATGAAAAGTTGTTTGCTCACCCACTAAATTATCATGCTCTTAAAGTGTTTGGGTGTACAACTTATCCATTGCTCCGATCTTATAAGGCCAACAAATTCTCATTTCGAAGCTCACCTTGTGTCTATCTTAGGGATGCAATTGATCATACAGGTATTATTTGATTTGATCCTCAACATCATCTAATAGATATCTGCAAGTATTATAAGATGGATGAGACATGATTTTGTATCATGACGCATCTCAATCTAAGGAGCCCATCTTGGGATCACCATCTGTTGCACAGACTATTCTCCTTGACTCACATTACATGTCATGCCTCTAGTATTTTCTTCATTGACGTCACATGCCAGTTCTATTCCCTCTATCTCTTCTACTCGTCAATGTCGAATCACAAAACTCGAATCTCCTCCTTCTACTCCAGCACTGATAGCCGGTTCTTCTAACACACCAATATCTCCACTAGTTCCTAGTGCTTCTGAACCACTGGCATCAACTTAGTTATCTCCAAACAATGAGCATCAGTCACCGATTACGGCATCCACTAGACAACATAATCACCCAATGACTCTTCGACCCAATCCTAAGAAGAAGATTCTTTATGCAACAGCAGTTTCTTCAAGTTCCATCAATTCCAACATCTTGGAACCCACGTCATACACTTAAGCATCTAAATACAAAGAGTGGAGAGAGGTGATGGGTAGTGAGATCACAACACTACTCAAACATGGCACATGGGACCATGTACCAAAACCTGCTAATGCTAACATAGTGGGCAATAAATGGGTCTATAAGGTTAAACAAAATGCAGATGGGAGTCTTGAACGATTGAAGGCCAGATTGGTAGCCAAAGACTACACACAACAGAAATGAGTTGATTACTCAGCCACATTCTCGCCAGTTATCAAATCTACCACAATCAGACTACTTATGTCCTTGGCCGTCTCAAACCACTGGCATCTTTGTCAACTGGATATTTCTAATGCCTTCCTCAATGGGCATTTGGAAGAAGCATTTTATATGGCACAACCACAAGACTTTGTTGATCCTAGGTGTCCTGATTATGAGTGTCGGTTTCGGAGATCGCTTTATGGTCTTAAACAAACACCAAGGGCCTGGTGGTTCAGTTCTTTTCTATTTCATGTTGGATTTCAATCCTCCAATACAAATGCTTCTTTGTTCATCTTATAGCAGGATTCTCATGTTCTTTATTTGTTACTCTATGTAGATGGCATTGTTTTGTCAGGGAGCAGTGTTACTCTTTTCCATAATATTGTCACGTGCTTATCTATAGAATTTGAGCTTCGTGACTCGGGTAATCTTACATATTTTTTGGGTGTTGAAGTTCATGCCAGAGGAGATGGTTTACTGCTCAGTCAAGCTAAGTATCTCAATGATCTCTTGAAAGTTACTCACATGGATGGGGCCAAGGTAATTAAAACACCCATGTTCGTTACATATCAGCTTGATCTTTCTGAAGGAGAGCCCCTGCCTAATCCTTATATTTATAGGTGGTGTGTTGGGGCTTTACAATACGCTTGTCTGACGCGGCCTGATTTGACCTATGTTGTTAACAAGCTTAGTCAATATATGTCTAGTCCCACAGATATGCATTAGCAAGCTTGAAAAAGAGTCCTCAGGTATGTAAAAGAGACAATCAACCAAGGACTCTTACTTGTTCCTAGTTCCACTACAAGTTTCCAGGTCTTCACTGATGCTGATTGGGTTGGGAATCAGCGTGACAGGCGTTCCACCAATGGCTATGCAGCTTATCTTAGCAAAAATCTCATCTCATGGAATTCAAAGAAACAATAAATAGTAGCCCGGTCTTCTACAGAAGTAGAATACTGGTTTGTTACCAACGCTGTTTCTAAAGTATTGTGGTTGCAATATCTTCTTAGTGAAATTGGTCACACAGTCCATCAACCAGTTGTTCTTTGGTGCGACAACATGGGGGCTGCCTTTTTATCTCTTAATCCAGTCTTTAAGGCCATAACAAAACATATGGAATGTGACTATCATTTTGTTAGGAAGCAATGTGCACAAGGTAAGCTTATAGTCAAGTATATCTCCTCCACAGACCAGATAACGGATATTTTCACCAAACTGTTAAGCACACCAAGATTCTTGACCTTAAAATCCAAACTGCGAGTCCTTTGAAGGAGTCCTCTTGCTTGAGGGGGGGTGGTATTAGTCAACAGCTAGCATACATTCATCCCCTGTTTTCTAATAGCGTGATTCTAGCAGTCCATGATCAAGGATATCCCAAATATCTTTGTCATTATAACTGTATATTATAGCTGTTAATATTTCTATAATTAGTTAGTAGATTGTTAGCTTATTAGCTTGATTATAGGATCATGATTTTGCAAGATAATAGCTCCAGAAACATGTATATATTTATGCTTTCGTTGAATATAAGATTGGGCAAGTTTCTCCAATCTATTTGTGTTTCTGTCACCTTAAAGCTCATAACAAGTCTATTACCCTAAGATAACTCTTTATACCTTCAAGAAGCTATCTAGGTTAGGTTTAAATACAAAAAAAAGATATGTGTTACTCTTTAATGATGCTCTTTATTATACAATATGGTTTTTAGTAATCAATGATATTTAGATCAAGCACATTCCCTTTAGCTATCTTGGATTACGAATATCTATCAGAAAGGTTCACTTTAGAGATTTCCTCCCTTTCCTAGAAAAGGTCCAAAGGAGATTAAACAATTGGTGTAATAAGTTATTATCATATGCTGGAAAAGTCTAATTGATAAATTCTATCTTGAACTCTTTCTATGTACATTGGACATTGTATGTGTTCCTTTCTAAGGAACTCTCCAAGGCTATATATAGATTAATGAGGGGCTTCTTATGGTCAGGTAGATAAAATAGTAAGTTTAATGCTAAGGCTGCATGGATTGAAGTCTATAAACCAAGGGCAAAAGGGGGTCTGTGAATCACACTTATAAATATTAGCAACCAAGTTTTCACGGCCAAAAAATTATAAAGGCTAGTGGAGAATAATGAATCTTTATATTTAAGATGGTCTATATGTATTTGTTGAAGGGTAAAAAATTTATAAAATTAGTCATAGGCCTTCCTTCTCATGGTGTATAGCCTAGCTACTCAAGTTGATGAACAAACTAGCAAGAAATCAAATGCTTAGTAGGAAGTGAGGAAATAGCCTCTCTATACTTTGATAATTAAAGTGAAATTGGGCCTTTATGCAACACTCAACTTATGTACAAGCTAATAGATAGACACCTTGTCAACTTAAAAGTGAATACATGGATCGACGACAATCAATAGAGAAACTATCTTGTAGAACTTATATATATTTTAGATATGATCCAGATCTAAAGAATGTATGCCATTATGGATAGGTTAAAGTTCCTAAACTTAACTAATAGGTTCCATATTTGTAAGGAGAACTCTAAAAATCTTGTCCATTTATTATTTAATTGCAAATTCTCCTAGATGATCAAGAGACAAATATTGGAATTCTGTTAAATGATAAGGCTTAGCTTTATTTTGAGTTCTTGGACTGGCAATGCTCTTTGAGGAATTGCACCAAAATGGTATATACAAGTGTATATAGTAGCTTTTAGCTCTTGTATGTACAACATATAGACAGAAAGAAACGGTAAATGTTTTAAAATGGCAAAGAATTAGGATGAAATATACGTGCTACCTGAGTTGATACAACAGATAAGAGAACAACTTGTGTTTAACCAAAGATGCTAAAAGTTGTAGCAAATGGATTGTAGAGGCTTAGAGGATCAATAACACTAGAAAGTAATAGAATATAATAAGGAGGAGTCTTCAAGATCGGGTAGATGTCAATGTTTCAACCTTGTTTTATTAAGTTAAAAGGAGCACCAATTGTTGTAGGTGCTCCTAAAATTTTACAACTTTTATTCATTCATTAATATTATTTAATTTTCAAGAAAAGTAATATGTGTATAAGTAAGGGACCAATATGTTATGTAAGAAAATCTAACAATATGATCACTCAATGTTCGATTATAAAAGACAAATATTTAGACACTTATTAAACTTTTGTCTTATAAAAATTTATTAGGAAAAAAGTGTAATCTAGACTCTAACGCTTTCATCAAAATACATATTAAATCAAAACATTTTAGAGTCTTCAAAATGATCTATAACATTCACGAAAACATTTAAAATGAATATGGAGTAAACAAAAAATTGGACATCGTTAAGTCTTTCTTTGTTATGTACCACATTAGTTTTGATATTTGATATATGGGCCCTATTGTACCATATAGTAGCCTAATTATCATATTTAGGTTATATTTTATAATTTTTTATTCTAAATTTTTAATTAAAATTAATTAAACTACATTAATTCAGTTAACCCTAATTAACTAATTAACTTAATTACTATCTGATTAAACTAAATTTCCAAAATTCCTAAATATCATGAAGAATTTCTCCATCAAAATTTCTATATGAAAATCGGCTTATACATCACCAACTTGTTCAAGCGGTTTACGAAAACAATGAGGCACCAAAGAGTGAAGGATGATACCAGCAATATAGCCTTTACGCAGGTGAATCTAAATGGAGAAACAATTGAAATTCCTTACCAACGCCCTCCTTATTGTTTTCTTAGTGTTCTTTTCATGCTTTCCCTGTCTAGCCATTTTTCTTCATGCTCTTTCAATTTTTTTTGCTTACTCATCTCTTAAATGTTACTTCTATATATAAATTAAGCCCTACCTTGTTGTCTCTCTCCCAACGTTTCTTTATTTTATCTTTTTGTGCTCTAGATGTTACCTCTTCTCTCATCTATTTCTCTAGCCTTTTTTTTACTTTATTTATTTTCTACAATTTTCCTTTTCTTCTTGTTTTTGTAGCTCTCTCCCTTCTCGGGCATTCTAGTCCATTTCTTTTCTCACTTTTTTTTTTACCGTCTCCTGTTTATGTGCTCTTTTAGGACCCTTATCTTTTTTTGTTGCTTTCCTCTCTGATGTATTCATTCTCCTTTTTGCGTTTCTCCTAACAGGCTTTTCTCGTCTCACTACAAGAAAAATGTAAATTAGCGACAGAAACTTAGCGATGGAAAAATTTCTGTCGGCAATTAACGATAGAAATATGCTTTCCGTCACTAATATTGAGTGATTTAGCGACGGTACTAATATTCGCCGCTAAATTTGGAGGGAATTTGTCGCGACAAAATTAGCGACGGAACAATATAATCGTCGGTAATTTATTACCGACGGAAAATATACCGTGGGAAATTAACAACGAAAATATGCTTTTCATCGCTCAAATTAAGTAATTTAGTGACGGTATTAATACCCGTCGCTAAATTTGGAGAGAATTCGTGGCGACAAAATTAGCGACGGTATACGTTAAGTTTACCTACGGAAAATTCTGTAAGTAAATTCCGTTGGTAAATTAATTTAGCGATGAAAATTTTCTTTTCGTCGATAAAAAGGAGGGAATTATTGGCGGTATATTTTTTTTTTAATTTACCAACGAAAATTTCCGTCGATAAATTCTTTTTAAATATAAACACACCCGACATCTCCCTCTAACTTCTATCTTCTTTTTCCTTTCTTCTTCTTCCTTCTTCCTACATCTTCTCTTCGGTTTTCTTAGAGCCCATTTAGCTGTTGTAGACTCCTTTTCTGCTCGACGGTGTTGTCTTCTCCGGCTATTGTCATCTTGTCCTTTGGTAGAGGTATTTTTGCAACTACTGTCATGTGTTTTTTCATATATTAGATGAAAGTTAATTTTGGTATTTATTATTTTCGTTTATTTGTGTATTTTATTATTAGAAAACAACTTTAAGGTATAAATGTTAGTGATAGAAGGGACAAGACGTG
>JANJEY010000005.1:25645021-25658757 GCA_024703695.1 Erythroxylum cataractarum | reverse complement strand
TAAGATTGAGATATAGATTTGTGTATGGCTATAGTTTGTGCATTATGGTTTCATATGTAATTTGAGTTGAGGTATAATTGTGTTGGTGATATGGATGAATTTGATTGATTGCAAATTATTGAAGTACTTTAGAAATAGAATTGCGTTTGTGTATGCTGAATTTCCGGATAGGGTGTCCGATGATACTGGTTATTGTGTGATAATTATAGAAGTGTTTATTTTGCCACCTTTCAGGTTTTGAGTTAGTTAGAATGCAGCCGTTATGCTGCTGAAATTTTGGTAGAAATAATATGAATATATGGGATTTGTATAATTGTATAAGACAAATAGTATGATTGGAGTTTTTGATTGAGATTATGGAATTGATGAATTCCAATTTGAAAAAGAGTATTGCTTTGCATGAAATTGAGTAAAATGGAAAAGAAAGAAAAGAAAAAAATTTATACCGGTTTTGAAATGTCTTATGGTTTTCAACGCGAATAATTTTCAACGATATACGCTTCGGATGTCGGAATGTGATTTTCAGTTTAATCGAACCATTTGTTTGCTTCGGCTTCGATTCGTTCACTTTTGGTTTTCGTTCGTTCATCTGCTTTTGTTTTGGCCCAATACGTATCCGATTTGATTTCGCCTTATGTTCCGTTCTTTCAAATTCTGCTTTCGCTTTGCGATTCGATTTCGTTTTTGCTATTGGTTTCTGCATTTTGCTATTCATGTTGCCTTCGGATTCGAGTTATCTTATGTGCATTTGCTTTGTTTTTGATCACTTTCGTTTTGTTCTTCGGTAGGGATCGGGTCTCAACATTCATATGGGTAAATTCCATTATAGTAAACTTTCTCTTCTGACAAAGAGGCTTTGCTACACCATTTAAAGTTGATGGACAAAAAATTTCAAATTTCAAAGCAATTCACCTTCTAGCATTTGCTCATGGCTCCTCACCAAATCTACTATCTGCATTACTAGCATAGGACTTTTTTTTTTGTTAAACCATTTGATATTCGACCCCACACGGACAATCGACTAATCCGAATTCGAGTCGGATTGGACCCCGGCGGGTGGCAAAGCTCTGCCTCATGAGTACAGCTCTATTCTCAAGACTCGAAACCGAAACTTTGGTTAAGGATGGAGGAGACCTAACCACTCTATCACAGCACTCGCGAGTATAAGACTCTTTAGGATCAAGAGAACATCTCTCTACTTTTTTAAGGAAAACTTCATGAGTAATCTTGTTAATAGTAACCGTGGACTTCATATCCTTACTTATTTTATCAAATGAGTCAAATTCTTAATTAGAGAAATTGAGAATTAAGATTCTTCTAGTTATATGAAAATTTTATTTAATTATATTGTAATTAAATTAATTAGTTAACTAGGTAATTATAATTAATTAGTAGTTTAATTAGTTTTAATTATGAATTTAAAATAAAAATTATAAAAATAAGTTAAACCTAGCACATGGGCTCCACTACGTAATGTGGATGCCATGTGATACATTAGGGCCCACATATCATATTATAAAATCTATACAATATTAGTGTTATGACACATAATATGATTAATTTCACTCAATTTTTTGTCAACTCAAGGTGTATTTTAAAATGTTTTTGTAAATAAAAACATCATGTCTAATTTATGCATCTTATCAAATTCATAAGATCCTTCTTAGTAGAACAAAAGAATAAGTAACCCTAATATGTCCAGAATGGGCATCATTAGTGAGATGAGTTTTTATTTTTTGTATATAAATTTAGCCCATTCCTTACCTCATTAGAATTCTTTACAATTAATTATGAATCTTTTATTTGGTGGATATTATTCCCAAAATGATTTTACTTCATATAAACTTGACAGAATAAAAGCTAACAAGGTTCTAAAGTATGAAAGAATCATACTTACATATAAGCTTGGAGAATAAAAGCTATTATAATAATTTAAGGCTATAACTAAATACGTTATGAGTCGCCAAAATTACCCTTTAACAGCTAAATGAATACTAAAACAATAATTAAATGATTCACAATTTATATTTAATACTTCATTCGATTCATAATAAGAGTCGTTTTAGAAAAATACACGCTTATTAAGAAAGCTAATAAAATTATAGATATACTCTTATTAATATTCCCATAAAATTACCTCAGAAATCAACATCTTAAATAAAATTATGAGAAAAATTGCCTTGAAATTGTGAGAAAAATTACCTTAAAATTGTGATCTGTATAATTAAGATGAGAGTAAAATAAAAGGTTAATTTTGGAAGAAAAGTTATAGACATGCATACAAAGTAAAAAATGACACTTATTTTAAATAATTAAAATATATATAAAACGACTCTTATTATGAATTGGAGGGAGTACATACTATCAACTTGCGAAGAGTGAGTTGGTCATGGTGATAAAGATTGATTTTCATGTACCTGTTTTGCTATTACGAATGCAATGCTGGGAAACAATTTCAAACTTTTGATGCAAGACATGCAGTGCTCAAAATTTTTCGTCATGATTTTGTGGTATCTCACGTTGATGATCAATCACAATAATTCATAACCATGTGCAACAAACAGGTTCACCCATTCTTGTCAGAATATGGTGCTGAGCAAAGATGCAAAATACTGGGAAAACGGCAGTAGAAACTCAAGGGTAAAGTTTAATTTAACTTCCACCTGCTTTTAGGAACTTGGCAAAGGCGGCAATCCAAAAGCAATTTTGGTTCTCAAATCCTGTGACCAACTGGTGTAGAATTCTAATGAGAAAAGGATGGTTAATTGTGTCCTGCGAAAGAAACCGCACATTTGCTTTATTTCATCGCGAAGACAAACTCTATGAAGCACATGTATTTAATCTCTCGAGTTGCCGACGATATCATTAAAGTTGACAATGCAAGTCAACGCTCGCTCAAATTCACTCGCTTCCAAGGCAAATGTGAGGCGGCAGTAGCCAGGAATTCCGGTCCAGGCACCTGTGTTGATGCATAAACCTGTAGACCTTGCAATGGCTTCCCTTATATTCCTATCGTCCAGCTTCATTTCATAAAGATCGTCAGCTGAATTTCTGATCTTAATAACTTTGTTAAGGTAACCCGAGGGCTTCGCGACCAAGGAGATGCCACCACAGGGTTGTAGCACATCCCAGCCACATTTCTGCAATGTCTGTTTGAAAAAGAAAAAGTAAATGACAAAGAAGTTGAAAATGGCGAATCTATCAATCCAGAATGAGCTTTAAAGAGGAAAGCAAAGCTGAAATATTAAATTCAACGTTAGGTAGGAACTAATAGAATGAACTGAAATTTAGGATGTAACAGTCATTTATAATATTATAAAGACAAAAGCTGAAAAATGCATGGCCTCGAGCATCACGATCTCTTACCTCTTTCAGGCGTTGAGATCTAGATTTCAACTCCTTTGTTTTCTCTGTGAGAGTGTCCAAAACGGCCCTCCCACTCAGCAATCTTTTCACTGCATATCTCACTGTGCTATGGGGCTTGCTTAATCCTGGAAAGCTAAAGAATGCATCAACCAAAAGCGGATGGTTGTAAACCACAAACCCGAATTTGAGTGCTCCACTGAGGAGCTTCAAGTCCAGACCTCCAAGCAGAGTCACACAAAAAGATGGGTTGCTAGAGTTAAGCTTTGATAATATGGGCTCCAAATTCCAGCCACCCCAGCCCTCAAATTCCAATCCTGAGAATGAAGTATCAATTACAACTCTGGCCCCAAATTTTGCACATGTAGTCAGTATGGTATCCATCTCATCTTTGCTGTAAATCAAGCCTGTGGGATTGACAGTTGGACCACATATATACACCCATGGCCTATTTGCAGCCTTGAGTACTGTTGTAAGTACATTGTCTGTCAGCTTAAATCCTACTTTAGGGTCAGTAGTAATGCTCACAATATTTGCCTTCAGAAACCTAGCAGCAGAAACAAAGTTTCCGTTCCAGCCAGATGGGAAGCAAAAAGTTCCCCCTTCTTGGATGCAGCAGAGAACCAATCTATTGAACAAAGCTTGTGAGCTGTCTGTATACACAACTTCTGTGCTGCTATCAGTCGGAAATCCATAACTGTCTTTTATATATTGTTTGATGCTAGGAGTAACATCAATTTCTGATTCAGTCATGTTCTGCCTGGCAAAACTTTCAAAAATTGCTGCCTTGACAGGAGAAGGGCTGGGCAAAAAACTTTGATCTACATCCATGTGAATCAATGAAGAATTCTCTACTTCGCCTATTGACAGTTCTGAATCATTCAGAACCAACATAGCTGGGCTCCCAATGTCTACTCCACTTGATTTGGCTTTTCCACATTCCCTCTAGAGCACATGACATACTTTAACCAATTTTGAAAAATAAAATGTAATGGTGCAAGAATCAAGACTAGATAACCACTCAACTTACACAACCTAGAAGTCGATCTGTGAGATGCAAAATTCACATGCACATGAAATAACATGAAAAGGAAGAAAAGAAAAGGATCCCTACTTCAAAAGAGGAAGGAAAAGAGAAATGAAAAATTGACGAACCTCTGCAGGAAGATGCCTGTCTGTAAGCTGAAAAGCTAGAAGCTCATGGAAAAGACAGCCATAGTAATACTGCCTAATCGGTGCTGTATTCCCTTCCAGTACTTCCACTGTTTTGGACAAGGCTTTCAATACAGCCTCTTCCTCTGAAATGACAAAAGCTACCTCTAAGTCTGAGTAAACCTGGAAAGTATGTCACTTCCATTACGATATAGGTCTTCTGACTTGATAACAAACTGAATTGAGGCAATGGTAAATTTTACAACTAGGGAATTGTGATTAACCAGAATAGTAAACCTCTGCATATACCTGGTTCTTCACAAGGCCACAAATAATTGCAGCATGTGAAGGCAAAGGATGTCCTGCAAGATATTTTAGGACGCCATTGGAACTAGGAAGGCTGGATAGCTCAAATTGGTCAGATATGTCTAAGAAAAGGCGGGATCCAATTTCTTTAGTGACATCTAAGAGCTGCACAAATGCTGAACTAGTGACTGCCTCAAATTGAGCCAAACCCGTAACAACCACCTGTGGCTTCAGCTTTTTGATAAGCTCTACCATTAAATCTGATTGTCTAGGTGCTTCAATGACGGTGATGACATCCTTTCCAGTTTCCGCACCCTGCAAGTATAGTTTTTAGTTACTACATATCCAACAACCAGTATGAATTTCTATCCAGGCTTATGAATTTCTATCCAGGCTTAAATTTCCAAAGCAGGACAGTTTTGATAAGAATTAACTACTATCACGTGAAGGAACCTTTATGTAATTAAACAGAGAATAATTTTCATCTGGACACTGCTATTAGAGAATTTCAGCAGAAACTTATTTGGTGTTTTGTTGGCAGAAACTTAGATGGTATTTTGTTGGCTATGGAGCCCAGTCATGAAAACGAACTCCAACCTGCGTTGGTCTCCAAAGACGGCAGAATTTGAGTTTATAAGAAAAACATAACAGAAGTTCAGGCTAGGGATGCCCTGGGTACTGGTCAGTGCATATATAGACATAATGATATCAATTGTGGAGGGTTCAGATCCTCTGTTCCCATGCCCGCTCCAAACCTATTTCCGCCCAATACGACATTGTTGTATGTCTAAATGTACATATGACATAAAACGGCATCATATTGGGGCGGAAACAGGGTTGGAATAGGCTACTGGGAACAGAGGATTTCATGCCCATCGTGGATGGTTGGAAGACATAAACAACAACAATATGATTTGAGCCAAATAGAAGTATGCATCTGCATGAACTTATTGCTTCACGTTCAAACTAACACAACATTGCCAGAAACCAAAGTTCTAACAATGTTTGTGACACTTAAGCAACCTGAAAAGCAGGGACTGAAATTATGCACTCCCATTAAGTTCCCAAGTACTTTACATCCAACTGAAAAGTATACATTTATCCAAGCAAAGCAACGGGTCAATGGAATTTTGAAGACTCCAATTTATAGAATCACTTAAAGAGATAAAAAAAGATGCAATACATGAACAGCTTACCATAATTTCCACGGATGTCAACCATTGACGGGGCAGTTGTCGAGTCAAATGTTCATCAACAATTGCAAGATGAGGTGATAATAATCGCAAAGAATGCTCAATTGCTACGGTTCTTGAGGGAAAGATGATAACATTCTTGAGTGAATTGAAACAAACAAGTCAGTAATACTTCTCAGATAATGTATAACTAAAAGTAGAGAATGTCTTTACATAATAGTCATCTGTTTTAATGGGTCATCATTCTAGAAACAGGTAGAAGTACATAAAATGCATTGCCAGCATTGTCAATTAGATATGGTATGTACAACGCAAAGCAATTTGGACTTATTAGCTGTGAAAAGGTTTCTATAAAAGTTTTACATTGGGCCAAAAAATACCATGGCAGGTAAGGATGCTATAGAATTCTGGATAACATCATTAGGACTCCAACATTGTAGCAGCTACTTCATTTTATTAACTCTTAACTATTTATAATGGCAAATATGTTTCTCCATACTTTTCCAAAAAAAAAAAAAGTTTCTCCACCAAAATCCAAAAAATTGCACAGTTATGATGCATATAGAGGAAAAATTTGGGAGAAATGTAAAATCAACTACTATCTTTTCCGTATGCAGCATGCATGAGACTAAGCCAATTATCAGTAGTGCAATTAGCAGGAGAAACACATTTGGTTCGTTTGAGAAAAACACAGAGATGCTATGTTCTACTGACATAAAATGTACCATGAGGCAGCTCCTATATCACATTTCATTTGATAGAATAAAATTTGGAACGTTTCCATTTCCAAGAATTTGAATTTTAGTTATTCTTTTCAAGATTTCAATTCTTAGGGCAACGACAAAGAACTGATATCCCAAATAACTAAATTTTCATCATAGAAATTTGCTTAATTCTAGATACTGGAATAATTAATTTGAATTACATCATCCAAAAAACATCTGCTGATAAAAACACAAGGAATGTGAAACTTTAATTTGAAAGAAACATTACACAGACAAATATAAAACGCTAGCACATAGCTTTCCACTCAACTCCTTCATAATTTAAGAATTATATCTTCCTGAAATTGTTATGGCATTTATTAGGATTTAAATTAGAAATCCTTTTCCTACTAGAATAAGGATTCTAAGAACACTATATATATGTACTTAGTCTTTCATCAATAAGAAGCAATCTGGAATTTTTCTACAACTTGAGAGTTTTCAATTAGAAGGTGTGATGCTTTCTTCTAAGAGTGATTCTTAGATCCTAGGAGTGATTCCTAGTTTCCTACTATCTATTCTTTGTGTTCTTCCCTAAAAATTCCAACAATCCCAACCTAAATTCCAGCACTCTCAAGCCTATATTCCAGCCATATTAAACCCTAAAACCTTTAGCCTAAAATGCCAACAATCAAACCTTAAATTCCCAGCTTTACAAAATCTGAATTTTCTACATTCCTAGCCAAAATTCAACCTTGAAACCCAATATTCCAGCAGCCTAATATCAGCCATATTTCCTAATTTTGTGCTTTTAATTACTAGTTCATAATTCTTCTATTTGTCCTACATCATTTATGTGCAGAAGTTTTCACTTTATGCTGCCTTGGAGTTATTCATGCCATATTTAGTTCAATTTATACGTGGTGAGAAACATCATTCTTATAGATTCACCACTATTGAGTAAATATTGTGCAAGTTTCCTAAGTTTTTTTTAGTAACATCTGTTCTTTTGATACAGAATAGTGCGCTTGCATTATCTATGGAAGTATGAAAATTGATGGTAGCAACATGAAAATATCAAGAGAAACAGAATTTTCTGGGCAACACTGTGAGTAGTTGCTAATTAAGCAGAGAAGATATTCTTACATCGGAATTGAGCGGAATATGGTAGTAAGTTTTCATGAATCCCGCAACAAGACTACGAAAACGTGTGTTTCCAGCTGGTGGCTCAAATGGGAAACATGAATGCTCTTTCAACTCATTGGCAAAATAAGCTAGGAACGGAATCTTCTCATCAGCAACCAAATCATCTTCAAAAGACAAATCCAAAGAACTGCTAATCTCTTGGTAGCCATTCTTAAGAAACTCAAATATTTTCTTAACCTGTAAATTTATATTCATAAATGACTAATCCCTGGAGAGCTAAACATTTAGTAGAACAAAACCACTGTTAATTAACTGTAAACCTGGTTTGGTTGACGAAGTTGACAACTATAAACTGATAAGGCATGAGCAATGTGGCCACCAGCCTTCCCATAGGCCCATGCAGTTCGAGCACAAATTGGCTGGTCTCCAGTCAGACCCATAAAAAATTCAAAGCGGTGTGGACTGTTCTTCTCAATTTCAACTAAAGCTGATATATCTGTGTCTGCAGCCTGGAAGAACAAAATCTCAGAGAGAGTGCATTTTGGAAGGAAAAATGATTTTCACTTGTGAATAGTTCTCATGCCTGAAGAATTTTTGTTTGCCAAAGCTTGTTCACACGAAAACCACGACGTTCAAACAAGCGCTTACAAACTGCTTGTCCCGGACGGCCACCCATATTAAAGATCATAATGCCCATAGGATTGATGACAGAAATTCCTTCCTCAACAGCCCTAGCAATCAGACCCAATCCAAATTGATCCTCAACAAACCCCTACATAAAATGGAAGTCAGAAATAAATTTGCGATATGGAACGTAGGTTATCAGGTTTTACAATTAAGTCAAATTTCCTAATCACTGTCCATTTAACCATCTTCACCTACAAGACTAAAACTCAAATAAAATAAGTAAAACAAATAACTGCCATCATCCACACAAATAAAAGTAAAATATAATAAAATAAATCTAATCCAGAATCAGTTAGATAAAAATTTACATAGTTGATGAGCTGCAAAGCTTGACCATCCAAATATGACAGAAAAGAACTATAATACACAACTTGGTTTAATTAGATACATCTTTTCAGAGTTTTGACTTTGTAAAACAAATGTAAGAACCATATTTCCCCCATGCTATCCTAGTTTTTAATTTACCAAGCTTAATTAAGTTGCATATACCAAACTTTTGTGCTTTTCCATCGACGAAATAATTGTTCATATATTGACTGACTATGTTACTCAACCTGAAGAGCACAGTAGTTACTCAATGAATATAGAAACTCTTCACTTGCATTCTCCGAGATTATCTTTGACATTGCTTCTGGGTTTGGGTTAAGAATCTGCATAAAGCAAACAAACAAGATCAAGTCTGAAGCCCAGATAATAACGGAAAAGCAGATATTTTTACCGGTCACTTGATAGACTACTTATGTGTACTATCTTTATTAAAAATCCTTTTTTCAGTAAATTGTAGCAATACCTGAGGTATACATCCAACAATTCTTTCAAGCCGAATCTCATGATCTCGACAATAAGCTAGAAGATCAGATTCATGAAACTCAACCCGGTCCAGTAAGGTTTTCTTTTCTGCATCATAAATAGGTTGGCCTTTTTCATCCAAAGCATTTAGGTAAAGGTTTATATTGGAAATTCTTATAGCTCTAGGATTGATATCAAGGCCATAAACCTGCAAAAGGCTATCCAGTAATCAACCAAAGTGCAGCAAACAAGCTCTGTCAACATGTTGAATTGTGCACTCTATATATTTCATCACATAGGACGGTTAAAATTATATTTCAAAGCAAACAATGACCTTTGAAGGTAACCATTTCTCAGCAATGGCAATGGATATCCATCCATTTCCACAACCAAGTTCAGCTACAGTCTTGTCCTTGAAGATAGAGTCCGGATGTCTATTTAGACCTTCATAAAAGGTGAAAGACCAGTCTTCAGGGATGAAAATGCTTGGGATGACCATCATTGTCAGTTTCTTTCTTCCCTGGTAACCTGCACAGGGAAAATAGGTTTTCAAATTGTACACAGAATACATAAATAATCTTTGACAGTTCCATAACAAAGAGGAATCATCAGAATGAGTTAATCATATAACAAACAGAAAAAGAATAATCATACAAACAACAGCACAACATACATTTTCTACATCCATGTGACCTAAAGAAGTACCATATTAAGTAGGTGACAAAGAATAAAATTTGGACAATCGATATTCTAGAAGATCCAGAAAGAGCTCAAAGTAGTTCATTTATGCAGGAAAGAAACCAAAGAGGATTGAACACCCTCAAAGCAAAATTAAAAAAAAAATATTAGGAAAAAAAAGAGCAATCTCAAGGTATTTGTTGATCGTGTATTTGGCATTTAATCTGTCAGCTGATTTTCACCATCAACTCAAAAAAGAAGGAAACTCCTGTCCATGAAAAAAAAAAAAGAGTTCTGCAACATGAAGATATTATTAGAAGCGTTATAGCGCTGAATCCAGAATGGTAACGGATTGATAAAAAAAATTATAGAAATCCCAGAATATTGGAAAATTTTAATCAAACGGCAAATACTGATTATCAATGTTATATAAAGAATATTCCAATATTTATTTAGACATGTCCATCTACACAGTTCTGCTACTATTGAGCTGAAAACAATGTTCAGCTTAATTCATTTCCATCACTTGGAAGCCCGTGGTTTATGATTGCATTTCCAATTTTCAGCCGTGTTTGATTACTGAATCTAAAGAACCACAGAAACATATAGAGTAAGTTAGACGGTGACAGATTAACGATTCACGTATCACTGTAAGGCTTCTGAAGTATTTAAATAAAGACAAAATCGAATAACCAAAGACTTCAACATTTGGTTCCTTTTTAAATCCATCCCACGATTTAGAGTCATTTTCAACTAATTTAAGTGGATTGACCTTACTATCTGTTTTCTTCGAAAACGGAACTTTAAAGGACAAACCCGATTGGCTGTCAATGAAACTTGAGCAAAATGCCAAAACTATCACAGCAGAGAGTAGATTTATTTTAAAAACTTGAAAGAATTATTAGTTAAATAAGACAAGCGTTTACTTTCCTTTCTAAATCGTTCTGATTACACTATTTTCACAAGAAACGAACAATAGCGTAACAGACGATCGACCAACAGTGAACTTGACTTCATTCATACGTTAACACTTAAAAACACACTCAACTCCAACTCTTCCTTCTTAACCTCTCCTCCGGTTCCTCCACTACCGGAGCAACCATATACAGACAGAAAAAAAGGCAGACAGCTAAAAGGTACCTTCGTATTGGTCGAGGAAGATGTCCTGGATCTGGAAATGATACATTTGGAGGCAATGGTCGGATTGGGCGACGAGTTTATGGAGATTGGAGAGGAAGATCCTGGCATGAGGTCGGGTACTAGGATCCTGAAGCCTCTCCAGCACTGATCTGAAGGCACCGTAGGCGGCGTCGCCTGACTGCTGGCACTGCTTCAAGAACTCCTCCAAGGACGACTCCATTTTAGACCAGCGTGTGTGTGTGTGTGACAGTTATAAAGAGAGATTTCGTTGCCGTGTAGTGGTTACTTAAATAAGGATGAATGTGTGTGTGTGTGGGGGGGAAAGACGAGAGTTTGTTGATTTCCCGGGAAGAATGGGTAACTTATATTTATTTTCTGAGGGTGTGTATGTGTATATAATATTGTTATTGTTGCTTGGTTGATGAGACTTGGACAAAGTCACGTTGGGACTTGGGACGGGACTACGGGAGACGCTTCCCTATCCCTTCCCGTACGTTGTGGGTTGGGTTGGGCAAGCAATGGCTCGTTTTAGGGATAACTAGCTCCTCTCCAACCTTTCAAGTTTTATAGTTTAAAGAAGATACTTTTCCTGTTTTTTCTACTTTATTTGTCCCTACCATTACTCTTTAATTTTTACATATATCACTTTCTAATTGTATTCCATTATTCTTTTTATACCTCCTGATCTCATCTCACTTTTTTTTTTTTAATATTATCAATATCAAATCTCAAGATATAAGTGAATCGATAAGGGACTCTCCTGATTTAAAAAAGGTCGCATGTTCGAACCGCTTTCATATATGCAACCGTTTAAAACTTAGAGTCAGAGCTTTGCCTCCCGTAAAGAATTTACCCGATTCAAGCAGGGATTAGTCTGAGAGTGAATGACTTAAAAGTACTTTTCTATAATTAGAGCCCTCCGAAAACACTTTGTGGCAACTAAAAAAAATCAATACCATTACATATCTCATTAACTTTCCAGTTAACTGAAGTTTATATTTACAATCTAATTGTAGAAAATAGTTAAGAGTATAATTATATTTTTTATATTTTGCTTAAGTTTTATTAATAATAGTTTTGTATTATTTTATTTTTTATTATTTTTGTATATTTTAAATTTTAAAATAATTTTTTCTTTTTTTACGGAGGGAGAGTTCTTTAGGTGTAAAGATCCCTACTTTCTTTGAATTTCCGCTAAATTAAGCCTGGCTTTTATACAATTCCTACAATTTCGGCATATTTTTTTGATTCATAACAATAGGCTTTTTTTAGAGTTATAATGTTGTTGGTAATTTTGAATCTCATATTTGTACCAAAAATTTACTCTATTAAGTAAAAATATTCCAGTGAGCAATAGCAATGCAAGTGGGAGCAGTGACAGCCCTGGTGGTGGCGGTCCATGTGATGCGTGCAAGTTTTTAAAGAGAAAGTGTGTGCTCCTTGTTTTGATTTTGAACAAGGCTGCACAAGGTGTTTCAAAGTTTGTATTGAACATTCCTCTCCGCAACATGTTTTCCAATCTGTTGGTGGCAAAATTTGATGGTTTCGTTGAATCTATTTTCTTTTTTTTTAAATTTAATTTTTAATAATAAAACTAAATTAATGGTGGGCTTTCAGCTCTGGGGTTAACTTGCAGATGCTGCTGTCTTATCGTGAAGGTGATGGACTTCGGTGGTTTTCATTAGGCAGTTTTTATATCGTGAAGGTGATGGGCTTTCAGTTTTTATATTGGTTTTCACACCACCCATACAACGCTGCGTCTTTATGTTTTTAACATATGTTTTAAAACTCGGACCGGTCATCAAATCGGAGATCTTATTGGTCACCAATTTGATCGGTTTAACCGGTTCAATCACCGGTCAAACCGATATAACTTCATAATTATGCAATAATTATATTTAATTATATATAATATTAATAATATTTTAAAAAATACAAAAATATACAAAAAAAACAAAAAAAAATTATTGAACCAGTGATCGAACCGGCCAGGTTTGACCGGTTTTGACCGGTTCTCACTGATTCAATTGAGAACCGGTTTAAAAGGGTGAACCGGACCAGATATTCGATCGATTACCGGTCGAATCGGGCGGTCCGGTCCGATTTTTAAAACTATACTTTTAAGTAATACTATGTTTTTATAACTTCATCTTCGGCGCAGTTGAGTGCAAGCGGTGAAAATTTGTTTTGGGAAATTTAATTCAGACGAGAGAGTCGTATATGTTTTATGATTTTTGGTATTAATAATTTACTTTAATTTTAATTCTTAATTTGACACGTGGTGCTGTTTTATGTTTTAACACGGCAAAGAAAGACGAAGCTTATGTGACTATTTACATCAATATTATAATAAGAGATTTAACAGGGGATTTTTTTTATAAAAAATTAAAATTTAGAATATTTTAACACTTTTTTAAATTTAGAATTAAAAATTGAGTATGGTCGGGTCGGCTATATTGGGCTCGAGCTCAATACAGCAACCCACAGGCCGATCAGTCATTCTCACACCTTTTGGTTAATCCAGGTCTGATTCACACATCCGCGACTCATTAGCAGAAGGAAATCTCCCATGCAAACA
>JANJEY010000005.1:25626847-25644921 GCA_024703695.1 Erythroxylum cataractarum | reverse complement strand
GGACCCCTCGCTCGGCCTCGACACAGATCGACTACGGTCGGTCGGTCGCCAAGACAAGATCCTTGGGACCACAGCTCAGCCTCGACATAGATCGACTACGGTCGATCGGGTCGCCAAGACAAGATTCTTGGGACCCCTCACTCGGCCTCGACACAGATCGACTACGGTCGGTCGGTCGCTAAGACAAGATCCTTGGGACCACAGCTCGGCCTTGACTAATAGATCGACCAGGTTTCCAAGACAAGATCTTTTGAACCATCGATCGACCCTGATTAATGCTCGGCCAAGGTCCAAAGACAAAATCCCGGATCGATCGACCTAATTCACTCGATCGTCGCAAATCGAGCGTGTTCATTTGCGACCTACTATTTGAAGGGAGAAATGTTTAACCCATCAAAGATAATCAAAAACGAGCTTTCATTTCTTTGAATAAAGGTTCTGGCCACAAGCACGACCAGATGAGCTCAAGGAGGAAGATTACTTTGATCCTCCAGCAGGAGATGAAAGGCCAGCAACAGGAACCGCCAAGTCGGCAGGGGAGGAAGGGCCCGCGTCCGAGCCGGGAAAGCAAAGGTCGACAGCCACATTGGGGAAAGGCAACAGAGAGGCTTCCTCGTCCCCTTCCGAGCTCAAGTCCAGCTCCTCATCCGGAATCAGTACTTGTTCCCCCTCGACCATCTCCTTCATTCCTTCCAAAGAAAGGCCGAGACCAGCAGGAAGCATCGGCTCGGCATATTCCTCAAATGTAGGGCACTCCGACCCCTCAAGAACGTGAGCTTCATAGCACTTCTTTAAGACCGAAAGGGTTAAGTCGCAAGCATATTCTAAACACTCCCCACGGAGAAACCGCTTCTGCCACCGCTTGATCGCCTCAACCCTTTGTCTTTTGATGGAGCCTCGCAACTCCCTCAATACATCCTCGGTTCTGTGCCTGCCCTCCACCGCCGCTTGACAATCCTGGCGGAATTTCTTGCTATGCTCCCGCTCTCTCTCCACCACTTTCTTCAGCTCGTCATTCGCCGCAACCAGTTGGCTCCTCTCCTCCTCTCCCGTGGCCAGTTGAGCCTCAGGATGCCTATCACATCCTCCCGGTATTTCTTCTCCTCCTCCAAGGAAAAGTTTTGAGCCAGGAAGAGGTATCTCTCCTCCTTCACCCCTGAAAGCTCGTCCTTCATAGCCTTCATCTGCTCATGGAGGTCCTGGACTTCCCGGTCCAGAGCCTCCAGACGCTGCAGCACTGCGAAGGACATCGCCGCACTCCGTATACCACAGTGAACGAGTTGAGACCCCAACTCCAGATTACTTTTCTTGTCCATGGTCTGCTCATCCGCGGGGGGAGTAATCCTCTCGGCAATATGGCGGAACACTTCGAGGTCCCCGATCGAGGCAGTCTTGGACAACTTAATTACAGACTCCCACTGCCCGGCGTTGACTGCTCGCCCTTTCCCCTTGCCTTTTCTCTCTTTCTCTTTCCCTCCTTGACTCGACGGGCTGGACGGTAGATCACCGAGCCGGATCAATTTCTTCCTCTTAAGAGGCGGCTCCACTTCCTCCTCCTCTTCTGAACCCGCTCGGCCCACACTTGCTGGCACGATAGGCAAAGACGCCGATACGTCAGCACGGTCTTCAATGGGCGGAGGGGCCAACAATGCACTAGAATGACCGGGATCCGTTGCAGGAGGGGCGCCCTCACTAGTCCCAGCCTCCCTCTGCTTCTTCCCTTTGGCCCGCTTTACGGCTCTGGGAGGAGAGAAGGACCTGCCAAAATTGTTTATCCTTGCCATGGCTGCACAGTAATAAAAACAAGTCAGAAAGCAAAACCGATGCTAAAAAAAATGTAGCAAGTAATCTAAACACGAGAGGTCACCAGATGGGGCGGTCTCCTCTCCTAGCCCTCTAATTTGTGGCGGGGGGTCGATAAGAAAAGAATCAGCCGAGGCCCCCCCGAAATACCCCGTAGCGAGCCGAGCGAAGTTATAACAGCCGAGCTCCTTTATGCGACCGACCACTACTCACTCCTCTCTACTGAGCGACATGCTCGACGTGTCATTCCACTACTCGACCAAAGGACACCTCCAAGGCCGAGACTCGAAGGAAGATCCTGGGGCTTTCATGAAGAAGTACTTCGTCCGCCAAGCTGAGACCTTCGAAGCTGTTCCCGCCGGGCGATACCTGGCATCTCTGTACATCAGAGAAGGCACCTCGGCCCCAGAGCTCGAACTCTGGCTCATCCTCAAAAAATGACGTAGGATGCCAATCGAAGGAGGGCAGCCGAACTGATGGCACAACAAGGTCAAACCGTTGATGAACCTCCAGCCATTCGGAGGAATCTGGCTCGACATCAGCTGATAGGCCGTGCACACCTCGTCGACAATCGGGGCGTATGGAAGCCTCATGCTACCAACAAAGAAAAAACTATCGGAAACGGCGAAATATCCACTCAAGTTGCTGTGGATTCGCTCGTTCCCCAAGGCCAACCTGGGTTCCTAAGACAAGGGGATGTTATTTCTAAGTACTGATCGATTCAACTCCCCTAAGGTCATCGTCGATTCATTCCTCGGCGGCGCCTCCACAACCAACCCATCCTTCCTTTCTCTCGTCGATATTTCATCAACACCCTCCACCATACTTTTGGAACTAGCCGTCGACATGCTTACCAAGAAGAGAGCTTTTGGAAAAGAAAACTTTAGAGGAGGAGATGAGGAAAAAGGACGTACCTATTTAGTGATTTGAAATGGGGAGATCGGACGACGGTTAAAGGAAATTTTCGAAAACTGAGAGCAAGAAAGAGCAAATGAAACCAGAGTAGAAACAAGAACGAAACAAACGTGAAGAAAACCTACGGTATATTGATCCTGAGAACTTATAGAAGATCGGTCGAGCGGAAGTCCCAATCAAAGCGCGACGCGTGGAAGAAATCCGAGCAAGCTCGGATACGCGGCAGAATTCGAGCCAAGGAGAATTATTGTTATTTAAAATCTGGAGCGGCGCAGCAGTTGAAAAGGCGTGCATGATAGCTGCACAACGGTTACAAGGACGATACGTTTCAGATTCTAAAAAGGTGTCAGAGGGCACACGTCGTCGATAATGATTAAATAAAGTACCTCCACGCGCTCAGCAAAAACGTTCGTCTGAACTCTCTTGATACGAGCTGCCGCGCAATAATAGATGTCGATCGATCAAGATGCCTGACCGATCGACCACCTTACGAGCTATAAGATCGCAGACGAGCTATAAGATCGCAGACGAGCTATAAGATCCCAGACGAGCTACAAGATCCCAGACGAGCTATAAGACCCTAACATACTCCTTCGACCCTTCTCTTCACTCAGACTCGAGGAGTAGGGGGGCTTATGGTCGGGTCGGCTACGTTAGGCCCAAGCCCAGTCCACGATCTACGGCCCATTCACAAGTGAGAGACTCTCATGCATACGTAAAGACTTAAACCTAAACACTGCTCCATATATAAGGTATAACTTGGTCACAACAGAGGTACGCATGATCATAACCCTAGTTCTCTCTGCTTACAACGATCCTACCTTCACCAAAAGACTGACTTGAGCGTCGGAGGGGCTTATCGGGAAACAACCCCCGACGTGCCTTCTTTGTTTTGCAGGAATCTCACACCCAAACTCTTACGTGAAGCAACCGACTCATGAACCCAAACGGCAACGTACAGTTCTACCAAAATTCGGCAGAATCAGGATCCATATTTTTTCCAGATAAATATTACAATAAAGAGCAAATGATGAAGACATTATTTATAAAGAAATCATACTTAATCAAAATAAATAATTACTTATCATTCTAATTAGGAAAGTGAACTGAGCATATTTTTAAAAAAATTATTTAAAAGACAAACATACGAACCTGGCACTGTTAATTAACTAAAAGAGATACAAAGCAATCATTATAACCTCTTCTTCTTACGTTACCGGAATACTTTGACTTGCTCATTTTAGATTTTAGAATCATATCAATGTCGGCATGTTATGTTAGAGCACATCGACACTAACCTACCTAACTTGTACCGTATTATATATTAACGATCAAAACGTGAGAATTAAAAATATGTCTCATTCTCTAAAATATGAATAAAGATTTCATATTTATTCTCTCTCGTTCGGTCCAGCCAGGACCCAGGAAAGAGAAAAAAAAAAGTAAATAGATAATGTATACAATTTTATAAAGAACGAGGGGCTATACTACATGAGTGTAATTTTGGATGCAGTGGCCCTGTGTTGTTAGTTGTTACCGATTCCGACTCCTTTGGTTTCTGTTCTGTCTGCATTAAAAATACAAAATATTTTTCATATCTATCCCGTGCCTCTACATCCAATAATATTTTACTTTTTCTATATCAAGTCAAACCTTGAGATGACAGAAGGGTCATGTCATGCCTATTATAAAATACGTTAAAAGTTGGTCGAACGAACGGAAGTGTGTCATTTGTTAGGCAACTTGAGCATCATATATTAATTCAAGACGCGTGTTTGGTCTGGGATGAAATTGTTTAACTGAAGACTTTTTGGGTTCAAGGACCATGTCCACATGTTTCATTTTACAAGAGAAAATATAATTAATATTGTAGTGGTGCATTGATATGGTCTAGAGCAAGACAAGAGGCAATCCGTTACACTCTCCAAAAAGTATCAAGCATACAAGACAAAGCCAATTAAGTTGTCATATTTGTTATGCTCGAAATCAATAGTTGAACGATTTACTATGTTTTATGACCAAACCAACTGAAAAACAACAAGAAGCAAAACATACTTACTCTTATGCAAGCTTTTTAAATCAACACAATTTTCCCTTAATGAATGCAATTATTTGCCTTAATCCTCAATTTAAAATCTTATTCTTTTGAAAAAAAATTTAGTAAGCAATTTTCTAAATTAGGAAAGAATAAACTTGTAATATCCTGTGTGAGTTGTGATGTATATACAGTATATAATATTTTCCAATGGAGATTTTGTTTATGATCTAAATGCAAACTTGCAAAATTTATGTAACCTAAAGGAATTGTGAAATTGTATACCATTTTCTTATATTTATGTGAAAACAAAAGGTTGTAAGCCTTAACATATAGGTGAAAAATCCAATAAGTAGAAAATTTATAGTGATTGATATCTATAATACAACTAATAATCTTATATGTAAAGATTTAATAGTCGAGATACATATATCTAATGTTATTAGCTCATTTCAAGCTCACGATGGTTTGTAACCATGAGCTTGTCACAAAGACATTGAAATGTCGAAGAAGATAAAAACTTGGTCATAATATTATCAATTTAAAATGCAGAACAAAATAGATATTAGCCACCAAGTCATGAACAAAATGAATATCAATCTGAATATGCATAATACGAGTATCAGTAACTAGATTAGAAGCAAGAAATATAGCTCCAAGATTATCACATCAAAGAGAGTGTGTAATATAAGATAAACCAATTTGTCCCAAAAGAGAAGTGATCCACCAAAATTTCATCGCAGCAAGAACAATGCTATGATATTCAACGTCAATACTAGATCTAGCAACAATAAGTTATTTTTTGATACTTAGAGATATCAAAATGGAGCCAAGATAAATACAATATTCAAATGTAGAACGACAATCGTCTAGACAACCAATCCAATCATCATCACAATAAGCATGTAATGTAAGTAAGGATGATATAAGAAAATGAATGTCATGAGATAATGTAGAATGAAGGTAACAGAATCTGTTTAACAGTAGACTAATGCACATTAGTAGGGCAATGTAAAAACTGTGAGACTTTATTGATGACAAACTAAATGTTAGGACAAATAAGGTACAGACACTGATGAGCACTAACAGTGCTTCTAAACTCAGTGAGATCATAAAGTTGTTTGTCATGATTTTTGGATATAGAGAAAGACAGAGTAATTAAAGTGTGAATAAGTTTAGAATTATCAAAATTAGTTTAAAGAAGATCTTTAGTGTACTTGATTTGGGTAAAAAGAAGAATGGTGGACATAAAAATGGCTTCTATTAAAACCTAGGAGATCTTTAGTTATGTCAGTTTTCTTCTACACTTGGTGAAATCTTCTCCATAGTTCATTATCTGAATTTTGCTTCCCTTGATGTACTTTGTTTTGCTCTTTAAAGACTTTAATAAAGCTTTATTTTTCTAAAAAAAAATCCAAATTAGAGAATTTGAGAGAAAACAAAATATAACCTTTATCCACTTCAACTGTAGTTAACATCTCCTGAATGAAAATATCTTAAAATTTTAATTTTATTATTTGAGATAAGTAATGGATCAATTATATTATTTAGAAACAGGAATTAATTATAAAAATTTGAGAAAGAGTAACAAATTTATGTTGACTAAGAAATACATCTTTGGAAATATATATGAATATAAATTTCCAAGAAGCATTTATATCAAACATAATAATTAATTACCATGATTAATTATCATATTACAATTACTATATTAAAATGAAGCAATTGTGTGTCTAAAAAGTTCTGTTTCGAATATGTTCGACATCTGGTCCTTGGTAACGCAAAAACAATGAAGTATCAAACTCTTTTCTCTACCCAAAGGGTATAAATAAATATAGTTCTGAGTGTGTCATTAAGCATGTAGATATATCTATAGTTGTTTCCATATCATGCCCCTCTCCATCGACCACTAGCAAATGATTCCTGCATTTTGTTTTCCTTGTTTACTAAGGTATTGGAAGGCAAATGAGTGTTTGCATGAATTTGTTTTAGTTTGGAGGCGAACTTGAATCTCAAGAGCAATGAATTTGTCATGACACCAATTGAACTCAAACCCATAAGGGCTCCAGCAATGGAAGGAGTAAGCATTGTCCCTGTTATAGGCAGTAGCATGCCAGCCGCAATTGGAATTCCTAGCTGCACATATATAATAACATCACATCTGTATACCAGGAAAATACAATACTAGTTTCTTATTTGAGAAAGGGAGGCGTAGAAGAGGTGTTTACCAAATCTGAAGACAGACATTATACAGATTGACAGTCACAGTGAAGATGGGATACAAGCAGAAGCAAGATAAATCATATATACTTTTCATACAACACAGAGGATGGTAAACTCCCTTAATGGTATACATAAAATGATGCAGTTGAACAAACAAGATTGGAGGTGAGTTGGACAAAGAATTAGAGATTAAAGACCTTAGTAAGCCCAATTACTCCCCAAAAATTCAGTTAAATTGGTCGCCAGGAAAGAAAAAAGAGGGAAAACGTCAATGTTGGACAGAGATGGAAATAATTTCAGCCGGTGCACAAGAGAGAGAGATGCAAAAGAAGAACATTGATGCCATTTAAGAAACACAACTAGAGAAGCAGAACGGGAGCTGCTAGAGAAGAACTAAGGCTGGTAAATAAGTATTGAGGTCGCCGGAAAAGAACCATATTCAATTGAGGTTGAGTCAAATTAAAAAAATAAATTTTCATTTTCAACTGAGATAGCAATTTGATGTTTATTAAATTTTGTTGGGAGCAAGGACTGGACTTCGTTCCAATTTCAGTTCTAACGTAATTGAACTAACGATTATTAAGATTTTTAATTTGAAAAATGATTTTAAGGTATTAAGATAATACGTGAATCATTGTTAATCACAAATTCAAAACTATAACTACAATTTAATTCCTTGAAATTAGACAATATAATCAAATTCCTACTTCACCTGCCAGGTAAATATCGATACATGGTCCTAAATTATGGCATAAGAGTGCTTTCCAATGCGTCCACGTTCACTATTTAAGAACAACTTAAGAACTGATCGAATTATTGACATTACATGAATGAGCTATAAAAGACCTTACCCAAATATAACAAGTCAAGGAAATGGTTCATTTATACAACTTGTTTTCCTTTTAGAAAAGCAGCCACTGTTATCGTTGCTTCTTCAGAATTACGTTATTTTCCATAATTGATATTGAGGCATAACAAAGTGACCTAAAATAATTTTTTTGTCAATAATCGGCATTGGGAAGTTAGAAGAATCATCCTTTGTGGATATGTATAAATTGCACATTTCTATAAGGCCATCTCTCGGTTTCAATGCAACATAATTCCTACAAGTCAAGAGGTTCACTTTATATTTAACTTGCTGTCTTGATTGTTTGAGGTTCTATTAGTGTCAAATTTATAGTTATAGAATCAAGAAAACTCACAATGTTATATGCAAAAGCCCACCAGAGATTTTGCCTCACAGTCTTCATGGTTAGCTTGCTGAGTTCCAGTGCATCCTGCAACTGCATAAAAGTGTAATAAATAAATTGCTTTGCTCAAATATCAACAGAATTAGGATCAGCAGATCACAAATCTAGAATCGGAGGGACCTGCCAATATCAAAATCTTTCCTATAATTTACCTTGACAACGTCAGACAGTAGTGCAAATGAATGAATTAAACAAAGCAGGGGAATGTTTCGAAATGGAAAATGCAGTTATATGTAGCTTTCAAGCCAAAAGCTGAAATTGCTGCCATAGATAAAAATAGCTATGTATATAAATATTTCTGCTTTTAGTAGTTGGCTAAGGCCATTGAGGTTCATTCCAGTGGTATAACATATAATCAGGAACATCATACGACTATAGTGCATAGTGATAGGTAGTCAATTGAAAGCTTATACAAGTCGAACAGAAGAATTCCACACTATTTGATAAAGCAGGCATAAACTGAATATAAAGTTTCTAAAACTTCAAATTTAGGGCTGAACATTAAGAAAATAGTGACAAAGAATTGAAGTAAAGCATAGGTCTAGGAATCAATCCTAACGACTGTATCAAGAAATAGGAATCACACTTAGAAATTGAACAGAAACCTAGTGGAAATCACTTCTAGAATTTTGGATATGACTCCTAAGTGTAATCACTCATATGAAGTGTCATAGTTGAAAAATCAAGCTATCTTATTATTTGAACATCGAATAAATAAATACAAAGGGAAATGTCTTGAAACTCTAATCCTAATAGAATAGGAAATCCAACTAAATTTTCAAAACAAGAACAAAGTCCTATTTAATATAGATTCTTATTATTCCCTAATAAATTTAAACCTGGACAAATTAAAAGTAGAAATACTTTCCTTCTCTAACAAGGAAAATTAAACTAATTTTTTACTCTACACCAAAGGCACAACAAATAAACCAATGCAGCAGCAGCAACTCCATACATCTGCTTTTCAAACTGCTAACTCAAACTACAAGACTTTGATCAACGCTGCTAGATACTTAACAAGTTAGGAAAAGATGAACACCAAGAAGAAGAGTCTCTAGTTCAGAATGGAATTATCCACCACGTTACCACAGCACAATTTGAGACAGTGCTGTTGGATCAGTAAGTAGGATGTTGGAAATCTTTTGGCTCTCTTTACATATTATATTTGAGGCTATTCTTTTGGAGGAGAGGAGGTTTTCCAAACCAGCTTTGAGGCTATGGAAAGATTAGTAGGCCTCTTGGACATAAATGATCTGGTGAGATCTGCTAACTTGGGAATTATAAGAGATGTGGAGGATTAAACTGAAGTCTATAAAATAGAGCCAGGCCAACAATTACGGTGCACATAGACACCAAGAAAGAGGTTTTTCCACACAATCACAGGAAGCCAAATATGTGTATGGAATATATTTCAAGACCACAAGAAGTTCCATCGACTATGAAGTAAAAATTATGAACATTTGAATTTGATGATCGGACAGAGTTAGTATTATGTGTCAAATGCTTATATTGAAATATTACTAATAATTTTGATTTCTTCACCGTTATTAATAGATGAGCTGAGACCTAGTTAGTGTTGGGCCATTCAAAACATGTTATTCACTCTCTCTTTTACATATACTACAATAATACTTCAGCTGGATGATTCTAACTGGGAAGCAACTTGAAAAATGAAAAACAAAGTGTTGTCGTTGATTGTCTTAAAGCCACCAGGAAGTCACAGCCTAGAGACATCCTACAGACACCAGCATGTGTTGAACTCTTTTTGATGATGCAAAATACACCAAATTTTATAAAGTGATCTGGAACATGAAATAACTGCTCTTTCAAAACCAGATAGACAGTTGTAATCTGGCAACTAAAAGGGTGAAAGAGAATAATCTTGTGAGCTGTTGCTATGACAATGAGAACCGAGAAAAAGGTTGCAACCACAACCTCAATTGGAGATGGGAAAACAATAGAAAACATGGAGTATTGTAGCTTGCTTGAAATACCTGTGACAGCCTGTTACCCATAAGCACGATGGAAGACACCTCACTAGCAGCTCCAACACCTCCACCCATTGCAACTCCAATGTCTGATAAAGCCAATGCAGCAGCGTCATTTATTCCATCACCAACCATAGCCACTACATTCTGATCTTTCTGAAGTTCATTAATGAATTTCTTCTTTTCATCCGGTTTTACTCCAGCTAGCACCTGCGTCAATGTTGTTTATTATGCTTCAGTGAAAGATTTACTATCCATACATAAAGGTCTGAATATCTTAGAGTCTAAATTTATAGTAAAATCAAATTCTGAAAAGAAACAATTAGTGAAAAAAATAGAAAAGGAAAATAATCAACGTTCCTACAATTGATTTCTGAGTTATATGGTTATATACATTTTAGTATAGGAGAAAATAGGAAATAATCTGATAGAACTCTAGCCGAATATACTAGAGTTTTACTATACTGATATTGATAATAATAGCTGTATAAGGCAAATACAAGGTGATTCACTATGAGTGCCTTGTAACCAGAGTTGTATAAGCTCCTCAGAGAGAATTGAATCTCTCTGTCACAATACTTTTACTCTTGCTTCTTTCCCGAATGCCCTCTCTCTCTCTGCTCTCTTCTTTTTATCCTAGCTGGCCCCTAGTACATTCGGTTGTTCCCTCGTGCCCTCCCATCCTAACTAACTCTGACATTATTCCCTTCACTCCCCACGGCCCTCTCTTTCTTTTCTGTGTGAATACCATCCTAGCCCCTGTCCTTCCTTCTAGAACAATTCTCTCCCTCACCCCCGTAGATCCTAACATAATCTCTTAATATAAGAATGAATTTCCTAAGATTCCACAATCTCCTAAATATGAAACAATCTCTTAGGATCCCAAAATTTTTGGGATGTCAAGAAATTTTCTTTCCTAAAATCTATATACAACTAATATATAATTTCACACCCTTCCTCAAGCTGAGAAATAAATGTTTTTTATTCCCAACTAGGAAATAATATCATGAATCTCGGGATGTTTAACCCCTTCATTAGAACATTAGCTAGTTGGCTCTCCTATGGAATATATGACATGTATACAGACCTTCCTTTAATTTCTCCTCCATGAAATATCTTTCAATCTCAATATGCTTTATCTTATTATGTTAAATAGGATTATGAGCAATATTGATGACTGATTTATTGTCACAATAGAGTTTCATAAGAACTTCCCACTTTCAAGTTGTCTAAACTAATTTTCAACCACGACTTGCACAAGCCTAAAACAAATGCTCTAAACTCTGATTCTACTGATGATCTAGCTACAACATTTTGTTTCTTTCTTCTCCAAGTTACCCAAATTTCCTCTAAGGAAAGTACAGTAGCCTATGGCTGATATTCAGTCCACTATAGATCTTGCATGAACCTGTATCAGTATAAGTTTCTAGGCAAGATAATCATTTCCCTTAAACAATATTATTTTCCCTAGATTGCCTTTTGATAAAATTTAAGATTTCAAAGAATATTTTTTGAAATTGCTTGTTTAAAAATGTACAAAAGAGTCAATTATATTCCCATGAATATATGATATCCTAAGTAAGAAATCGTAAAAATATATAAAATCCTAAAATAATCATGTTGTTCCATACTCCCCCTCAAGCTAGTTAATAGGTATTCTCTACTCCTAAGACAAGATATTCTCAAAACTTGAACTACTTAACTCCTTAGTAAGTACATTAGCAAACTGACCCTTTGTCGCCAGATACGGTGGGCAAATCAAACCACTCTCCAATTTCTCTTTTATGCAATCTCTGCAAACTTCAATGTGCTTCATGCGATCAATATTGTACTAGGTTCTGAGCTATAATGATTGCAAATTTATTATCACAATAGAGTCTCATTAGGCCATCCTACTTAATCTTCAAGTCTTCTAAGATCATTTTCAACCAAAGTAGTTCATACACACCTTGACCTATTGCTCGAAATTCTACTTTTGCACTAGATTGTGCTACCACATTCTACTTCTTATTTCTCCATGTTACAAGGTTCCCAAGAAGAAAGGTGATCTCCTTCCAACAATCGATTGTGTATAATTAGCATTAGTATATGCCTCAAATACTAGACTTCCATTTCTCTTAAACAAAATATCTTTTCCTGGTGTCCATTTCAAATATTGTTATACTCGGTGAGTTTCCTATAAATGAATTTCTTTTGGGCTATGTATGAATTGACTTATCACACTCACTGCATATGCTATATCTGACAATACATCAAACATATAAATGAGCCTCCCTACAAGGTGTTGATACATGTCCCTATCTACTACAACATCCTCGTCTACTTTTCCAAGTTTAAAGTTCAAGTCTATCAGAGTAGTTGCTCATTTGCAAGCGATCTTGCCTGTTTCTCTTGGGAGATCAATAACTTACTTTTGTTGAGAGATAATAATAACCTGCCTAGAATAAGCTACTCCAATGTTGAGGAAATATCTTGGCCTTCGTAAATCCTTGATATCAAACTCCTAAGTCAAACATTGACTTAGAGATTGTTTTTCCTTGTCATCTCTATTGCTATTAAGTCACTGACATACAATAAAAGTGTTATGACTCTCGCTGAAGGTGAGTGTTTAATAAACGATGTATGACCCCTTGACTTTGTTTAGATCTCATAGCTATTATCACTCTCACAAATCTAGCAAACCATACCCGTGACAAATGTTTCAATCTATATAAGGCCTTCAAATTACATAGGGTTTGAGTAGCCAAATTATTCCTATATCCTGGTTGCATCTATATGCAGATTTCTTCCTCGAGTTTTCCATGCAAAAATGCATGCTTGACATCAAATTGTTGCAATTCTCAACCACAATTAGCTACCAAAGATAAGAGAATTCTAACAATATTCATCTTCATAATTGGAGCAAAAGTCTCTAGGTAGTTAATTCCATAAGTTTGGGTATAATGCTTGGCCACCAATCTTTCCTTATACCTTTCAATTGATCCATATGCTTATACTTTACTATGTAAATCCATTTACTATCACTGATTTTCTCCTAGCCAAGAGCTTCACCAACTCCGTTTTCTATTTTCCAATGCCTCCATTTCCACATTTATAGCTTATTTTTATTTTTCATTGGTTAAAGCCTCTAATAAGGTTTTAGGGATGAATAATGGTGTTTAGGCTACAAGGAAGGCTTTAGATATGGTGAAAATATTTGAAAGAAAGGAAATAAGCAAGAGGATATTGGTACATTCCCTAACTCTTTTACTAATAGCAATGCAAAGATCTTGATCATTATTTCATAACTAAGATTTAGTTTCACTATGCAAAGAAGGTTTAGAGATTGTTACCTTATTCTTAGGATCCAGACTGGAGTTTTGGAAATGCAAAGAATTAAGAATAACCATCTTCTTCTTTGAATACATCTTGCCAAACCTCACATTATTAAAGGAAAAATCTGACTTTTCTTGTGATTTGAGTATAGATTCAAACATAAACTTAGAGAAAGATGGTAGGTCAAGCAAGATAAAATTCTTAAGATCCCTCCTACCATTATCGTTAATTGTTGAATTCTTCCATTGAAGATAAGGAGTGATGAAATAAGACATGTTTATTGGAAGTAACATCTTCCGAGACATAAAACATTTTTGATAGAGGGTGTTAACACTTACACCCTTTTTGAGTTAAAGAATAATCCAGAAAAACATATTTCATAATCCCTGGATAAAACCTTTTGCAATTTTAGCTATGAATATGGAAAAATGACACACTCAAATACCCTAAGAATAAGGTTATTTTGTAGTTTGTAGATGAAGATATCCTTGATTAGCCATTGCTTCAATTTTTCTTTTTCATCATTTCCAATCATAATTATATCATCAACATACACCATAAGTGCGGTACAACCGTGTGCTTGATGAAGAGAGTGTGAACACCTTGGCATTGTTTATATCTTGAACCTTTCATAACTTTAGCAAATCTACCAAACCATGTTCTAGGAAATTGATTCAATCCATATAGAACCTTTTTCAACCTACAAACTTTCTTGCCTATGTTTTCTTCAAAGCCTTATAGAATGTTCATGTAGATCTCTTCATTTAGATCTCTATGGAGGAAGGCATTCTTCATATCATACAACAGAATTTGCCAATCAAAGTGAGCTGCTAAGTATATCAAAATCCTCATGGTATTCATTTTTGTCACTGAAGCAAATGTCTCTTAGTAATCGATCTCATAAGTTTGAGCATACCCTTTAGTAACTAGTCATACTTTATATCTCTTTAATGATCCATCAACTTTATATTCTTCTCTGACGCATCTATTTCTTCTCTTGTAGCATTTTTCCATTCCCTTTTTTGACAATGCCCTAAAAATAGTATTGGGTATAGAAATGGTATTTAGACTCTCAATGAACATTTTGTCATTTACAGACATATAGAGACATATGTTTAAGTGATATCTAGTGGGCCAAAGCATATAGTAGTCTCTAGATGCACTCTTTAGTAACTTTTCTAACAACAATAAGAAGATGCAAGTCATCTGTGGGTGTTTCAATGTATGCAAATAAGGATCAAATCTTACCGTGGGCTTATGTCTAGAATTTGTGTTAGATTCCTAGATTTGTTTTCAGTTTGGACACTTGTTCTTTTGAAATTCACCTGTGATTATCTTGAAAAAATTATAGCAACACAGATGGACACAAGAGATGGCATGCTTTTTGGAGAAGTTTTTGTTTTTTAAAGGAAAATTATAGGAAAAGAGACTAAAGATAGGATTAGGACAGATACTATAAGGTCAAGTGGTTGTGGCTCAAAAGACTCAAAAGTACTATCTTCCATCACTGATGACTCCCCTTAAAGGTAGGACTTGCCAAAATATGGTTTGTTTTTAGTGAAGGGACAGCATTTGAGGTATAGGACTTCTGTAAGGAAGAGTTATAGCACTTTTAACCCTTACTAACTTTCCTCTATGTTGGCTATGAATATCTACAAAGGCAATACAACCAAATACCCTAGAAGTAAGCTCCTTTAAGGTTTTGAAGTATGTATTAAAGATTTTTCTGGGACTTTGATTGTCTAATACAAATGAGGGAAGTCTTTTATCATATGCATGACAATTAGAGATGCCTCCCCCTAATAAGATTTAGGAACATTACCTTGTAAGAGTAAGTTGCATTAAGTAAATGCTTATTTTTCCTCTCAGCTACCCTATTTTATTGAGGTGCATATAATGAGACATGAATATTTTCATTTTTCTTTTTTAGGAATATGGTGACAAAATATTGTTGGAAAATCAAAATACTTGATCTTCTACGAGATTTGATATACTTGTAAATATCTTATTAATAGCTATGATTCTGACTTACAAATTTAGGTTTATTGTAATCTTTCATTTATTTAGGCTGATTGTTTCCTAAAATAGGATAAATGACTTTGTATATATTAGTGTATTCAGTATATGAATAATGTAGTGAAGAATTTCAGTTTATGTTCATGGTATCAGAGCCTCTCTATGGCAGTTTTAAATCCAAAAATCCTCCTCTAAATCTTGGGTACTAGTTGCCAAACTTCTTTCAATTCTTCTTCACTTAATTCTATTTTTGGCTTCTCATAATGTCATATACATCTAAGAGTCAATGTACTATTATCAGTACCAATAATGGGGCTAACGCAATAGTTCATTCAAAAGAATAATTGCAGAACATACAGTCTTCTTATAGGCTCAATGGCTGAAATTATCTTCAATGGTCTCAAATGGTAAATTAAGCCATCTTATGGGAACTAATGGCATGTTTGCAAAATGGGATGAAGAAGATTCCATAATCATGTCATGGTTGTGGAACTCTATCACACCTGAAGTGAGCCGAACCTATATGTTTTTAACAATTGCATGAGAAATTTGGGAAACTTTTTGTCAAACCTATTCAAAAATGCAAAATGTTGCAGTAATTTATGAGATCCAAACCAAAATCAACAACAAAAGCAAGGTAACCTCTCGGTCACTAAGTACTATAGTCCTATGAAAAGCTTGTGGCTTGAATTGGATTACTATTGAGATGTTAAAATGAAGTGTAGAGAAGATGTTGCAATGCTTCGGAAGTTTGTTGAAAAAGAGAGAATCTTTGAACTTCTTGCAGCCCTCAACCTAGATTTTGATCGAGTTCGAGTTCAAGTTCTTAGGAAAGAAGTTCTCCCATCTCTTTCTATAATTTGGGCTAAGGAGAGTTGCTGAGGAGTGATGATTGACAATCCAATAAATGAAGGATCAGCTATGAATTCCACCAAGGATGGTTATAGTACCGAGGCCAATAAAAGGGAGAAGCAACCCAACCAAGAAGGGATCTGATGCACTTACTGCAAGAAGGCGCGTCACACCAAGGATACTTAGGGGAAAAGGAGTTAATCGCGGTAGACAACCTAGAGGACAAGCACACATGACAAACGCTGAAGTTGTTCCTAGTGAGCAGCCAAATCAAGATGATTTGCAAACTTTTAGGGAAGAGAGAAAAATCAAAATCCATGTGGAAATTAGCTAAGATACCTGAAAGCTCTTGCTCTTTGGCTCATTCAGGTAAGTCCTCTAATTCTTATGCTCTTAGCGCCTCTTTCACTGTCCAAAATAGTGCTTGGATCATAGATTTGGGTGCTTCCAACCATATGATTTTCTCACATTAGCCTTTTACCTCATATAAACCTTGTCCTAGCAACAAAAAAAATCGAAATTGAAAATGGAACTTTTAGTACTGTTGCAGGTCAGGGAACTATTCCCTTTAGTTCCACAATTATGTTAAAAGATGTCCTAGAGGTTCCTAAATTAGCTGTCAATCTTTTGTCTATAAATCAAATTACATGTGACCTGAATTGCAAAGTGATCTCCTATCCCAAGCATTGTATTTTAAAGGATCTAGTCTCGGGAAAGACGATTGGGCTTGCTAAGGAAAGGAACGGGCTCTATATCCTTGATAATAAGGAAGACAAAAACTGCTCCCTTTCAAAGTCTTATCTATCTAGCTATTCTGTCAACAAAAGAATATATTTGGCTCCACCATTATCGTCTTGGTTATCCACCATTTAGTTTGCTCAAAACTATGTTCCCATTGTTATTCAAAAATGTTGAAATGAGCAGTTTGCATTATGATGTGTGTGAACTTGCTAAACACAATCGTGTTTCTTATCCATTGAGTAATACTAGAAGCATGGTTCCTTTTTCACTAATCCACTCTAATATATGGGGTCCTAAAATTCTAGACCTTACAGGAGAAAGGTAGTTTCTTACCTTTATAAATGATTGTACAAGAGTAACGTGGGTATACTTAATGAAAAACAAATATGAAGTTGGGGAAACTTTTCCAAGATTTTTCCAAATGATCATAAACCAATTTGGAGCAAGCATCAAAAACTTACAAAGTGATAATGCACGAGATTACTTTAACCAAAATATGTCATCTTTCCTTCAGAAAGAAGGAATGGTTCATTATTCATCTTATGTTAACAGAACACAACAGAATGGGGTAGTCGAGAGGAAAAATCGACACCTCTTATAAATTACATAGTTATTTCAAAATAATGTTCCCAAGTCCTATTGGGGGGAATCTATCCTTATTGTTGACTAGAGATATTAGCATTGATCTTGTACTAATATTGTTATAATTACTCCTATAATCTCTCCTATAATTGAGAGATTTCCTATAGTTAATAGCTGGATTGCTTCCTAAATAGTCCTAGGAATTTTGTATATAAACCTTCTTCCTATGTACACAAAAGATAGTGAATACTGCCGAAATATTGAACAGTTGTATTTCTTTTCTTATTTTCATCAGTACATAGTTACATGTATATATAGAAATAGAGCTAGCTAATTAAGGAAACAAGTATCTGT
>JANJEY010000005.1:25605401-25626747 GCA_024703695.1 Erythroxylum cataractarum | reverse complement strand
TGTATATATAGAAATAGAGCTAGCTAATTAAGGAAACAAGTATCTGTACATAATCTTCTAATAACTATACATAATCTTCTAATATTTATACACAATATCAGATCTGATACATGTTATCTGATCTGATTTATTGACTTTTAGGAGTAATAATATCTTAGGAAATATTCAGTTGAATATTTCCCAACAAATACAAATTATACTGAACACTTTCATCATGTTATTGTATGCTCATAGGAGGAAATCATTCACTTGGAGAAGCAAGAAACATAATATAGTTGCTAGATCCAGTGCAGAAGCCGAGTATAAAGCTATGGTTCAAAGTGTGTGCGAACTATTGTAGGTAAAGAAGCTGATGAATGAATTACAACTGAAGGATGAAAGAAGTTCATCTCTCTACTGTGATAACAAAGCTACCATTAGTATAGCTCACAATCCTGTTCAGCATGATCGAACAAAACATATAGAAATTGACTGACACTTCGTGAAGGAGAAACTTGTGGATGGCTCTCTGCAATTATTCTATGTGGGGTCAAATGAACAACAGGTAGATGTCTTCACCAAAGGACTACAACAAACAGTTTCATAACCTTGTTTGCAAGTTGGGCATGTGCGATATCTATGTACCAACTTAAGGGGGAGTGTTGACTAAAGATATTAGCATTGATCTTGTACTAATATTGTTATAATTACTCCTATAATCTCTTCTATAATTGAGAGATTTCCTATAGTTAATAGCTAGATTGCTTCCTAAATAGTCCTAGGAATTTTGTATATAAACCTTGTTAAACCTTGTTCCTATGTCCACAAAATATAGTGAATACAAATTATATTCAACACTTTCATCACTTACAACAACCCACTTGATAAGTAGGATGCCCTCTAAAGTTCTTGGTTTCAAGAGTCCAATAAGTCTATTTCATGAGTACCATCCAAATTCACAAATAGATTCCAAATTACTCGTAAAAGTCTTTGGTTGTGTGCTTTTTGTTCATATTCATGACATTAACTAAGGAAAACTCGATCCAAGAGCATTAAAATGCATCTTTGTTGGTTACTCTTCCACAAAAAAGGGGTATATGTGCTATCATCCAACTACTCGTAAAATTTTCATTTCAATGAATGTTACTTTTGATGAGAAACAACCTTTCAATTCAAATTCTCATCCATAGGGGGAGAGTGTGAGTGAAGATAGAGAACATGAGCTATGTTTCCCTAACCTGAAACTGTTCAAACTCAAAATTCAAACTCACCACCTACATTACCCCTTGATCAGCCACATGAACAGCCTCTTAACACATCATAATCAACCCAAATTATACAACAAATAGTGAAAAAACCCCCAATTCCACTCAATTGCAAGTTTAAATTTAACTCTGGAATCAGGTAAACAGTAAGAATTTCCCTCTTAATTCATTGACGATTTAGATGTTCCCATAGCTATTAGGAAAGGAGTTAGAAATTGCACTCAGTACCCTATTTCTCACTTTGTTTCTATGAATAAATTTCTCATAAACACCATTGTTTTCTCACTAATTCAGATACAATTCCTATTCCCCATAACTTCAATAAGGCACTTAGAGAGGAGAATTGGAAACTTGCCATAAATGAGGAAATGAGTGCACTCAATAAAAATCTTACATGGGAAATTGTTGATTGTCCAAAAGACAAGAAATTAATAGGCTGTAAATGAGTGTATGCAATTAAGTTTAAAGCAGATGGATCAGTAGAGAGGTACAAGGCTAGGTTAGTAGCCAAAGGGTATATTCAAACACAGGGAGTAGGCTATCAGGAAACTTTTGCTCCGGTAGCTAAGATGAACATAGTCCGCATTCTTTTATCTTTCGTTGCTAATTTCAATTGGTGTTTGCAGCAATTTGATGTCAAAAATGCTTTTTTAGGCAGTGATCTTGAAGAAGAGGTATATGTAAGAAGCCTCCACAGGGTTCTGAGAAATACTTTGAAAATAACCAAGTGTGCAAGTTGAGAAAAGCACTTTATGGGCGTAAGCTATCACTACAGGCCTGGTTTGGAAAGTTTGCAAAAATAATGCTTGGCATTGGCTACAAACAAAGCCAAGGGAATCATACTCTCTTCTTAAGACACTCGGCAGTAGGGAAACTTATAGTTTTAATAGTATATGATGATAATATCATTGTTACGGGTGATGGGTGACGATGACAAGGAAATTCTAAAGCTTAAGGCTAGACTTGTGAAATAATTTGAAATTAAAAAGCTTGGAAAACTGAAATATTTTCTAAGAATTGAAGTGGCTCGATCTAAAGAAGGCATATATATTTCCCAACAAAAGCATATTTTAGATCTTCTATGAGAGACAGGAATGATAGGATGTAAGCCCATTGATACACCAATTGAAAAGACTCATCGATTGAGTGAAGCAAGAGATGATGAAGTGGTTAATAAAGGAAGGTATCAAAAGCTGGCCGGAAAACTAATATACTTGTCTCATACACATCTTGATATTGCATATGCTGTGAGCGTGATAAGTCAATTTATGCATAATCCTAAGAAAGTTCATTTACAAGCTACCTATAGAGCAATTGATACCTGAAAGCTAATTCCAAAAAAGGAATCATGTTTAGGAAAGGAGCAGAATTAACTGTAGAAGTCTACACAGATGCAGACTATGCTGGTTCGCTATCAGATCGACACTCAACAACTGACTATTGTACTTTGATTGGAGGAAACTTAGAGAAGCAAAAACCAAGCAGCAGTATCTAGATCAAGTGCAGCAAGGAATTTGTCTACTTTTATGGATAAAGAAAATTTTAGAAGGCTTGCAAATTAAATGGCATGGACCTATGAAGTTGTATTAGGACAACAAGCTTGCTATAAGCATTGCACATAATCTAGTTCAACATGAAAGAACAAAGCATATTGAGATAGACAGACACTTCATCAAGGAAAAGATTGAAAGGGGACTAATCTGTACACCTTATGTTCCTAGCAATGGCCAAATGGCAAACATACAAAGGGACTGGACAGCTTAAATTTTCAGAACATTTCTAGCAAGCTAGGAATAGAAAACATTTATTCTCTAGCTTGAGGGGAGTGTTAGCAAATCAGAATATTTGATCTTCTATGAGAATGGATATACTTGTAAATATCTGATTAATAGGTCTGAATCTGATTTAGTAATTTAGGTTGATTGTAATCTTTCATTTATTTAGGCTGATTGTTTCCTAAAATAGGAAAAATGACTTTGTATATATTAGTGTATTCAATATATGAATAGAGTAGAAAAGAATTTCAGTTTCTGTTCAAATATGATTAATCTCTAGCATTGTCTAAACTAAATTTTTTAACCTTAACCTTTAATTGGTTTTTAATCGCGGAATGAAAATTAGGAACAACAATGCTAACATAAAATTTTCTTTATCAAGTAAGAAAAGCCATGTAACTCAAGTACAAAGATCAATTAAGGAGACAAATCAACAAGTCCCAAAAATATTAGGAACCCCAAATATCACTATGATTAAATGCAAAGCATGAGGACATCTTTTAGTACTAATAGGAAAGTATATACGAGTCGTTTTGCCAATTCACGAATTCATAATGAAAGAGTAACGTATCTTATCTTTTGATCAAATGTGGAAACTTGACTTCTAAAAGATAGATGACTAAGGTGTTAATAGTAAAGCCAAATGACATCTTTATTTGAAGTACTAAGAAATGACATGGAAAAATTATTCATGATTTTCTAAAAAGATTCAAGATGATAGAGACAATTTCTTCTCTTGGCAAGTCCAATCCTCCTCTTTGAGCCCTAGTCCTAAAAAACACAATAAGAAGAGAGAAAAATTGTGTAATATTTAAGGTCATGTAAGTTTTTGGATAGATACAAGGTTGGCTAATAGTTTTCGCATATGAAGAACACTTTCTAAAGAGAGAGGTGTGCTATATACATCTCTACTCTTGCCGCAATAGCAAAAGAACCATTGGCCACTTCAATCCTCCTATTATTAGGGCAAAAGGTATAGGTATGTAACGAGGAGCGAGTCATATGACTTGTGGCATTGGGTCAATTATCTAAGTATTGACATAATACTTGTCTGAGGCATTCATACAAAAAGAAAATAAAAATTTACTTACGAGAGCCAAAGAACCAATTACAAAAGGCTTCTGCAGAGATCTCAATGAATTCCTCAATTTTTAATCTCTTCACTACTAAAAGCTCCTTTATTTACCCCAAAAAAATAGCTCCTTTATTCGAACTGTCAATTGTTTTGAGCTACTCACTTAGGTGTGCTTGAAACCTTTACTGCTCCTCGCAGGCTTTCCACTCTCAACTTGTTGGCTTTTCATTCAACTTCCAATAATTCTCCTTCGTATGCCTCAACTTTTTGCTACACCACAAGCTATCTTTTCCAAAATTATTTAGCAAGTCACCTTTCCCTTTCTCCCGATGGTCCTTCTCGGTGACCAATGTTGAGCCTTCCATAATTTAAGATTCAAGCATGACACTCCTTCAACTTTTCTTTGCTCTAGCTATGGAAATTGTCTCCTCCATAAAAGGAATTTCCTCCTTGCTAAGAGTCTAGATTTTAATGTAATTGACTTTAGGACTTAATCCAACTAGAAAATCATACACAAGGTCTCTTTCAATGAAATTCTTCAAATTGCAACATCACTGAGGCACTTCATCTTAAACACTCAACAATGATCAAGTTCCTGCCAGAAACTTTGCAACAAGTTGGCATATTCAGTGACAATTTTGTATCCCTATTTAGTCACCCTAGTTTTGGTCTTGACGGTCTTGACCTTTGTTAAGAAGCAAGGTATTTTGTTTTCATGCTTTATATAGAGTGTTGAAACTTATTATAGTAATTTAAGATTAACTAATTACAAAATAATATAAGCAAGCATAATATCAATCTTAATTGATACAATTATATCTGATCTAACCAGATTATTTGATCCTATCTAATATGTAACACTCCCCCTCAAGTTGGAGCATAGATATTAATGATGCTCAGCTTGTTACAAATATAATTACCTCAAGCTCTAGTTAAAGCTTTTGTTAAAATACCGCTAAGTTGTTCTCTAGTTTTGACATAACCTATAGAGATCAAGTTTTATCGTCCTTTTTCACGAACGAAGTGACAATCTATCTCAACATGTTTAGTTTGTTCATGGAACACAAGATTAGAAGCAATACGTAAGGCAACTTGATTATCACATTACAACTTTGCTAGTAGTGAAACTTTAAAACCAATTTCTGTTGACAGCTAGTATATCCACATTATCCTATATGACTATACCATAGCCTATATTCAGACTTTGCACTAGATCTGGACGTGCATGTTGCTTCTACTTTTGTAAGACATTAAGTTTCCTCCAATAAATACACAATAGCCAATAGTGGATTTTCGGTTAATCTTAGAGCCTGCCTAATCAACATATGAGAAACACTCAATATGAGTATGTCCATGATTTTTATATAGTATCCCTAGACCATGAGCTCTCTTTAGGTAACATAATATTTGTTCTAAAGCAGCCCAATGACAAATGGCTAAAGAAGAAACAAAATGACTTACAACATTGATAGAATATGCAATATAAAGGCAAGTTACTATGAGATAATTCAGTTTCCAGCTGATCTCCTATACTTCTCTGCGTCTTCAAACAAGTCTCCATCTTTGGTGATTTGTAAATTATGGATCATTGGAGCACTGCATGGATTAACTCCCATCTTTTCAGTCTTAGTTAATAGATCAGAACAACGAATACCTTACTTCCTTCATAATATGGTATGAAAGCAACTAAATACAGAATAATCTCTTATAATCAAGCACAATATTGATCCTAACTAATACGGTCATATCTGATCTAACCAGATTTTATGATCCTATCTAATCTAAAATAATCTCGTACACTTTGGCAACATCACAAGTCTTTGAATAAGGGTGACAAATTAAGGCTCAATATCTCCTTTGTATTAGCCAAGAACATACAGATATCACTGATTATTACGTCCATAAAGTCTTAAAGCCATGACATAATCATAGATTCTTCCCCATCCCACGCCATGGATCTCCCTTCACTAATCCCCTTCCAAGAAGATGCTTGTCTACCTTTGCCCTTCAGGTATGTACAAACAAATTGAGATCATTTCAGACAGTTCATTCTATTAGGCCTATATAAACCCCAAATGTTCAGTAGATCTTTGGTCTTTTGATTGTTACCTTCTTCGAATGCGTTAGGAGAGTTGAAGATGGTAATTTCAAATGCAAACATATTGAGCACAAGGAGATTGACAAAGGAAGAAGACAAAAACATGCAACAATGAAGGTTGCTCAAAGAAGAGTTCCCAATAAAAAACCCTAAGGCTTTAATACCATGACACAAAATAGAAGGAAAATAATTTGTCTTCTTACAATTGATTTTGATTGACACGGTTATATACAACTTAGCATGGGAGAAGAAAAGGAAACAAACTCTTAAGATAGGAATCAATCTCCGAGGATCCCACAATCTCCTAGGATAGAAACAATCTTGTGAGATCCCAAAATCTTTGGGATATCAAGAAATTTACTTTCTTAAATCCTATATAAAACTAATATACAACTCGACATAAAAACAACAATGTTTGTATCTAAAAAGTTCAAAATTAACCATGTATTACAGTTTGCATGCAAATAAATATTTACTCGAGAAGGATGATTAAATGACTCCACCGAGAAAATGCAACTTGCAAAGCAAATAGCAAGCAAGCCTAAACAATGTTGCAGCTTCCACATGCAAATAGCTGCAAGAATAACAGCACATTACCTTATCTTTAGGAATACTAACAACTGATGCAACATGCTCAGCAGTATTTCGTTTGTCGCCAGACAGCATATATACATTAATTCCTTGGCTATACAAAGATTCAACAACACGTCTGGCATCTTCTCTGATTTGATCTTCAAGGTAAATAAGACCAACAAGAGTATTATCTACTCCAATGTAGACAACAGATTGATTTGTCATATCCTCCAACTCCTGCAATGAATTCTTAACAACCCCATTCCTGTAATTAAATATGTCAAGAGCACGTAACAGATATGTTAGTACATCCTAAGTTGAAGATCATCACTTTTATCAAGTAATTTTTGTTTATGAGAAGTTATACCTCACAATAAGACTTTATGTAATCATGACAGTGTATAAAGTTCTGAGTTTGCTTTTCCAAAACATGGAACCAACTCCCAACATCAATACAACTAATACAGTGAAACATGGATAGATATACACAAAATTTGACAGTCACAAACAAAGTGGTGTTTATTATGAAGAGCATTAACCTGTGTAGGTGAGCAGACAACAATACATGAATACTGACCACATTACATTCGAAGATGTCTTCAGCATTACGATCACTATTAAAAGAATTTTCTCTCCCACAAAAGTAACATAGTGCTTGCTTTAAAATGCATCTAAACAATCATACTGGTATATCTATAAAAATGCAACCAAGGTTATTTATGTAGAGAACAATGAACAAATTACCTCTGAAGCCAGTCTAGTGTTCCAACAGACACCTTCTTGTCATCGATGATACCTGATGTGCCAGAACCAGGTTCCTCCACAAACGTCCCATCTTTCACCTGACCAAAGTGAAATAAAACTTGTTGGAACTTCACAATAAAGGTTTGATATTACCTAGACACAAAACCTAAAATCATAAATGACATCCATGTGAAGAACAATCTAGATTAGACATGTGGACATATACTAGGAAAAAAAGTGTAATTTTATTTTTAGTTTGTCAACCTGCTGAAATTTTAATCATCCAAATATAGCTTATCCCTCATCAAATCAACACACTTTTGAATCACAAACAAATTGGACGGCTCTTCAAAGGCTAATTCTTCACCTCTTCAACCCAACAATAAGAATTCCTGCTCTTAGTACCTTCATTGTCTTACAACCCAAAGCCTGAGCAGCTTCTACTATAGCTTTTCCAATTGGGTGAACAGTATTTGATTCTATACCAGCAGCTAATGTCAATACTTCAATTTCAAACGATTGATGGTTAAAATCTAACCTGCATCAAAAGCAAACTTATCTGAATGTAAATGAGCATCAGAGCACACAAATTCTCAGTGATGATAATGATGGAGATTATGAGGGGCCACAAGAAAATTAACTAGTGACGGAAGAAAAATATGATTGAATGGATAAATTGTCAACGAGTATCTCAAGACTATCTTTCTTTAGTATATGAATGATTGGGTGCTCTAGCAGATAGTTTTTAGTTCATTAGAAAAGAAAACACCAAAGCTATTTCGTCTATTTACTAAATGGTCAATAATCAAACACCAAGCAGTTATCAAAGATGCGTGTACAAATCCTACAATGACTCTGCAGTCTAGAACAATTTAAATTTATGACTTCCAGTAAATTATATAAGGAGAATGCAAACAATTTTCATCCATGTTCATGCTGTTATTGTGAAATTGCATTCTGGTAGGCACAAATAAACTATAAGCCCCATGGCTATGATCTGTTATCGGAACATTCATTTCTCTAACTTTCTTTAACTTCTAGGTTTGCATGGATGCGCATACTGCTTAAGCAGAAAAGCAGTCATGTAAAACTGCTTTGGCATTTTGAGGTTGAGCTTTTGACAATGACAGATTAAAATTGAAAGATAATCATTAAGCAAGGTATAGACAATCAAACAAGAAAAATTTATGTGCTGAAGAAACAGATTAAGTGAATTCATCAACAGTTAAGGTTAATTCCTGTAAAAACTCAACTGTTTATCTGTTAGTTGTATGCCTTTAGGCATAACAACCTTTACCACAACAGGTTTTCCAATAGTCAGGGTCCCTGTCTTGTCAAACACAACTGTGTTCACCAGTGAAAATTTCTCTAATATATTTCCACCGCGCAATAGCAATCCTTTTGTTGCACCCAGTGAGGTTCCGATCTTAATAAGAGAGGAAATTGTGAAAACCATATTAATTAAAATCCCAAAATTAAACATGGAGAAATCATCATCTGTATGAAACAGCAATGGCATAGAAACACTACCAGTACAGCTGTGGGTGTGGCCAAGCCAAGTGCACATGGACAAGCAACAACCTGCATATAGTTTAGGTATGGTTAACATGTTCCAAAATGGATCCAGCAGAAGATCTATAGTCCAAAATCAACATTCAAGGTATGAAAAAGATGCAAGCAAACAATTACATAAAATGCACAAACATAAACAGACATGAGGACAAATTGTGTACATGTGTGTCTGTGTGTTTTTGTCTGTTTGTCAATTCAACCAGATTTTTATTAAGTCTCATCTTGGTAACATCAATTTTGATGATGACATAAAATGATTATTCAAAGCTCAAAAACAAGAGCATTGTAAAATACATAATAAGGCTAAATTTAAAATAGTTACCTCACTATGTTTATCAAATCATCATAGCAGTGATTTCATTTCATACAGAAAAAATAAACATCACTTAATCTACTTTTGAACATCCAAGCTTGCCACTGCCACCTGATTGTTTAGTGATTATACCAGAAATTTTACTAGATAAATCTAAGTATGTTCGACCTATCCATAACATGGTCCTGCATCAAGTCTATTCTAGAAAATAATCATCAAAGCTATTCAGGAAGTAAACAAAATCTTCCTGCCAACACTTTTGAAAGTTAACTTCAGTATGTATCAATTCCATAACAGATGCCCTCAATGAATTCATAATACGTAAATCATGGCATGGACCAAAACGATGATCCGTGATAAAGGATTAAATGCCACAAATATGTTAAAATAGAAAGGTCAACTAAACAGATAAGTTTCTTTGCCTCAAAATAGCAGAATGGCATGGATGAGTATGTTATTGTCAATGGCAAAGAAATTCCATAAAGCATAGATAAGTGTACAAGCATTTGAAAAGGGTTAAGTCCTGGGATTGCTAAATGATAATGTGACACTTTAGCATCCTACCAGAACACTACAAGATAATTGTAGGGCAAGTGAAACTGGGTTTCCTTGGTGAAAGGCAGCAGGGAGTATCTGTGTTCCCCAGAAATTCCAGAACATAAAGGTTGCAGCTGAGAGTGCCATAACTCCATAAGTAAAGTATCCAGAAACCTGGCACAGCCAAATTAAATAAATAAACAATTAAATAAATAAATATACCATTAAAAACTGTGACTATATCTACATGACTACATGGAAATGACTAGACATATACCAATTTCTGACTACATGGAAATGACTAGACATATACCAATTTCCATTCTGGTACATTTCAGTTCTGATACAAGATTGATAAAAATAACTCAAAGAAAACAAAAAAAAGAAATGCCAGAAATCAGATAAGGATTTGATTATAGTGGCACTATTGATAGGGATGTGTTACACAATTACTTACAAAGTTGGGATAGATATGCATAATCTTCTTGACAGACAAAATGAAGGAGCATCATATGTTTGAATCAATCTACTGAATTAAAACCAAGAGCAGACCAACTTGAAATAGTGCACTCAACACATTTTAGTGAAATCGAGCGCAAAGTACCCTTCAGATTGCATTTACAACAATTGCTTTCTTTGTTTAACATGTCTAAGTGTAAACATAACCTTGGGCTTGAAGGAGATGATTACTTTAGGCTGCTGCAATGATATGGTCAAATGGTGGCCTCAAGGGTTTTTAATGCTAAGAAGGAATTGTGTAATGGTCCTACCCTAAACAATCATCGTTCATGTTTTCCGTCATTATATCAGAAATCTTATCCTTAATTACAAGAAGAAACCAGCCTTCTGCTGAGCAATGGTCCAGTATGTAAGAAATTAAATGCTATTTTCTTTCACTAGGAAATGAAAAGGGAAACATCATACCAGACAAGTAACACCCTAGAACATTAATATTAGTAGTGAAAGATATCAGGAAGGAACCTTGTCAGCCAAACGTTGCACAGGAGCTTCCCTGCTCTGGGCTTCTTCTACCAACCGAACAATGTCGCCAATGGCAGTCTCTCCACCTGCTCTCCGTACTTCAACTGTAAGAGTTCCATTAAGGTTTATACTTCCAGCTGCAACTTCACTCTGCAACAGACAAAAATCAACTTAGACAACATAAAAGTAACTTCAAAAAAATGAAGGGAGAATAGTTAAACAACCAATCATGCTTGTATTCAATAGAATTATTAATTTCCATATGAAAATAAAAAAAGTACCCCAGGTAGTTTGGTAACTGGCAATGGCTCCCCTGTGAAACTTGACTCATCTACAGTGCTTCTACCAGCTGTTACTGTTCCATCGGCTGGAACACGGTCCTAGGACAAGTGTAGAACAGTTGGAAGTTTCATATAACCAAAGTTTTAAATAAAGCAATCAGTATCGCAACATTTACAGCATAAATAAGGAAGGAAATGTAGGAAAGGTCTGAGGCCACAATGACAAGGAAGACGTTCCAACTTTGAAGTTCACACACTCTAAACATCCATTACTCTAGAAAGAGAATCTCTGGTAACCTTTATCCCCTTCTCTTTTATTTGTTTTCCTAACTGGAGTTCTTTCCCACCTGGTTTGTTATTTTTGAATAACCTCTTCACAGGTTAGCTTGGGGATAGTGGTAAGAACCACTAAAAGAAACTCTTAGACTATTTTGCTTTCCCTATTTTCCTGTTCCGCGGTTTTTCTTCAAGTCGGTAAGCACCTTTCATAGTTGGTCTTTCATTGTCTTCATTTTTTCGTATTTACCTTTTAAATCTCATTTAACATGCTCAGAAAATATCATATATCTGAGATAATTGTATGTTTGGTTTTCTTCTCCTGCTTGTGTCACCTTTATATGGTAGCTATCCATTCTTCACTCAAAGGCTAAAATCCTCTGTTTAGAAGCTTTGATCCCCTTTTGGGGATTTTTCATGTAGGTCAGTTTCTGATGATACCGGTTCTCATAGAAGTTTTGCAGATAGATTTGTCACAAAACTACTGTTGATTCCTGCTGCAATGCATGCTGTGAGTGGACATCCAATCATGAAGCAATTTACAATGTTTTGCTGACTTGTATGTATACTTATTGGAAATTCCCATTGTTATTGTCATTATGATCTTAATATTAATGTGCTATTCTCTACATGATTTTGTACAGTTTGAAGATGATAGAATCAGAAGATGTTTTGCTTATTAAAAATTAATGATTGTTGAAGGAAAAGGCTGTATATGTGAAAGGCACAAAATAATAGAAAGAATGAAAGATAAAGCAAGAGGCCTTACTCCAGGTAGTACCACAATTTGGTCTCCAATAGAAAGACTAGTGCAGGGAACTTCCACAGTTGGACCCAGGTCCTTTGCATCAGTATCAACCACAAGTCGAGCCTTTGAAGGTAAAACATCTAAAAGTCCCGTCATATCGCTTGTTGCTTTAATCTTAGCTCTTTGTTCAAGATTTCTTCCTAACAAGACAAAAGCTATCAACATGATTGGCTCCTCGAAGAACGCTTTCCATCCCTGCTCACATGACCAATTCATGTATTCAACAACTAACTCACCAACACATTGAATCATTTGCATGCCAAATTATTCATGTATAAAGAAGAAGGATTAAACTAGGCAAAACATTCCTCGGAAAGAACATTCATTTATAGCCTATAACTTGATTTGTATCATAAAAAGTTCAATTTTGATTCCCAAATGTGGCCCATAGTCAGCCTCTATCCAAATTTCTATTAACCTTATCAACCAATCCTGTCACATATCACGTCATGTTCCAAAATATTGAGTAATAAGTGCATAATATTAGCAAAAATACATATCACCAATTCAATTTCTAAATCCTTAGATATTTCGAAAAGAAAATGGAAAGGAAAATTTTGGAGATTTATAGGAGCTAACTACACCTTTCTAAACCTATAGCAGGATCAGTGTGCTGATTTAGGGGTGCTTGGTTCATGAGTTTGGAAGACACTAATGGGTATGGGAATGAAAAACGTTGGTTGCTTATATATTATCATTGCAAGAACAGTATTTTGATATATAAGTTTTAGGGATTACTCCATACCTCCCAAATATGTGAGGAATGAAAGCCATTCCTTTCTTTTTTTAGTAAATAATATAATTTATGAGAATATATTAAATATAATTAATTAAATTTAAATATATTCTAAATAAAATTAATTATATAAAATTAATTAGAATATATTAAAATTAAATATAATTAATTAGAATATATTAAATTTTGATACAAAATTTTAACAAAATTTTCTTTTCCCTTTTTTAGCAAAACAATATAATTAATTAAATATCATTAATTAGAATATATTAAATTAAATATAATTAATTAGAATATATTAAAATTTGATGCAAAATAAAATTTTAATTAATTTTTATTTTTAACAAAAAGTATAATTAATTAAATATAATTAATTATAATATATTAAAATTAAATATAATTAATTAGAATATATTAAAATTAAATATAATTAATTAGAATATATTAAAATTAATATAATTAATTAAAATGTATTAAAATTTGATGTAAAACAAAAAAATTCTTTTTTAGTAAAACAATATAATTAATTAAATATAATTAATTAAAATATATTAAAATTATAATATATTTTTCAAGATTTTTAACAAACCAATTATTATCAATGGTATAGTAATTATTCCTTCATCCTAATCAACCATCATAATTATAGTGATTATATTCATTCTCATTTTCCAAAATATTCATTATCATTCCTATTGCTATTATTACCCCATGTGAACCAACTGCCCCCTTAATATTATTTTTGGATGAAGGCTAATAGTTGGGCACTATTGGAAAAGGTCAAATTGAATTATAAGCTTTAATTTAAGAAAAAAAAACAAGTTCATACAATGGTTCGTTTGTTCTATATTGACAGAAGACTAGAAATGATACTAAAGCAATGCAAGGTAAAGGTAGAGGAACTTACAAGCTTTGGTACTAATACAGCTAAAGAACTAACGGCAAAAGATGATAAAGCCCCAAGACCAACCAAAGTATTCATGTTTGGAGCTCCCTTGAAAAGGTTTTTAACACCATCAAGGATAAGTTGGCGTCCAGGACCAAGCAATGTGAACAGAGACAAGGACAGATGGAATCCTGTGGAGTGCAAGATATGGATCCATGAAGCCCTTGCAGCCAAAATATGAGAAAGATGGCCAAAAAGACACACAGCACATAGAGCCCAAGAGACAGCAAGCTCACGACCTACATAACACATGCATTTTGCATTAAATTTTGATATATCATCCAGCTCAATCTATATGACTAGAGTGGCAGCTGCAATATCAGTAAATTGGAAAGGGAAATAACTTTCACACAAATAACAATGTAATGAGATATGTACCACTTTCTTTTAGACGAATGTGCTTCTCCTCCATCTTCCTTTCAAAAACTTGAAAAAACTTCTCTCTTCCTGCATCTGCATTTAAGAATGAATCCAACTAGTGTCGATATTACAAGGACTATAGTATGCGTAAAAACATGTTAAACAAACAAGAACAAAATAAATACAACACACATGTAGCCAAGAAAATAGACTGATGAAAATAATTGCACCTCTTTGCCAAGAGCTGTAAGAACGCTTAAATATTTTTGAAGGTGGATTTATGTAGCAGCAATATTATAAAATGAAAGGAGTTGCAGTTGGGAACACAAATCAAACATCAGATAATAGAGTTTTTTCTGAATGAATTGCAAACTGAAAGATATTCCATCTTATGCCAAAGTGGAAAGAAGTTTAGCACAAACATTAACCCATAGTGCACAGAATTACTCGAAAAGTATCCAATAGAAGAAAAAACAACATACCAAACACAAGAACTCTTACAATGCACCATATTACATTGTAGAAGAGAGGTCAAATTTTAGCTCCCAGGAAGAAGAGTCCTAAAAGAGCAATCATGCCCCATCTATCTCTCTCTCACTCTGCCTCTTTCCCACTCTCTCTCTCTCTCTCTCTCTCATCGTCAAAATGCATCTTACATCACCTCTAAATGTCGCCTACGCAAATAATCAAATTGCACATGACCAAAACCACATTGAAAATGCAAAATTATGAGGAGTCTAGCATGTAACATGAGATTACCATAGCAAAGAATAGAAAGTTTAGTTCAAAACCATTCAGATAGTTCTTCCATCCATCACAAAAAAAAAAATCAAGATAAAGATCCATTAACAAAAATAGCTTTTCCCAGTATATTGAAAAAATTACGTGACCTCAATAAGGACAATTATGCCTAATATTTACTAACTGGTATTCTATAGTGCTTTCAGGAATGCAGGGTTTTCTTGCAGGTGATTCATCTCATGTCACTTCTAAATCTCAATTCTGTCCTGGCTCAAGAATTTACCTGAAGGATTTAAAATTCCACCATTACAACTGACAACCAGAAAAATCAACTACCTATAAATCACAGCCTGAAGAACTGAAAGATCCAGATAAAGGAAGTTTTACTACACTCAAGCTCTTGATATGTGTATACATTCAAACTATCCACCTCAGAAGCTACAATATTTTGGGTTTCTCACTAAAAAAATTACAGATATAGATTGTAATATTAGTTCTACAAACACCAAAGCTGTGGCCTTTAAAGAAATTGTTACAGGTCTTTCAAGTGTCACTCTATTTACTTGCATTAGAAGCTCCCAATAACTAAATTGTGAGTATATGTATCAACTCAGTCTCTTGCTAAGCACTTTCTCACACCATCAACATTAAATTATGTTTAAATTACAACTTGTACATAAAATGACATAAAATCAGATCTAACGTTAAAAACCTTGTTTGCATTGTTCAATAAGACAAGTCAAGTTGAACAAATTTCTGGCACAGTCATTCATGGTACTAGAATACTAGTTTTTGACAATAAATTTCGAATGTAGAAACAAAGGAAAGGACTCCATAAATATAGCAGTTCTGATCACATAATTACTTAGAAAGGCAATGGAAGAAACAAATTAAACATGCAATGATCAAGGGCACACATAGAAGTACCACATATTAGCAGCTTAAGCCAAAAGGTAACTATCTGGTCCAAGTTTCTCGCTTATTCACCTTTATTTTGTTTGAAGAGAAATAATTTTGATGGAACTGTCATCCCATTTCCCAAAAAGAAAAGGCAAAAAGGAGGATAACAGATAAAATACTGCCAATTGAAAATAAACATTAACAAATATGACAAAAGGAGGGTCTATAATTGCTGGCAGTCGGTATAGTAAGAGAACAGCTTCGAAACATTAGAAAGCAAGTTCTACAAAATTAACAGCATTATTTCAAGATACATAACGCTTTATAGCGCAAATATGGTGCTTTCCATGATACAAGGCCTTTGCAATAACCTAAAAGGAAAGGACTACAAGTACTGGACCTTCCCCTACACCTGGGAAAACTGTAAAAATTAATACATCGACATTGCCATTGCTGACTCGCTACATCTAGATATTCAACAAATCTTCGCTAAGAATTATCCTGGAGCTCTCCAATAATCCGTAAACTATGGTTGTACAACAAAATGCTCCTCAACTTGAATCTTCCTTGGTTCAGAAACTTCTCTTCAACTCAATCCACAAGTAGCTGCTGAGGCTCACCTATTGAAGTGGAATTCATTTTGTTAATAACTTTTCAACCATTCCTTCATGCCTATATAGTGGAGATGATATTTTCATGATTCTGCTTATGTAATGAGTTATTATGATATCAAAATTCAATGAAGCAGGGACGTACCGCAACAATATCACAATTGCTTCTCCCAAAACTTTCTAAGGTCAAACATCTCCTTCATTAGCTCCTTGACCTGCCACTACCCCACCAAACTCCACATGAATACAGAAAGGCATCCTGAATATATCTTAACACCTACTCTGGTTTAAATTTTTAGGCACTAAATACTTAATAACTTGTAATTGAGGGAACACTCATGGAAGTGTAAATCAATAGATACATTTACATATTAGGTAACATCATGCCTAGTGGAGAACAGCATAATTATTAATCCAGTGGCTCAGCATTCAACAAGTCTCCCACAGTTACCAACGCAAATTACCATCCTGTGTGAAAATAAGATGAATCGATATATAAACATATCATTAGAGCAAAGTCCTAAAACGGTAATAGTTGAAGGCTTTTTACGATGGGTTTGTATGAGGGACAGAACAGGAAAGTTCAAGGTTAATTTTCTAAGTTATCCACAAGAAGGGGAGGCCCAGAAAATCTGATATATTTCATCAATGTGCTATTTAGTTATGACAAATCAAGGCTTTCTGATGGAGATTACTCAAATTTCTGTTTCCATACAACATCTATTTTATGCAGATTTCTTTTTCCTTATTTTTTTTTTGTTTATAGTAGATTAGATCAAGTTAATATTGTAGAGTTGAAGTCTAATTTCAGCTAGGAGAAGACAAGACCAATTAAGGTTAGATTAGAATAGCTCGTTAAAGCCTAATTTCTCCAAAAGTGATTATTGGATAATTAGGAGTGAATCCTAAAACCAATTCTTAGAGTTATCCCTCTATTTATTCTTTTAAAAGTTACCAGTCCTTATCTAAAATTTAATCAGCTGGTTCTCCTTCATCTGTCCTACATCTTTAAAATTTCAACAGCCTAGTTCTCCTTTCTCTGTCCTACGTCATGCTTACAGAGACAGATGAAGAAGGAAGAGAGTGTATTAGAGTTTATGGTGATGCATTATTGGTGTTTGTAATAATGGATGAATCTAAAAGTGGATCAAGAGAAGAATGAAAATTTTAAACTGTGACTACAAAGTAGGGACATAGGATTCATGGTTGGTTTGCGGCAAAAAATGCCATTGAATATTGCATTTTGCTAGCAATAAAGTTATTGAGCACCGCCTTGCCCTATAGTGTGGTTCAAGAAACTGGAATTTTGAAGGGATTAACCAATACTAACGTATATGCTGCACACAAGAAGTAATAGGCAAATCAGTATCGATGGCTTTGCACCAACAAAAAGCACTAGATAGCTGCAAGACTTCGAATAGCATATGGCACAAAGGTAACAGTATACAAAAATTCCTTGTATTATCATCCCATGAACACCCCCCTACACGTATCCATCATGTCCCACAAATTAAGATCCAGAAAAATTTTAGGGGCCTAAACAAACCTGTCAGTCACCAACTGCCCTTATGTGATTGGTAAATCCATCAACAAGCATTCCACCATAATCAATTTTAAATCTAAAAACCAACAATACAGACTGTAGTCCACGTATGTTTTCCAATCCAAGCATGTTCATAACAACTAAATCTCACACATAGCACCAACAAAACTCTTACTAGATTACCAAAGCTCAAGAAAATGATCTACAATTATGGGGAACAATGAGAGACCTATAGCCACATGGCAATCATTACTAGCATTTTCACTAACAAGTCAAATCTCAATACCAATCCATAATACTCATTATATAAAAACGCCCAAAGATCTAAATCAAATGTAATGCTTCAAATCAAAGATCATGAAGCAGATGACTCTATCCAAAGGTACATGCCATACACATAGGCATACTCAAATCCATTAACAACCACTTAAATTTTTCATTGTATCTATTTTTCTACCTTTTATTGCACTTGGCATTGCACCTGTTCATTTATTTTTTCTCACGTGATGAGCTTGTGAACAAATTTACTATTTATTGCTGCAAGTAAGTGAAAAATCATCTAATCTGCAAGTTTAACAACATATGCTTCTTCATAGCTCACATAACTTTACCACTATGCTTTAAAAGTAAGATACTTGATGCAAGGTTAAAATATATATTCCAATAAATCTTATCGTTCTACATGAAAGGATTTAATTAGTATGTACTTTTCTCCTCGCATTTTTTGCCAAAATTTTCTTTCCTTTTTGTACTAAGTTGCTTCTCTTGCACATGTTATGCACTTTGATGACACCAAAGTTGTTAATATTACAATGAACAATAATACCAGTATTTGAGTCTCAAAAACATCTGCCAAGATGTGAAGTATCTCTTAGCACTGCCTAATTTTGAGTAACCTACTTCTAACAATCATCATGCATGTATGAGACAAAATATATGCATCTTGAGGTGGAAAACAGTAGCAAAAATGCTTATGACAACCAAGTATTGTCAATGTTCTTACCACGAAGGTTAGACTTGAATCCACAATTTGTTAGATGCCTTGCAAGTGACTCTCCTAACTGTTTTTGCCAGTTTGGTGCAACTTTGGCTTCAGATATGGGCCACACTATTGCAGTCTCAGTAGTGAGATTGACACTGGCAGAAGACACTTGTGGCTGTTCATGATTATGTTAAACAAAGAACAAACAACATTCACTAGGAATCCAGAAATAAATCTGAAGCGCTAGAACAAGATATTCACAAAAAAGAAAGAAGAACATTCAGCAGTCCTTTTCTGACTCATCAGAACTAAAAGCTGGAACAGCTCAATTCGCCTAACATCTTGAAAATTAGAGAAATATGCATGAGCTTTTTCATACAACACATCCTGAAAATAAACCCTCCAAGAGGAAGACCTAACGGCACCAGAATCATATAGAATCTTTGAATAAAATGTCTCAGCACATCCGGCAACTATGATCAACTTTTCTCAGTATAAAATTCCTGCTCATAAGAACGATCATATTTCTAATTTGACTTCTACCGGTCGACCAACATAGGCAATCCAATCTTCTAGAGATAAGATCCAAGAAAGTTAAAGATCTTTTGTTAGCAGAAACCACTCAGTAAGCAACCAGACATGCTTAAAACAACATAAACTGATTTTAAACAATCCAATTCAACGATGAAAATGAAAAATCTACCTAATTCCTTATTCCCATGTGCAAGAAAATGTGATAAACTGCATTGGCATTAATACACTCCTTTAGAGTAACCAAAACAAAAAGTTAAAGAAGAAAGAACCAGATCATTTACTTGACTTTCCAGTATTCTCTTGACACTGGCAGCGCATCCCCCGCATGTCATTCCCTAAAATCATAGCCAGGAAAAAAAAAACTTTTAGAATTTCAAGGTGGTGGATGCACGTTAGTCACTTAATAGTTACATACAAATAAGAACAAAAGGCGGCAAGCAGGTAGGCTCAGAAATTCAGAATTTTGATACAATAGCAGAGGAAGAACATACGCCGACGTCGAGTATGATGACATCGTGAGATAGAACTGACAAGTCATCCGCCCCTCCGGAGACCAAATTGGACTTGGCGCCTCCACCGTCAGAAGATCCATCACCGCCACCACCCCCTCCTCCGCCGCCAGGTCCAAAGCCACTGTCATTTCCACCACCGAGCGACGCTGCCGCTGGAGATGCGGAGAAGCACTGCAAACGTCGGCCGAGCAATGGCGCTGCGGCTGACAAGCCTCTCAGAGAGGAAAAATCAGAAGAGGAGGAGGAGGAGGAAGAGGGAAGGTGTAGTTTAGGGTAGAGAGAGGAAATGAGGCGGCAAGAGTGGTGTGGTCGGGAGGCGAAGTGGCGGTTAAGAGCTTTGGAAATGGTTAGCATTGTAAGTGTGGTGGCTGCTGCTGGGACTGAGGATTCCATATTTTTTCCTCTCTTTTTCTATTCTATTCTGCTGTTTCTGCATCCAAACGCAACCTTACATGCTTTGGTCTCCGAAGATGGGTTACTGGGTTAGCTGGTTGGTTGGCTGGTATTTATGCGGTGCTTTAATTGAAATACCCAACAAAATTCAAACCAGGTAACGAGGCTGCAAGGATTGGATTGGGTCCCAATACAAATAAAAGTTCAAAATGTCACATCATAACACTTTATTTTTCAGTGTCCTGACTCACTGTACATGTACGTTTCCCATTAAGCCTGAGTACCCTCAAGCCTCAAGTAACGAAAATCTATAGCATTTGTCTCATAAAAGAAAATTCTAAAGTTAATAGCATCTGCCGACAATTTCACAAACGCATCCTTAGTACGTTCTCCGTTTTTATCATATCCTTCGAATATTGAATTTTTTTTAATAAATTTAATTATCATTTGTTTTCATTTTAATTTTTAATTTTTAATTTTATTTTCAAATTCAGTAAAAAAACCTATTTATTTAAGTTTTTAGTCTCTGTTTTTTTTTGTTTGGTTTCTTCCTATTTTCAAAAATTATGAAAACTATAAAAAAGTAGTTTTTGTTTTTCTGGTTTTTTTTTCATAATTTGAATTATTATCATTTAAATATATATTATATAATTATTAATAAAAAATATGAATAATTTAATTCAAGATTATATATTTAATAAATTAAAAATAATTATTAATAAAAATTATGAATAATTTTATTTTATTTAAGTTTTATAATTAAATTATATGTAATTAAATTTTAATAATTATTAATGAATATAATTAAATT
>JANJEY010000005.1:25593092-25603602 GCA_024703695.1 Erythroxylum cataractarum | reverse complement strand
ATTATATTAATTAATTAAGTAATATATATATATATATATATATATATATATCATCAACGTGGAAAGGAGAAGAGGAGAAGCCTTATCATCTTAATTATATATATATATATATATATATATATATAAAGGCTAACGTGGAAAGCTTTCTCCACTTTAGCATTTAATGTCTTTAAATTGTTAAAGACAAATGGCCATAAGATGACAAAATGATGATGATCGTGGGTGAATAAAAGGGGTTTTACAAAACATGTTAAAGACCTAAGTTGAAAAGAAAAGAGGACATTCGAAACTCTCTTCATCATCTTCTCCAAGCATCATCTTCTTCTCCAAGCATCATCTTCTTCTCCAAGCTTCTTCTCCTTTAGCTCTCCAAGAATAAGGTAAGATCTAACATTCTTCACTTTATTCTAGCTATTCCCGGGTCAAAGGGTTTGCCCTGGTTAGATTATCCGACCTCCGCGTGGATACCGTTAGAGACGGTCTCATTTGGTCGTTATGGTTTGACTTTGTTGTATAGACACATAGATCCTGGCTTTCGGGAAGGTCCCGGAACAAAAATTTTTATTTTTCCGCACCGTGTGTATGTGATACACACACCAGGATTTTCCTACAGGATTTACTAAAACCCATATGACATATTATGAATGTACTTTTTCCTTTGTAGAAAAATTAAATTCTATATAGATGTTACTATCTGTTATTGTTAATTTGGATTAGAAAGTTTTAATTAAACATCAAGAATGCTTACCTCAATGATGAATTGGAAAAGGAGATTCATATGAACTTTTGTTTTTGGTGGAGAAAAAGGGTTTTAAAACGTGTGATATTTGACTCTCTTTATGAACTAAAGTAGTTCCCTAGGGCTTGGTTTTAAAAAATTAGCTTTATTTTAATTTAATTTATATAAATGCAAGGATATAAAGATCATACTTTATTCACTAAACATGAAATTTGTAGGAGGCAACCTATATTAATTATGTATGTATATGATCTCATGATCATATGTAACACACCATGACCATAGTGCTTATGCCCGAACATCCATAGATTATCCGAGAATTTACCCTATAGGAATGGCATGTTAGAGCAATCACATTCACTTATTAAGGCATCATACATAACACAAGTATTTCAGAAGATCAAAACTTCCCATTTTATTCATAAACATGAACATACATTGTAGCATTACAGTACATAATCTATATATATATACATTGCCAACAACATCTAAGAGTTTGCTACTCTTTTTCGGATGTTCTACATAAAGTGGGATGTTAAACTAAAATATCCTGTTTAGACTCTTTAGTGTCAGCTGACAGACCTTTGAGTCATTCTTGCTCCAAAATACAAGTACTAGATTTCTACGCGATTTGTTTAGGAGTTAGAATTCCTTTGAACCTGAAAAAAATATTGCAATTCTGATGAGTTTGTGAACTTAGTGAGTGAACAACCATTGATATGCTCACTTATATCAGCACTCAATAACACATATATAGTCTAGTTTACAAAATATGTCATATAAATGAATAATTTACATCACATCGCATACTTCATTGATTTTAACTAGTCAATATTTCATCTCAGTTCAAAGGGCATATTAATTCAATTAGTCAATATGGTATATCCATTCAATCATTTAATAAATAAGGATGCTTATGCAAATGCACATGTGACTCCACTTCATTTTTACTTTATTATGATCGAGTGCCTATTTAACTGTCTCGTACCTGTTGTAGATATCGGACTCATTTTATACACTGTCCCATATCTATTATGAATACTGGGCTCATTGATAATTTCGTTTGTAGCTCTTTGTAAACATTTCTGAGCTTTAAGCTCTTTTTCACTTGGGTCACTAAAGTCACAACTCCTTTATCTAGTCATGCAATTCAATGTAATGAGATGCAACAATTCACATATGATGCATTAATTATTTCACATTTGATATATTCTAGTCATATATCACATTCTTCGGATCTACGTTCAGCATTCAATATTCAGTTGAGAACATATATTTCCATATTCACTTACATTTACAAAAACACTTTCAATACATTCCCGAATATCAATCTCCTCGGACAATTGATGATCTAGAATTGTCACAATCACATGAGTAGCAATTCAATAACTAAATTTTAAATAAAGCAACTAGATTATGGTAAAAGAACATCTAGGTTAACTCACATGATGCTCCAGAATAGCTATTGCCTTGAAAAAATGTCTAAATGCGATTAATCAATTTGTGCTTCTATATCATGTAATACACACATATGTATACATTACTAACTTGTTTAATCAAATAGATACTCAATCATGCACACGTAGATGTGTCATGTTTAATGTCTGCTAAATTGACTATCTCAGGTATGTAACCTTATTCACAAATCTAGTTCATTCATTTGTCATATCTTGTACATAACTTATTGGTGATTAGATTGATGCCTTAAGAAATCTTAGTTACTCTAAATTCATTCAACCATACATTTATTCATCCCTTCCTAACATTCCATCCTCACACAACTTCCTAATTCTCATTTAGTCATACCTAATCATGACTTATGTTCCTTGCATCACATTTGCATTCATAAGAACACCTTCGTTTCTTTAACAACTCATACTTCTCAAATTCATTGACATTGATATCAATCAATCCATTCCTTAATTCTAACATCAATTATCAACTTAAACTTATCAAACCCTTAATCAATCAATCAAAAAAGCATCTAAGTTCATTTCAAACCTTAATCAAATCCAAATACACCAAAGTAAGTAACTTATCCTTAGTTGGTCCAATAATCACACAAAATAGGGTTTTTCGCTTCCCAAGCATTTCCCACGATTGTGGGTACCTTTCCACGATCATGGAAAGACAAAACATAAGCTTTTCTTCTCCAAGGCATTTCCCACAATCGTGGGAAGGAGCTCATGCTGCTTCCACGATTGTGAAATGGGTGAATAGGTGGTTCACTATCCCTTTCCTTATATCTTTTTCCAAATTTTAACACCATCATACTAATCCATCAATTTTACCTTAAGGATACTTCAAATCCTCATCAATTCATCCTTAAATCCAATTCAAAATCATTCAATTGATAACTCATAAATCATAGTCTTTCATGCATCATAATTAAAATAGAACCATGATTCACCTTCATACAAATAACCCTAACTTGTCAATTTCAGGAACACTCCCAATACAGTCATTTTTTTGCATAGTTACATCATCATTTACGCTTCAAATATCAAGCTAAACCATCTATATAATCCACTATTTTCAAGCATAAAAAAAAATAGAAACCATACATTCCTCCATCAAATTCCGTCGTAAGTTCAAAATTAACCCTACATATCACTCATCTTAATTTAATCATCATGAATGTTTCTATTTTAACATGCCATAGAGATAAAAAATGACTTACTTGATTAGCCCTAATTCCACCTTAATCTTCAAGTTAACTTAATCTTCCAACAAGCAAGGATACTCCAAGAACAAGATGGAAATAGAAAGGGGTTTCAATCCCAAAATGAAGGCTGCAGAAATTTTGGAGTAGAAAAGTGTAGAAATTTGGGAAAAATTCAAAGTGTGAGGGTTATAGGTATGGGTAGGTGGCAAGAAGAAGAAGAAAGCATACAGCCAAAACAAGACAAAACAATAGTCTTTCAAGAGTAAAATCGTGAGTGTAGGTGTATAGTGAGAATATGGACACTTGGCACGACACTTGTCATGCTAAGATCTATACCATATGTCTTATCCTTTAACTACCATTTGTCACTCTATAATTAGTCCACTTGTCTTATAATCCCTAGACCATTTGTCACCTGATTAAACCACCATTTGTCACTTATTTAATCAAGCCATGTGTCACACTATTACTAATGCCACGTGTCACTATTTCATAGGTCTAATCAACCAAAATGTTGACATATCAATTTATCTTTTTATTCAACATTTTTCATATACTAGATACTCATATTATTTCATCAATCATTCAAATGTAACATTAATTTCCAATTCACTAATTTAATCCATCAAACCAAAATTCAAGACATAAATAACACACAATCACATTATAAACATTTACAATCTTTCATACCCCGGAATAAATCAATTAAGTGCATAAATTATCTTTCAATATGTACTAAAACATAATTCATATATATGTATGTGAATATGATGCATAAAAATGAAATGCACTTTATGTATTCTCATATGATATGACTCGTATGACTTCATATAGCATTTAAGTTCGTAAGTGTAGGAATGGGCTATAACATCATAGTTGAAAATATTAAATAAATTAAAAAATTCAAACAATTACTAGGTTCTAAATTTTAATATAATGACCTTGATACAATGAAGTCATTTATAAGAAGTACCTAAGAATGATTAGGGTTGAGTATGATAATTTTTATAATATTAAAACTGCACTTTAAAATGGGGGGCCTTAATAATAAAAGGTAGTGTGGGCGTATCTGTTCTCTCCAGCTTCTCTAGCTCAACGTCCTCACATAATTCCTCTTCTCTCACACTATCATACTTGTGCACTTCAATAACTTCATCAACTTCCTCTTCATCCTCTTTCACACACTTATCCACAACATCAATTTTCATATATGCAATACCATCCATCAATTTCTTCAAATATTTAGACATGTTAAATTCAACCTGCTCATCACCAATTCTCAAAACAAGTTTTACTTCATGCACATCAACTAACGCCATACTAGTATTCATATAGGGCTTACTTAAAATTAATGGACAATTTCGATCAGTTTTAAAATCCAACACAACAAAATCAACAGGAATGATAAATTTATCCACTTTTACTAACACATCTTCTACAACTCCAAATGGCCTTTTGATGGAATGATTCGCAAGTTGAATAAGCATGGATGTTGACTTGATCTCTTCTATTCCCAATTTCTTGAAAATAGACAAAGGCATTAAGTTAATACTTACACCTAAATCACATAAGCATTTAGAAGATTCAAAGTCACCAACAACACATGGAATAGTAAAATTCCCTGAAACTTGTAGTTTTGAACCCATTATGCTTGATATGATCGAATTAGAATTCTTTGTTAAAGTTACTGTCTGATTGCCCTCCCAAGTGCGTTTGTGTATGAGTTTGTCCTTAAGAATCTTTGCATAATTGGGCATGCACTCCAAGGCTTCCACCAATGACAAGTTAATCTGAAGCTTCTTCAGTTTCTCCAAAAACTTGGAAAACTGAGTGTCTACCTGATGTTGTCTCACCTTTTATGGATACAGAAGTTTAGGCTTGTAGGGTAGTGGGGGTACATAAGGCCTCTCTTCTTTCTATCTCCTTACATTTCCCCTTTTCTTGGCTATATTTTTGCGCACTTGGTTCCTCCACCTACTTGCCACTTCGAAGTGTAATAGCCTTAAGTTGTTCCCTTGGGTTGGCCTAAGTATTACTTAGTAGGCTACTTGCACTTTTAAAGACAAAGCATTAGCAAGTTGACCTACTTTTACTTCCAAGTTATGGATAGATGGGGTATGGTTCTTCACAATCTGATCAAACTTTGCCTCCATCCTCTTTTGAATTTACTCCTGGCTCAAAAACATCCTCTCTTAATTCTCTTCTTGATTTGCCAGTTTGGACCCCAAGACATCCTTTAACTTGTCCATTTTGCTCTCTAAAGATCCAAGTTAGTCTTGCTAAAATCTAAGTGATCCTTGAAGTCTTGCTTGGCCACCTGTATTGATAGTACTCCAAGAAAAATTTAGGTGATTTTTCCATCCTGGATTGTAAGTGTTAGAGTATGGATTGTTACCTCTTTGTGGTTGGGCTAAGTAATTTACCTGTTTTATGCCATTGGCTTCCAAGAAGAAACATTCAGTTATGTCATGGTTTTTTTTCCCACATAACTCACACTGTAATTGCATAGCTTTGACTGTAGATGAAGATGCTACTTGTATGTTGCTCAACTGCTTGGTGAGGGCACATTATAATTTCATAGCTTTGGTTGTAGATGAAGATGCTCCTTGTATGTTGCTCAATTGCTTGGTGAGGGTTGTGATCTGTGTCTGTAAAGATATAACGGAGTCAATTGGGATCATACCTTTATGCTCCTTTTGCCCCTGTCTACTCCTCTCACTTGAGCACAAACACTATTGCTCGCCAACTCTTTTAGAAGATCATGAGCTACATCAATAGTTTTTCTCATCAAAGAACCTTCCGCAGCTACATCTATGGTTCCTCTTGTGCTCTGATTTACACCATTGTAAAATGTTTGCAAAAGGAACTCCTTTGGAAGGTTGTGGTGGGGGCAACTTCTATGTAATTCTTTAAACCTTCCCCAAGATTCATATAAAGAATCCCCATCACTTTATTGAAAATTTGTGATTTCCTTTATGATTCTTGTTGTCTTAGTCAAGGGAAAGTATTTAGCAAGGAATGCTTGGGCTAGTTGTTCCTAAGTAGTGATCTGCCCTAAATTGAGTGAGTTATACTATGCCTTTTCCTGATATCTTAAAGTGAAAGAAAACAATCGCAACCTCACAACATCGTCAAACATCCCATTAAACCAGAAGGTGTTACAAATCTCTAAAAAATTTACAAGATAGGTGTTAGGATCTTCGTTGGACAACTCATAAAATTGCACACTACTCTGAAGTATGTTGAGGAGTGTTAGCTTGATCTCAAAATTATTAGCTTGCTAACCTTGCAACTCCTTGAAGATTGAAGCCTGGCTAATAAAGTCCATCAATGTCCTCTTAACTCTTTCTTGCTCTCCTTCTTCTACCATATTTCTTTATATATTGTCTTGATGCTTCGCTCTTCTCAACTCTCGTTTGTGCCTTGTGATATTTGATAACTCTTTGTCACTAAATTTAGTAGAATTTTGCGTGCTCCTTGTGTTCATACACCTGCAAATTTGCAAAGAAAAGTATTAAAAAAACTCTTAAATCGAAGTAAACCAAATTAAACAAGATGTTAAACAATCAATTCCCAACAATAGTGCCAAAAACTTATTGATTATAAAACAAACTACTAGTTTTTCACTCAAAATTGTAAGTATATAGGTCGTAGCTTGTAGTAAAAAGCGAATATTGATCCACAAGGATTGTGCTTAGGCGCCACTTAATTCAGGTTGCTCTTTTTTGGAAACAATTTTAATGAATATAAACTGAAAAATTAAACTAAATCAAACAACTAACAATGAACAAATGATAAAGCAAAAGTGCAGAAACTTGGAATTCAAGATTTAACAATTAGATATCACTTTTTCCCTATCTTATCTCCCTCCCACCTTGTTAATTGAATTGTGCCTCACCTAAGATGTCCTAATGTATTAACTACCCTCTCTTAAGGTGTAATTAGTTGTTCCTAGCCAAATTAAATGGAGATGATTAAGTAATCTCTCAATCTACAAAAATCAATCCACCAATTCAATTAGTTATGAAGTTATCCTATGGGTAGCCAACTAATTAGCCAAGATCTCTCTCTAACTAATCAATTAACTTGATAAGGTTTATATAGTGCCGATTTTCATTGTACAATCCTACACAATTTAATCATCTCAATTTCTTAATATATTGCAAGGTATAAGCTCAACATTTATCAAAAATATCATTTATTCAAATCAACAAAATAGGAGTTCAACAAGTAGTTCAAAAGTAATCTCTACAGATAACTTAGCCACTCATAATGTCTTTAATATTCCCAATAACCAAACAATCCATAATAAAGATGCTAGAAGAGAAAAACAAAATAAGAAGTAGATGAAGTAAGCTCCTCCTCTTCTTTGCCCAAATCTGGAAAATCTGGAGTTGGTGTGCTTTTTGTCCAATTTGGAATGAAAATCTTGATTCTCTTCCTCTCTTTAGGCTCTAAATTTATTTTTTTAGCTCACGGAGGCAAGTTCTCATGACATTCTCTTCGTCCCTAGGGATTTGTGCCCTTATATAGTCACAAAAACCTAAAAATAAGTGAAACCCGCATGTCTCTTTGAGTTAGGGATCCCATGACCGTGAGAATTAGCATGAATCCCATGATTGTGGGTTCTTGTCTTACAATTCCTCCACTTCTCTTCTCCTCTCTTGGTCCCTAGCTCAATCACAAAGGTGGTCATCCTCTATTCCTACATCAAAATGATCAATTATTACCCTAAATCAACATTAAATACAAAAGAACAATCATGAAGATCAAACTAAACAAAAACATACAAAATAAGTCCTAAAATATAACAATAATAACCTATTATGCTAAAAACACATGCCAAATATATACTTAGAGAAATACACACTAATGCACAACCATCAAATATCATGCTATAAACATAAACTAATTACCATTCATCAAATTCTCGTACATTTATTAAGTACTTACTTGTCCTCAAACAAATTAATTTCATCACTCTCAAATTAAATAGGTGTCAATTCTATGAAAGAATTTAATAAATCAAATCAATCAAGACTCTCCATTATTGATTCAATTGCAGAGTTCATCAAGTTGCTAATCATTTAGCTATTTGCTTCAAGTCATAAACCAATTCAATTCATTCCATAATCCTTCAAATTTTAACTCAACCCATATAATTCAACCTAATTCATGAAGCAAACATATATGAGAAACATGCCTCAACTTTCAAACGTTTTTCTAACCCTTATTAAAAGAAAACCAAAGCATTATCTTTAAATTAACACATTAGCAATTAATAACTTATTTGAAAAGTCAACTAACTTTTTCACATGAGAGTAAGCATCTTTTTATGAATACTCTTGGTTATTTAATTAAGTCCCCATTTTAAATGACTACTAACATCAGTCTTTAACTTCAACATTTACATAGTTAGAAGCTAATATAGTGAATTTTTTCAATGCTAACTTTTTACACATTTTGATTTCTTTCTTATGGGATACTAAGAATGTTTAAAAATGATTCACTTCTAACTCAATCGTATGTCTAAATTATATTTTAAAAGTATCATAATGCAAATAAAATATTTATTTTAAAATTAAGAAAGTAAATTAAAATTAATTTAATCATCAATCCTCTTTACTATTTGTCTAAACAAATCAAATCAAAATAATAACCAAATTTATAATGAATCATCTCAAATAATATTTTTTTAAAGTTAAAAATTTCCCAAAATTGTTCCCTAGTAATTTAATTATAAAAAATTTGAAAAGCATAAGCAATTAATTAATTCCCTCCCCATATTTGAGTTGCATGTTGCCCCTAAAGTAAAAACATATAAAAACAATAAAAATTTAAAAATAAGGGAAATGAGGATAAGATAACTAATACTCACCTAATAATAAAAGACTTTATAGTTACATTATGAGAATTACAAACTGATGGTATATCACACCATATAATAATGAAAGAACATCAAAGTACACTTGAATACATCCTAAATATATCTTAAGCATTCTAATAAACTATCAACTCTTAGACAGGATCTCTCTTCGCACAATTACCAATTTGTTTAGTTACGGTTTCTCTAAAATCACCTAACTTGTATTAATCCAATCCAATCATTTTTATTTAGTTCACCCTCTCAATTTATTACCAAATTATGCAAGAAATGCAACAAATCATAATACCCAATTTAAATAACACAAAATCAACTTGGATAATATTATATCAAAATAAAATCCCAAAGGAGAGTTTAAGGAACATCAATAATTCAAAGCATGTCATCATACTATCCATCTTAATTCTATACATAAATAAAATCAAAACGAATAGAAAATAACGACTTGGAATAGATGATGGAAGGTAGTGACGTCAAAAAACCTCCTGATCCGGGAAGCATGTCGAGTTAGCTTCATCTTCCTCTTCCTTATTCTTCTCTCTCTCTCTCTCAGTATTCTCTCTTTAGGGTTTCAAGTGTGGCTACATGGAAAAGCTCTCTTTTTCTCTTCACTTATTATTCTTTAAATAATCTTTTATGTTTTGGGTAATCCTAGGGTTTTTTGGGGGTCGAAAGGTCCAAAAAATTCCTCGAAACGTGAAATTTGTAAGTGTCTGAGTGTCTGCCCAATGCAGGCTACGATCGTGGCTTACATTTGAGCCTTTTTTTCATGATCGTGGCATACAGGCCATGATCGTGGGCCATTCTTGGAGCTTCAATCATGATCATGGCAAGCTTGCCACGATCGTGGGCTTGTGTTATGACTTGAGTTCCCTCTGAAACTCCTTCGTTCTTCAATATTGTTTCATTCTTCAATATTGGCCCTGTACACTAGCAAACACATCAAGGTACTTCAATAACATAATATTTAAACTCATAAACTTGTACTAACCCATAATGTAGCATCCCACTCTTGCAAGACCCAAACTCGACATCGAGGGTGATATCCGAGTCCGCGTCTCACGAGGGTGGTCTGCTAGAACAGTCAAAACGGTTCAAAAACTCAGTATGACATTTTTTTAAAAACATATCCACATCGGTATTTATGCGGAAACAATATACACGAACAATTCAATGGCCTCAGGGCCCTTTTCATAAATCCCATTTATATCAGTCAGTGAAT
>JANJEY010000005.1:25561886-25576559 GCA_024703695.1 Erythroxylum cataractarum | reverse complement strand
TAGCAGCCAATACTAGAGACATGGATCTACAATTTATCTGAAGGAGCTGATCGACAATTTAGCCTCTAAGACTTATAATTTCTTGATTTAAGTTAGGTATAGTGTTTAGTCTCGGTTTTGTAATGGTCTGAACAGACTTCAGTATTTGAGAGATATCTTGAGCTATAGAGCTCTGATCGATCTGATTCTTGAAGCGATGGATTTGTAAGACATAGAGGGACATTTATCTAGAAGAAAGGTTTATCAAATGGCTTCATTTACCTGATCGAAGTAAGGAGTGAATGTGTCAGCTTTTAGGAAGGGCATTTTTGGAAGATCACTTACGCTGTTATGTTATAAGACTTACATGTAAGGGCAAATTGGACATTATGTACTCATTAATGGCATTTTGGTAAATACGAAGAGTGGGCTTTAGTATATATAAGGAGAGAATGCACGACACTTAGATAGAAATATAGCAAGAGAAGAAAAGAAAGAAGAGAAAGAGAGAGAAGAGAGAAGAAGAGAAACACTTCCGGCTATGGTGAAAAAGAAAGAAGAAGCGAAAGAAACTAAGTTTTCGAAATTTTGGGGCTTCTACCATGATTTTTGCATGGATTCTAAGAGAAAAAGATGGAAGAAGGTAAAATCTTCCTTTCAAGCCCAATAAATTCAAAATTTGGATGAGAAATGAGGTAAGAGAAAATTTTGAGTTTTGAGTTTTTCTTCAATTTTTGGTTTAGAATAATGGAAAATATTTGAGTTTTTCTTGAATTTTTGGTTTAGAATCATAGAAAATAGTATGGGTTTGTGGATTATGAAGTCAACTTTGGTGAATGCTTAGTTTAATTGGTTCAATTTTGGATAATGGTGAATTAGGGTTTATGCCCAATTTTATGAATTGGGAATTTTGGAAGCTTTTGGTATAGGTAGCTTGGAAATATGATGGGTTTGAGTTTTTAAATTTTATTTTGGTGATTATGTTCTGTATGATGTTCGATTTTGGATGATAAATTAATTAGGATTTATGTCATTGAATTAGGTAAAATTAAGGAAGGGTTGTGGAGAATTGATGCTTTGGACAAGAGACAGAACCTTTGATCCCTCGGGTAGTTTGCAAAGAGAAGAGGCATGGTGAACAAGTCAAGCCTCTATGCAAGGAAATCGAGGTGGGTACCTGTTTATAATAAAATTTATAAGCCACTACTACTTTCTTTAAACAAAGAGATTTTCTGATTTAAATTGCATCATAAATGTTGCATCATTGTATGAATGATTTAAAGAAACCATTTTTTATTTGAAACATGAACTTTTGATGAATTGCAAAAGACATTTGTGTTATGCATTGAAAGATTTCATGGCATTTTGTATATTCAAAAAAAGAGCATTCGATAAATTGATTCGGGCATGATATGTGCTTTTGTGTGGGAGAGAGAGGAACGTTTCATTAGTCACGTGCACGTTGATGTATAGCCTTCTCCCAGCTGCCCGCTTGAGGCCACGAAATCCTAAGAAATCGGACTCGTTTTGTTCACGGTATAAACATCAGTTTATCCGTTTCGTTCCACGGAACTCTCGAGTCGTTATGTGTGCATTTAAATTGTGAACTGTTATGATTGACGCATCCATGTTTTGGAAATTGTGATTTCGACTACTGTGAGAAAAGAAATTTTGAAAATGTGCTTTATGGGTTTCAAACAAAGTTTCTGCAAGAAAAGAAAAGAAAAAGCATTTTTAAAGGTTTTGCTTATTTATTTTTTATAAACTATTACCCACAAGCTATAAGCTCACCCCTCCTTTCATCCCCATCTCTAAGTATTTGAGTGGGAGATCGGATGAAAGACGGTCAAGACATCATTTCAACTTTTGCATGTTTTTGTAATATGTATAATTTGGATTTTGGTAACTGGTTTTGTATCATGGCTTGAAAGTGCCACTTTTGTTTGCTATTAGAGTATGGAATTGAAGTATGGATTTGTATAGGAACTAGCATAGTGAGTGATTTATGTGAATGATACGGTATGCTTATGATATATAAATTATGATTGTATATGGATATGTTTGATTGTTTTAGGGAAAAAGAAAAGTAAGAATAATAAGATGTTTGACAGATGAATTATTGGAATTGTATATTTTTATATAAGAAGAGTATTATGATTTTGAGCTTTGGATTGAGGTTATGGAATTGATAAATTCCAAATTGAAAAAGTGTATCACTTTGTAAGAGATTGAATGCATAAGAAAGAAAGAAAGAAAGAAAAAGTTATACCGGATTTGATTGGTTTAGATTAGATGTCTTAAGGTTTCCAACGCAAACGTTTTTCTTCGATAATTGTGTTCGGATATCGGGTTCAGTTTTGCTCTGTCTTTGATTCGTTTCACTTTTGTTCACTTTGTCTTCTGATTTATGTTTCCGCTTTCGAATCATTCGCTTCCGATTTGTGATTTGATTCGTATCCGATTTGTCCTTGCCTTATGTTTCGTTTCGTTGCTTTGATTCGATTCATATTTGTTCGTATTCGTATTCGATTTCGATTTATTTCCGCTTTCGTTTTATGTTTTGCTTTGTTCTCAGCTTCTTCCGTTTCTGCTTTTCCGGTCGAGATCGGATCCCAACACGAGTTCCCTCATAAACTTCTTCGTTCTTTGATATTGACCCTAAAACGCTAGCAAACATATCAAGGTACCTAAAAAATAAAATATTTAAGCTCAAAAACTTGTACTAACCCATAAAACACTTAAAACATAAATAATTAACAATCTAACACAATTCTAACTAAATACATAATAAATGATTGAATTAACAACTAAACACATATCAAACTATGTCCTAAAACATTATGCAATTTACTCTTATCAATATCTGGTACTTAATTTTCTCTAAGTACATTTGTAGATCATAATTTTCTTCATGGACTAAAAAGAGAATAATTCAAATGAAACTGTGGCATGAAATAAGGATTTGAAGAAACTAAAGACCTAAACGACTGCATATAGTGATCGTGTAAGTCTATGTAAACTATAAAGATTGAAGAATTCGCTTTTTGATCATCTGAAGTTACACTCCCATGTATGTTGATATACACAATTGTGTATACTGTCTGTGTAATTCTTTGTGCCTGTGTAAGTGTATATTATCTGTGTAATTCTCTGTGCCTGTGTAAAATTGTGAATTTATGTGTTTTTGAGTATATATGATTTCCTACATGTTTGTGTAAGTGACCATGAATGTCCTAGAAATCCTAAATTTTATCATAAAGGGATGTGAGCATAGACAAACAAAGTCGAGTATTAATATATTTTAAGTCTTGAGACACGTTTAAAGATGACAGTTCTAATCAAAGGATGAGGAAAACATGAAGAATACGTCAAGATTTTTTAATTCTTATTTTATTTATTTATTTATATTTTAATTAAGAACAAAAAATTTGTCATCAAGGTTAGATAATACAAAAAGGGTCACTACTAATATCTATAGTCTTCATAAAATCAACTCGTACTTTTCTGTGATAGTTACAACTACACCGTGTAATTGTGATAATTTTTAAATATTGATATAAACCAATATCAATCACCGAAAATACTATAAAACTATTAAATAACAAGCAAAACACTTTGAATACACATGTATAATTATAGTCAAATAAGCATTTATCAAGGTGCCTGCCATTCATGATTGAACTATCAATCATTATAAATATCACAACGAATCAGTAACTCCGATTGAGCTACCAAATAAATATTATCAAGCCTCTTGTTTAAAGATTCCAATTTTCCTCAAAGGATCAATCTAGCATAATCTCCCATAGTACATTAACCTCCGTATCATGCCATTGCGCTTAGTAGTTGTAATATCAAATACCTAAATCCTTATATTCAACCAACAAGTGTAAGATCAAGAAAGAAAATCATAAAAATAAATATAAAAATATTATATTAATAAAAATAAAGTGTTTTTAATATTTTAGTCCGTGATAACAATGTCAAAAGCTTTATTGTGATAATGTGTATCTAATTAAAACTATACTAAAGATTACTAGGAAAGTGCCCATATCATTCTTATAATATAGTTTAGGTGAATATAAATTTCGATCTTATGAGGACTAAAATTACTAGTACTAACTATCATTCTATTATCTAACTTACAATAACAACAACAATAATAACCTAGTGAAAACTTCGTTAATACGTTAGGTTTGGGGAGGTCTAGTAATATACAGCCATACCCTTAATTGGTAGAAAGGTTGTTTACAATATTCTATTATCTAACCTAATAAAAAATGATTAAATTAAAAGAAAAAGATTGAATTAAACCAATCTAAAGTACGAATCCAAAGAAATGAATAAGATTGAAGCAACCTATCAATAATAAGATTTAGATAATAGTTACACTAAAACCTTTCTATAATTATATTTATCTTGATTGAATGATTAAACCTATTTTATTGGATATATACAAAATTCTAAAGTTACAACCTTATTCTTTCTTAAGAGATATAACCCTTATCCTTGAGTTGATTAATTGAAATCTCTTTCTACCCAAAATCCCTAAATATGTAGATTTGGCTATAATCTAAAAGATTTATTTGGTCTTATCTCTAGGATTCCATATAAATATTATTAGTCATATCATGATTTATATTATTATTCATATCATGATTTATTCATACATTTGATTTCTCAATCCTTATATATGAAATTGAAATTTGAATTAACATGCTAATATATTTCAATTCAATACAGTATAAACATGAATAATTCATAATAAAACTTAGGTCTTTGATTAAATCAAGAAATCAATCCAAAATAATAGCTCTAAGGTTCATCCCATCTAGATATATATCCCGATTTAATCCATGCTCAAACAAAAAACCAATAATAAATAAGAAAGAATACAAAAAAGATCTCATTCTCATAGGTTTTGAACCATGATGTTCTTTATTGAATCTTGATGGAGCTTTTTTCCTTGCTTTAAGGTTTCTTTGTTCTTTGCCAAGATACTTGTTGATAGATACATAATTGATCATATTTATACCCCATATTTGATGTATTTTTGCTTAATATTTAATACTTTTATCATATATTTGGTACTTAATTCACTCCAAGTATGTTTATAGAGTACAATTGCCTTTACGAACTTAAAAGAGAAGAATTCAGGAAAAAAATACGGCATAAACAAAGATTCAAAGCAATAAAAGGGATACATGCTAGTGCATCAACCTGTGCACTTCTCTTGATTGTGCAAATTTGCGAATTCTAGAGATTTTGACTATGGATGATTCGTGCATCAGCCTATGCCTCGACCAAAATCGTAAAATTTACTAAAAGAGACGTTTTTCATAGGCAAATCAAGGTAGGATACATACAAAGGTGTTCTAAAACTCTCAAAGGTGACTCGAGGGGTTATTTCGATCTAGAGAAGTAGAAAACATAAATAGTTCATCAAAAGATCCAAGAGAATATAAGACAAACCTCTACCTCATAAGAATACTTGATAGTGTCTAGGTTAGATGAACCTTATGTGGATACTTTAATATGTTTTGATTCTTTTATTAATGCAATTGGTTTGATTGATATATTATAATCTAATTATGTTTCTTATTTATGTTCTAATAGATCCAAAATATTAGATCATAACTTAATTTCATACATAGAGATTGAGAAATCCTATTTATGAATAGATATATCGTAATTAGAAGGAGTTGATTGTAACCTTAGAGATAGAATGACATAAATCTTCCAGATTATGGTCAAACCTAATAAAGGGATTTACAAATCAGTAAAGCAATCCTATAAAATTTAACATAAGTAATTTAGTTGAAAACTTTAGGATTAGTTATTAGTAGAATCAAGGTTTACTATTAGCATACCATAGGAATTTTCAAGGTCCAATAAATCAACAAAACAATTGTATGATAGAAGATCAATATGTTTAGAGTTTTAGGGACATTTGAAACCTAGATACTAATTTTCTGATATTGATAGTTTTTTTGGGTACCAACGATAATTTTATTACGAAAACAAACAAAATTATAAACGCTAAAGATAGTGAAAGAATGAAACCACCTCCTAGGTAGGGTTCCTCATTCCCTTCACTCCAACGAATCTAGTTACATAAAAGCTCAAAAAAAAATTATCAGACTTACTTTTAGACCACGATAGTCTAACATTTTGTATCTAACACACAATTTAATCTTTTCAATAATGATGTTAGTACATCTTGAACTTTTCCTGAAATGAATATAGCTCTGTTCCTGCCAAATGAAATAAATCACAACACATGAGCTAGCTACTAGAATATACTTGATAGCTAGTGATTTTTACATCTATCAATCCATTGAAAACAACTTCGAAGTGTTGATTGATTGGAATGCCAACTAATCCATCTCTTAATAGCCAATAAGATAGCTTGTGATCTAGGACAAAGGAAGAACAGGTGAGCCATGGTTTCATTATCAAAATCAAACAGATGACATTTCATGGTGCCTTGTAGGAAACCAAAATGATGCAATATGTCTTTGGTTAGTAGTTTATTAGTAACTACAAACCAGGCAATAAAACAATGTTTAGGAAAATTTAACCTACCCAAGATAATTTTTGCATATCTGCATTTTTGAATTTTTGCTCTTAGGAGATCGTAACCATGAGCTACAGTGTAAATAAGACTACTACCGATCCATATTCCACTGCAGTTGTAAGTATAACAGAATTTCTCTTTAACCTTATTAAGCTTAGCCCAGTACCAGTTACAGTCCATCTTAGGCTTATAAAACCATAAATCAGTTCCTTTAAGATAAATTCGATTCACACACTTCACCCAAAGAACATCCTATTTTGTAGACACATACCATATATGTTTACCAATAAAACCAAATTCATAGTCTTGCAATCCTTGAAGTTAAGTCCACCTTGAGTTTTAGGTTTGAAAATGTCATCCCAAGCAATCAAACCAAACTTTCTTTTTGTGTCAAAAGCTCCCCAAAGAAAATGCCGACATTTTGCTTCAATTTTCTTAATCACACTTTAAGGAAGAAAGATACCAGCCTAATAAGTATTACGGGACATCAGTACTAAATTAATCAATTGTTCCCTTCTAGCATAAGAGAGATTCCTAGAAGCCCAGCTTTGAATCCTCTTTGTAGTCTTCTCAACCAATATGCAACAATCAGCTTTACTCCATTTTGTAGGAGATAGTCGTAGATGGATTGAAATATCTTCCATCTAAAATTCCTATACTAAGACTCAATGATAGTTTTGATCCATTTGAGGATATAGTGAAAGTTTTTTATATGTGGAAGCCTAAACCATTGAACACCTCCTAAATATGGAAAACTACAGGCAGTCTTGAAAATAGGAGGCTATCAAGAGTGTACGTATATTGGCAACAACACTGATACAAAAATCACAAGTCAAAGTCAACTAAATTTAACTATAGAAAATGGTGGAATACTAAATTTACATCCAACACTAACAAATAAGCAATGGATATACAAGTTACAGATTTTCCATTTAGAGGAAATATTTTCACATGGATAAATAAATATATTATTTTAGAGGAAAAAACTAGATAAGTATATAGCCAATTTGGAGTGGTTTCAAGCTTTCCCATAATCTCGATTAATATTCCCTAACCCTCTTTGCTTTACTCTCTAATAGTTGTTCACATGTATAATAGGTCCAAATGTTTCAAATAACTATTCAAATTTAACGACTTCCTTATTGGTGTAGAGGATTTTACTAAATCCATCCAAAGAGGACTCAATGTGGTTATATATGGCACTAAACAATTTATATACATGAAGAAACTCTAATGCATCAAAAATGAACTTAATGCACTCATATGGAAAGAACTAGCAATACTCGTCACCTTTTAGATATTGCTAATAACCAATTTGCCAAATCTCAAGCTAATTTATATCATAACCCTCTAATTATAAGAGAGTGAAATAATAAGCTTTATCTAGCTATCGTTAGGCCTTGAACTTTGACTACTCTATTATAAAATGAAGGTCAAGAATTTTGTGGCTCATTGAAGGGGACAATCACTCTCTCTTTTGTTTTTCATAGAAGTGTTATAGCTAGAAGATCTTCTAACATAATCATTTCCATTCAAGGGAATAATTAATTATTAATCTCACGATAGGATATCCTTGGAGAAGTAATGAATTACTTCTTTTCTATTTTGGGATCCTCTTCTATTGCCTAGTTTTCATATCTCCTAGTTTAAGAAATTGAGTATGTTCATTTAACTTTTGTTGAAATTGCTAACTTGTTTAGGCCTTTTAGTCCTTCTAAAATTGAAGAAGTTTTCAAATGAAAGATCCTTTTTATGGCCTCGGGGCCTGATGGATTAAACATAACTTTAAAGGAAAATAACGCCTAAAATTGGTAGAATGGTAAAAGATGCCATAAGGGAGTTCCTCAAAGGTAGGAAGCTATTAAAGGTAATAAACACAAAATCCATGACCTTAATTCCAAAGAGCAAGGATTATACTTCCATATTAATTGGTTGAAGATCCTCATTGAGTCTTATGAATGGTATGGATTTAGGTAATTCAACCATTGAGGAAACCATAATGCACATTCTTACAAAATTCACGTCTTTGTATAAGTAATTGCTTGGTCCATTGAGATAGGCTTGCCAAAATAATTTGCAAGGTGGCTAAGTACACTTCTTGTCCAATATTCCAAAGGGACTTCATGGATACATATCCCAATAGGAATGTTTTCTTATTTGATTTCCTCTAACTTTATTCCATGACTTCATAAATAGAGAAGTAAAGGTTTGTTGAGAACATGTCATGGACCAGCTTGAATAACCTTCTTAGCATCTTTAGGTGTTTCAAATTTAAAGAGAAAAAAAACTTCATTATTTACAAATACCTCCAACAACTCATGTAGTTTCCAATTATGAAAGGCCTATTGCTTCTATCGAAAAAAAGTAGAGTATAGTATAACTCAATCTGTATGCACCTGCTTTCAAGATTTCCAAGGGTGGGGAAACAATCCTCTAGTCAGCAATTTTAGAAGGTGGAAAATAAATCAACTTAATCTTAGGTCTTAGATCACTAGCTACCTAGATCTAAGACTTGACTTACATCTACATTCTGATCAACATTTGATGAAGAACCATGTATATCTTTGGAAAGAAAAGGTTCAGCACGTAGAGGGATGCTGAAGTTCAAGGGTAGCAAGAACTTGAAGGTAAAGTTTTTGTAGGTACACCTCAAAAGCTGGATCTCTTAGAGGTACTCAAAGAAAAAGAAAGCAATACAAGAAAGCAAAGAAAATGGGAAAATAGAAGGAGAAATGTGTGTGTGAAAAGGTGTTGTTAGGGGTTGAGCATAAAGGTGGCAGAAAGAAGAAAGCAAATGAAACAACAGGAAGGAATAATCAGAAAGGAGATAAAGATAAACAGAATTAGGCATTGTTTCAAAGGAAAGTGCATGACTAGTAAGGTAGCAGTTCATGCAGAGAAGCTCGAGAGAGCTTCAGCAGCTCCATCAACATCTCACTCTAATGAAGGGTAACTTATGATAACTTTTCATATCCTTTCTTACGATTATTTTATTTTAGTATTGTTTTCTTTATTTTTAATTTAATTTCCATTATATTTTGTTTCTTTCCTTTAAAAAAAGTGGAAAGAAGAAGGATAAGAGTAGAGATATTCTTTCCAATAAAACAAGTCACTGACATGTCATATTATTTTTAATAAAGAAATAACAAATTAAGACTTTTAAATAGGCAAGCTTATGATTTTGGAAGGAAAAATATGCTTTATTATAATAGCATTTCTAAGCATATATAAAAAGCCAATGTAATGACTTAAGCTAGTGAAGTACAAAACATTCTCCACCTCAATTAATAATCAAATTTCTTTTTGAGCGTTTCACTAAGCTTGTGCTTATCTTTGTAGGCAGTTAGATAATATCTTATTTTGCTGCATATTAAGTTACAAATGGTTTCTTTGTTCATGCTTTGATTATGGAAATTTCTTTTATTTCTTTCATTCCATATGCTAGATATTAACTAGGCTGGTGCTACCTTGTAAGCCCACATATCTCTTTCTGATATGAATTTACTTGTGATGTTCCAATCAACTATCTCTTTTTAGCTTGTAGATGCATTGTCCAAGTTGCATAGTTTTAGAATTTGGTTCTAGATGAATGTTGTATAAGGCCATTGAAAGAATAAATGCTCATTAGACTCCATGAATGTTTTGCATAAAATACACCAATTGGGGATTTGTGCAAACTTTGCAATTATGCTCATTGTTGGAAACATATCCTCTATTACTAGCCACAATAAATGGAAAGCTCAAAGTTGATGATGTTTATGCCAAAGCAGCTTGTACCAGTTGACTAAGTTGTTTGATCGAATGACTACTTTTTTTTTTTGCATGAGTCAATAGTGAATTTGCCTGATTTAGTTCTTATCCATATCATAACATCATCATCATTGTTCACATTGAAGTTTGTGAGGAACTTATTAGAGTTGTGGAGGATGTAAAGCTAATATTATTTTTGGATTGGAGAGTAGTGAGTAAGCTTCCTGGAGTAACTCCAAACGCCTAAAAAGAGTCCAATGATCTAACCAAGATGAGGCTTCAAGTCCATTACCTACCACATTGAAACATTCCATTCTATCCCTAGCTTTAAGTAAGAATTTCATATTATTATGTTCATTTATAATTAGCTAAAGAACTTAGTTGAGAAAATTTAAATTTTCTTATTATTAAATTAAAAATAAGACTATTACATAAATCAATTAAGTTACCTTTGTTTCAAATAGAAAAAAGTGATGTTTTATCTATAAGTAACTTTAATTTGAAATGAAAAACTTTAAATAACTTTAAAAGTAATAATCTTTTTTCCTATATTGTATAACTCAATTGATATTATATAAAAAAAAAACCATTTTAAACTTATGATACCATTTTATAGGATGAGATAACCCAATTGATATGATGATTTAGGAACCTAATCCAATCCCAAAGAAGGTGGAGAAAAAAGAAAGTTTAGCAACAACCAAAAATCTAATCATTTCTTGGATATTACACCTTCCTAAGTAAAGCAAACTTTTATAATTGTGCCCCGAAAATGTCTCACATTATTGAGTATATTTTTAAAAAAACTTACAATAACAACAATATCTTAATATGATACCAAATATGATGTGGTGATGATTCCCAGATGATCAGTGAGCAAAGTGAAATACTTTGAAGTTACTTGAGTATAGTATCGTCTTCAAAGTAGGGAGTATTCACACTTGAGTAACTAGGAAGCGATTTATTATTATTGAACTGAATATGAGTACAAGATAGAAAAGGGAGGATTTCGAAGAGTTTTTGTGTGCTCTCGATGTGTCCTCTTAGTTACACACTAAGGTCTTTATATAGAGACCTTCAGACTAAAGGAAATTAAGTCTAAAAGAAAAATAATTGAACTACAACTCATCAATCCGGGTGCTTCTTTGGGCCCTCGTAGTCGATTGGTGCAAGTGTCTTCAATAATTTTCCTTTTGACGTAGCAGATTCCTTTCTTTAATAATGCATTCAATAATTCACATATATGACAGTGGATTATACAGTGATTCCACTTATTGCTTGTACGATTTTTCTTTTTAAGTCAAAAGACTTATGATGCTGTTGGCTACTTATTCCTTTTTAACCGGCCACTGTCCCCAGCCTTGTCGTTTTAGGGATCTTGTGCCAGCTGTTGATCCAGCTGTGCGGTAGCAACGTGGATTTCTGGTTTCTCTTTCTTCATCAGATTCCTCTGATTTCTGTTGATATGCTTGTCCATATCCTTCTTGACACTGACTATATGGCTTTGTTGCTGTTAAATCAAGCTTTTCTTGTTCATGAATTACTTCTTGCTCCAATTGCTCCTTTCGTAATTCATGAATTGTTCCTTCTAATTCATCCACTTCTTGTTGTAGACAAATTATTTCTTGATCATATATTTCAGCAAGTGGTCCTGATCTTGGTTCTTTTTCAATAAAAATTTCTTCATTGATATTATTATATTTCATCATATACTCAAGCGCATCATTAAAGGCATAGAATCCTTTAAATTTTGGTTTGGCCAATAAAGTTATTTTCTTGAGCAATGTTGAATAATAAAAATATATTCCTTTATCTGGACCATTAATTAAGGCATAGTAAGAATAACTCTTACCAAGTGGAGGCTCCATAATTTTGCTGAAATAATATTGCAATGCACAACAGGCGTTATGCTTTTGTCTACTGCTGTTAGCCTTCCAGATTGCGTCCAACAAGTATTGTTGCTGTTGATCAATGGGTAGATTATCCAAAGGTCTGTATGCTTTTGGATCATATGGATCCGAGATTGGTAATTGGGTTGAGCCAAAGCGGCAAAACCTCTGTTTATTTCTTTCCTCAATTTTAATAGGTGAGGCCCTTTTCTTTGTTGGGCTTACAGCCTTTCTTACCAGCTCTTCTATTGGAAAGTATCCTGCAAGACCTTCTTTAGCAGGCCTTGAGCTCGATTCATCTTCTCTTTTGGCAGGCTTTGAACTTCTTCTATGGCTGGTACTAGATTCTTCAGTATCAGATTTTGATTGTTGCTTAGCATTCCATAAGTCTTCCAGGGTTCTGTATCCTTTGACTTGTTTTCCTCTGAAATCCATGATACTGCAAGTTTAGTCACAATACGAGAAAGTTGATCAGCCAAGAAATTTCTTTGTCCCTCAATATGTTCAAACTTGATGGTTACTCCAGTTCCTGTAATAAAATCAACAAAATTTATCCACCTAAGCCTAGATGGTTTATTTTGTGCCTGTTTATTATAGAAACTAATTATTGCCTGACAATCAGTTCTTAAAGTTATTTCTTTTTGATCTAAATAATGGATCTTAAAGGAATTCAAAGAGTTAATGCAAGCAGCTATCTCTGCATCTATAGTGGATTTGATAGTATCAAATTTTCCACTAGCGTATGCAAAAATTCTTTCTGTACTCCTTGAGTTTTCTTTATTTGCCTTCCATTTTGCTATACCACCCCATCCTTCCATACATCCATCTGTTTCCAGTATAATGTATGATCCCGGCGGAGGTAATTCCATTTCTGGCAAATTGTTGACTATGTGCTTGATTCTTTTGACTAATTCCCAATCAAGATTAGTCATTCTTTTATCAGCATTTGGAGCTGTTTTATTATAGAGGGGGCCAACTAATATTCCTAATTTAGGAATATAACTTCTGGCATAATTTAATATGCCAAGCCAAGATCTTAACCCCTTCTTTTTTTTTAGCTTTTCTTCAGGAAATTCAGATAATTTCTGAATTATATGGGTTTGTAATTTTATTTTTCTGTTTCCAATGACTGCTCCAAGGAATTCTATTTCTGATACCCCAACCACCATCTTTTCTTTGGATAATATTAATCCATTTCTTTTGCAAATATCAAAGAATATTTGCAGATGTCTTTTATGATCCTTAGCTGTTTCCGAGAAGACAAGTATATCATCTATATATGCTGCTATGAATTCTTCATGTCCCCTAAAACAGTGATCCATTTTTCTTTGAAAAACAGCCGGAGCGTTTTTCAGCCCAAATGGCATTACTAGCCATTCATAAAGCCCATCTGGTACTATAAAAGCAGTCCATTCTATTGAATCTGGATCCATTGCTATTTGATGGAATCCACTTTTTAAATCGAATTTGCTGTAGATCCTGCTTGTCCCAATCTTCTTTATAATAGTGTTGATCCCTGGGAGAGAATATTGATCTTTATGAGTATTGTTGTTAAGTTTTCTATAATCGAAAACCATTCTTTCTTTCCCATGTTGTGATTTTCCTGTAATTGGATCAACTGTAGTACCAGAATATACGATCATTGCCATAGTTCTATGTCTTGAATTTGAGGGTCTAATTACTCCCAAATCTAATAGAACTTTGACATGTTTCTTGAATTGAGCTTCCATCATGGGTGTAACATGCTTCAAAGGTTTGTCTTGGATAGTTAAGTCTGGATTAATGATATCCAGTTTGCATGTTATTTTATTTTTCGCCCAATGTTTCTGTGGATTTTTCCCTATGTATTCCAGGGATTCCAGTTCCTTCAGTATTTCTTGTATTTCTTTTGTATACTGAGGTATACTTTTCCCAATGTTGTAATATACCATATCTTTTATGGTATAATACTCTTCTATTTCTAGTTCCAACTCTGGTATAGCCATTTGAGCCATGTTCAATACCATGCTTGTTGAAACTTTTGATAGATTCTTGTAGAAGGTAACAGTTGTTCCTTCTAATCTTATTCCTCCTTTCTGAGCCCTGATGAAGTTACATCCAACAATCATTTGTATACCATCCTGCTGATTCATAGGTATACAGAAAGTAAATGGTATTCTGTAATTATTTTCTCCTATCATCATAATACCATCTTTAAGCTTGTATTCTGACTTGATTGTTGACTCTATTCCATAGATCATAATGGGCCATTTTGACTTTTCTTTTGCTTTTTCTGGAATAGCATCAATTTTCACACAACACCTTGTTGCTCCTGTATCCAGAATTGCTCTTAATGTGAATTCTTCACAATCAGCTATTTTGAAAGTAATATCAAAATTATACAGCTGATTATTGATCTTTTCTTGCGATCCTTTCTTTATACCTTCTGTTAAGGTAAGTATATTTTCTTTGTAGTCAAAACAACTACCTTGTCTTTCT
>JANJEY010000005.1:25528012-25543278 GCA_024703695.1 Erythroxylum cataractarum | reverse complement strand
ATGCAATTAGCCTCTAAACTATCATCACAATTGTTTCATTTAACCAAAACCCATGATGTTATCAAGATACTTACTTCAAAGCTCTTTCAAATCACAAGCAACCCTAGCTCTTCCATAAACACTATCTTCACCTTGGTAAGGTGGAATAGGTTGGATAAGAAAGAAGGCAAAGTCCAACGTTGAAGCTTTAAAGAAGAAAGTGTCGTAAGGCATAAACAAAGAAATGAAAAAAAAGGAGATGAAGGAGGCTATGTATATGATGGAGAACTTCCATCTAAAACACTTTTAATTCCTTCAAATGAGAAGTATCGAATGGCTAAATGAAAGACCCAATTGTGGTATTTCATGTAACAAATTTCGTGGCCTAATTTGTAGTGGGGCAAGTGACACATATCACTTGCCACGTGTCACTTCCTTATGATTCCAATTGGTCCACTTTCGTAACTAGTCCATTTGGTCTCCAATTTTTACTTCAAATTCTCCCCAAATTTCAATGGTTCAGATTAATAAATTAAAAAATTATGTATTTAAAATTCCAGTGCCATTTGATAGTTATTTTCAGTACCAGAAATTCAATCAGTTCGTCACATGACAATTTTTTTAGTCCGAAAATTTTCTCCGAAATTTCCCAGAAAAATTTCTAAAATTCTAAAAAAAATGCAAAACTCACAAAACCCACTCTAATTAAATTTTCAAGCACTAAAATCCTAATTTTCACAAAAATCACATTTATAGACACATATGTCGGGAAATGTCATGAATGCATGTACAATCATGTACATGTGCAAAAATTTCTATTCATGTATATATGGAGGCCATATTATGCATGAACATAGCAAAACACTTGTAATTACTCCTAACATGTTCCAAATTATTGTTTTACCCTTCCCATCGGTGATGAGATGTTACATGAAAAATTCTTCTTTGTTAATTGTTGTAGATTTGTTGGTGGGACGAAGGAGACTACAATACTAATAGCACAAGTGTCAGCTATGATCGTTGAAAAGAGCCACACTATGCTCGAGAAAGTTCAAAACAAAAGGCGGGTAAGGAGCATATCATTGCTAAGATCGTGGAGGATCAAGGTAACAGGGAAAGCTCAACGAATGGAGCTTTTCTCAACATGTCTTTGATGGACACAATGAGCCTTGAGAAGATGAGTCCAAGTGGAAGCAAAGACAACTTCGATGGATTAGGAAAATGGTACGTGGGTGAAATGCCAATCGATATGAAGACTTGCTACTGCCTTCAAGAGCTGACTAAGGAGTTTTTGAAGCAACCACTTATGGAGGAGTGCCAACAGACTAATTTGATGAGGTCGTCGAATCCATTTGGTGGGGTGGTTTGTTAAACCCTTAAACTTCAAAAATTTCTTAGCAACTTTTACGATGCGCCTTAGGTGGAAGTTAGTTGGATTACAAGCATGAGGGAGGCATGCGAAAACACTAAGGCAAACATGGGCAAGCAGGATCGGACTTGGTGCGATTTTGGTAGAGTCTCAGACCTTGTGGAGATTAACTTAACCCAAGCTAAGGACTTGATAGACTAAGGACTTGACCCATGCTCGGATAAATGGACCATGACTAGCAGATTTGTTGTGAGAAGCATTAGATCAGGTCAGTGTGTTATGTGGGCTTCAACAAGATCATACTGCATCATCAACAAATAGAGATCGTGGGAAGATCTTAAATGATGTTGCGACAATTAAGAGTTAGAGTTACAGTGGGACTCAATATCTGAAGATAGTGAGATCTTCGAGGATAAGGGTGCTAATTTCCTATTTGAATGTAAACTTTATCTTTCTATTATCTTGTAGATTTTATTTTATCAGTTGGAGTTCTATTTGGATAGGGGTATCATCCAATTAGTCTATGTGATATAATTTGATAGAGATAAACGTGATCTTAGCACGATCTTAGGCAGTTTGTTTTAAGTGAAATTTTGAATGTAACTTGGCTTCTAAGTTAGAGTGCCTATATATAACTCATTCCAGCTTTGCTCTCCTTATTTAGTCAGAGAGAGTATTCCTTGTATTCTTTTGAGTGAAAGTAATATAAAGGTTGGTTTTACCGTATCTCTCTTGTTTAATTGTTGCCTTTATCTTCTTATTGTTTCTGTAGCATTGTTTCTTTGAGTGTATGAGGTAAACACTTCGAGGATCGTTGAAGACTGAAGTCTCACTTAAGTGGACCTAAGTGAGATTGTCGTACAAAGGGTGTTGTTGGCAATTAACTTCGGTGAAAGTTTGAGTCCTAAGGTGACATTTGTATCACTTATCATTATATAACATAGTTACCTTTTCACTCTAGTCACTACGCCACAACCTTATAAAGCCGACATAAAAGCAACACACTGATAAAAAAAAAACATTAAATTTGTATACACAACATGATCATAAATTTATAAATGAAATAAAAATAAACTTGTCCCTGAAATTGTTTTCTTAAAATTTGCAACACACAATAATTTGATTTTTTAACAATTTCTTTGTGGCATACAACTATGCCTTTCCTCTTTGGAAGTGAGACAATCATCAATACACGTGTAGGAGACATTAAGAAAAATATGCCAAAAGAAAAAAAAAACACTGAAAGGATTTGGACATAAAAAAGTCATCAACTCATTCTTTTACATTATTGATAAAATTTTCAAATACAAACGATTAAAGTTTACCATTTCGTTTAAAAATTCAGACATAACCATTACAACTATAGACTTATTCTTATGCATAAATATTTGTATTCACACATCAAAAAATAAATTAACTTCCTAAGACCTTTGTAAACTTAATCCAACTCAATTTAGATTAGATACTCAATTATTGTATTGTGTAAGTGAGGACATTTATTGTAATGCATTTTGATTCTGACTCATTATCTTATCTTATACTTTACGAATGAAAATGTTTAGAAATCTTTATAAGACTGTCCCAGGTTAAGTTCTTGTTAGCTTTTCTTTTACATGGCTGACATTGATAATATACAAAACATTGTCCAATGAGCTTGTCATTTTTTTCCTCTTCACAATTAATTGTTATAGAATGGTTGTAATTTCGATTTTTTAGTCAATGAAATAATAAATTTTCACATTTAAATCATATTGTCTTATTATTTTTTGTAGTTAATTTAATTGGATATATATTATCATTATTAAATAATATTGAAAATATTACAAGTAGTAATAAAAATACAGTGATATGTATTAAAAATTACAAAAAATTTAATTTCAAGTTAAATAAGATAAAATTTTATTAACAAAAGAGTGTTAATAAAAATATATTAATATAAAAATTTGATGCTAATAAAATTTAATGTTTTAACAAGAAAAAAGGATGTCTTATATTTAGAGATCAAGAAAGTTAATGTCTTAGTATTAATGTAAATTGTTTGCTTGTTTTAAAGTAGGCAATATCACAAGTATATAGATCGTATATTATAGTATATAAGATATCGTTTTAAATAGGATTGCATTAATCACCTAATAATTTGAATGCGCTTTTTCTAACGTGATAAAATATTGAATTATTCAAAATAAACTAATAAAACTTAATAACTGAAATTAGTAAAGATAACAATAAGAGTGAGGTTAATCAATAATGGAAACATAAGGGTTATTCTATTCTTCTTTTTTTTAATCTTCCCTTTATCTTATTAATTCAATTATGTTTGATCCTAGATATTATAAGGTTTGGATTACTTTCTCTTAAGCTTCACATGTTTAAAGTGACTTACATGATCGTGTAAGTCCATAATTATTTCATTCCATGCCAAGATTGCACCCAAATATACCTCCTTTGGGCCTATGAAGGCAATTATTACCTAAAACACAATTGAAACTAATTAAGTATCAAAAATACTATAAAACTCTTAAATAACAAGCAAAATACATTCAATATATGTATATAAATATAGACCAATAATTGTCTATCAAATATCTCCAGACTTAAAATTTTTCTTGTCCTCAAGCAAATCATAGTCTAATTCATCAAACCTATAACATTCATCCCTTATTAACCTCAATTTGTCCATCCATACTCTTCATCGTCATCTCACATCAATCAAATTAACATACAATTATATTCAAGTCATTATAAAACCAATGTTTATATAAAATCAAGAATAATCACAGTGAAAATCTTTTTGAAATCAAAAATGCAAATTTTACACCCTCACCAAGGATTTACTTAATGTACTCAAAGTGTTTAGGGTGAAAAATGTAAGAATAGAAGGATTCTTAACTATAAGCTTGCAATAAAATCATATTTCCACCACTTATAGGTAAACAAGAAACAAAAATCAAAAGGTATTATTACAGGGTTTTAATGACGCTTAGGTTAGGGTATGATGGGGATAATAAAAAAGGGTGATAATATTAAAGGATATTTATATAAACAAAATTACCTACAACTTATTTCTTTAAAATATAGGTTCTTCATATTATGATTACATTGGAACCAAAATTTTAACATTTTTTATGCTCACAATATATATTATTAATTAATTATTTTTTGAGTTATCATTTACCAACAATTAAAGAAATACTAGACCTTTTCAAAATTTTAAGTTTCAAGCAATAACTTAATGTAAATAACCTTCATGGTTCACAATAATAAAAACACTTTAAGATAAATAAGGTAAAGGCTAATAATATGGTTGTAATCAATGAAAAGGCTCAGTCTCAAAATTGGTTACTCTGAAGGGATAAAATATAATAAGATAATAAACAAGAAAATATGATAAACAAAGGTTAAATCTAAATGCCTTTATCATTTAATGCTTCTAATTTAACAAATGTGATATTAATATGAATAATAAAATAAAGTTTTAGAATTATCCAACTATGCATGATAACACACATGGAAGAATAAAAGAGCTTAAATAATGATGTATTTGCTTTCTGGATAAAAATCTCACAAAAATGATTTTGTGTGTAAATAATATGCAATTTTGATTCAAAATAATTATCTTAATAATTACTAAAATGATATAACTTATAAAAGCAAGTCTACCTTTTGCATATTAATTCAATTCAATAATCAATAATGATCTAAGGTATTTTGGATTGATTTATCTAACTCGGGATATCAGTTAATAAGATTTAATAAACTTAAGAAAATTGAATTTCCTTCCATACACTGAAAATTGTATTGTCCTCAATGTACATAATGTAAGCACATAAAAAAATATAAAATAAGAAAAATTTGGGATAGGTTTATTAGTACTATTCTGAATAAGAATGTCAAGTCCTGAAGTGAAGAAGATCCATCCTACACATGTATAAATATCTAACCTTGAAAAATATAAACAAAGAAGATAAAAAGATAACAATTAATAAAGAAAATAAAGTAAGAACATTGAAGAAAAAACATTGGAATACAAATATCATAACATAAAAAATAGATCAATTATTCATAAAATAAAAGAAAAACATAAAAAAGAAAAAAAGAAAGAAAAGACTCAATACAAGCATCCCTTAGTCTTTTTGGGATCTAGCATAGCCGTCAAAGGAGGGTCCTGGGTTGTATAGCCTCAAATTACTATGTAGCTGAAGATTATGTAGTTGCTTTAGATTGTGGAGGTAGGAAAGACATTTCAAATTGGCCTGCCATTTGCGTCAATAGTTCCATTAGCCATCTAGCATAACCTACTTCGCATCTACTTTGAGCATTGAGCTACTTTATCCACTTTGTAATCGCTATTTGTTGTGCTCAAATAGTACACTAAACACCTAGGATTTGCTTCATGTATTTCTTTAGTCAAGCTATCTTCAGCTGGTTCGGTTGTGGTGTCTGCTTTAGGTACTTCCGCACTAACCTCCTCCTGTGCGACTCCTCCCGTTTAGGATGGTGATGAGCTCGGTTGTGATGACTACTCAGCTATGTGTGGAGCCTTATCTCCTCTCAATGCTTTCGAATTTTTGAGAACCCCAATCAGGTGGTAGATGTCGCCTATAGTTCCCTCCCATTTAATACCATATGCATATGTTTCATCACATCCAGGTTTAGAATTGTTATGGTACCAACAATTTGCATCACTACTAGTCTATCAAAGACCGCCATCCTCTGTGTAGGCCTTGTCACATAATTTATGATACATATCATTCCGATCTTCTTCTCCTCACTCTAACACCAAATGAATTGGGCTAAAGCATTCCCCAGATATATTAGCATTCGCTCACTCATGCTTCACAAGTAGAACATGTCTAAATTCCTGACTACTCCAAAGCTATCACCCAGTGTGCTCAGCTTATGACTCAGAATTTCATGCATGTATCTGAGAGTGAGGTGTCATAGAGATGATGCCTTGTATCTACTAGGGTTGTAGTCATTATCCTTGCTAATAATGCTTCAAAATTGGTGAGAAGACATCTCATAGGATAAGTCTATCTGCAGGGCTACATTGTTTGACATTCCTATGAACTCCTAGCTGTATAACCCCATCATGATGAAGAACTCCAAGTAGCTAATGCGAACCATCTCCCCTACTAGCTAGAAATGGATCGTGTTTGGCTAGTCCTAGTTGTAGCAGCCTTTCTTAAAGAATGCAGAGACCACCTTGATTGTTAGCTCCTAGTACGAGGGCTCTACGACCTTGAAGAATTAAGACCATGCTCTAATATTGATACTGCTGGACCAAAATGACTTGCTCCAATGCCTCCTAGTTAATGCTTCGACCAATCTTGAAATTCTTCTCCTTGAGTCGTGGATATTGCTCCTCATAGGCTGCGACATTAAATAGTAACATCAGAGGTTGCTTAGGTGACTGGACTACGTCAGCTTGCTCATGTTATGGACAAGATCCCCTCAGGTCTCTAGAGGACCCTTCTCCTCGTTGCCTCTTCCTTGATGCCTTTTTTACTCGTCTCGGTCTCAAAATTGTACTTGAAACTTTAAATAAATGTTAGAAAATAAAAAATAAAGCATGAAAATGTGACAACACACTATAAAAGGAACATTAAAAGAATAATAAAATCAAAAACAAATTATCTAACATAAATAAATAAGTAATAAAATACAAGAATAAAATAGTCAAGCACAAAATTAAAATTACAAATATTTCAATTAACAAATAAAACCAATCTAACCATTAGAAAATTAAACCTAAACTTGAACAATAGCCTTCTTTACCTCTAAAATCCTTGAATTTCTTATACATTGCATTACCATAAGCCAAGATACAGATGGTTCGATCTGCTTCTTTATTATTCTTCATATGCTCAAGCTTATTAAAGACATCAACATAGTTTAAAGTTAATGAAATGTAAATCGTATAGCTCATATATTGCTCCCCAAATTTTGGCCGAGAAATCACATTTAAAGAATATGTGTTGAGTAGTCTCTTTCTCTTTCACACAAAGGCAACACATTTGGGTAGTGTTGAGGAAACTTAATTTGTCCAAGGTATCTAGTCTTTGTATATGGATTATCCAAAATAGAAATGAGATTTAGGTCATTGCTTTTGGCACCAAACAATATCATATAGCATCATTCTTTGTATTGGAGGAGATAGAAACTTCCACAAGTTTAATTTCTAGCAGAATACTTCAGCCATATATGTAGGTCCTCCTTAGATAGATTGGGGGAGTATTCAAACAATGAATGAATTACTAAGTAGGGATACATTGTAAGACCAGTTATTCCCCTATATTGCATTGACTTTCAAAGAAATAGGAAATATTCCTCAAAGTGAGTTGAATTAGTCTCATAAAGGATTATATTCTTGCTCCATTTATCAAATCACAATGATGCTTCCTTTGCATTACTAATTAATCAGCTAAAACACATTTCAACTCTTTCCCTTAATTTAAGCAATTGATACATGAACTAGGAATGTAAAGATGAGCTTCTTATTTTCAATAAAACTTTTTCCTTTGAGGAAGTATGTATGAAACCCATTGGACCTATAAATCTTCCTTATTATATAGAATTCACTATAATTTCCCTACTGAGAGAGATTGGTTAGCCAAGTTCATAAAAGTGATATGGTATCCTCCTACTACTTTTAGTTGATTAACATAAGATGATTTGAATTTGGCATAGTATATCTTATTCCCTTCTCCTAACTGTAGAAAGCTTCTTAATAGTCTCTTAACTACCTTGATCAATCCTTTGGAGAGGAATATGTGGGACGACCAGTAAGTGGACGGAATTTAACACTAAGTTAATTAATAGAACTCAGCCAGGAAAGGATAAAGCATTTTAAAACTAAATGTTAATCCTCCTTTGAATTTCTCTAATAAAAGGGTGTAATCCTTGAACTTTAATCTTCTTGTGGTGAAAGGGATGCTAAGATAGAGAAAGGGATGTCCTTATGTTGAACTACAGTTATTCATAAAAGTTCTGGTGTAATATCTCTAGTTCTAACTACTATTAGCATATACATTTTTTCATGATTCATTACAATTCATGATAAAGTTTTAAATGTGTTAATGTAAGCATCAACAAGATCATTGATTTTTTCTCAACTTTGAAGAATAATAGGAGATCATTTGTAAATACTAGGTTGAAAATTCCTAGTTTCTTTTATCATGCTTATTTGACTTCTCAATTAGCCTTGTAGGAGAATCCATATACAAAATGAAGAGGTAGGGGATAAGCGGTTCCCTTGCTTTAGTCCCTTTCTACTTTTCAATAGATTTGTTGGCTCTCCATTCATTAAAACTCCAAATAAGGTGATGTTGATACATTCATAGATCCAATTGATGAATGTGTTAGGGAATTCAAATGCTTCAAGAAGTTGCAAAATATAACTCCATTGTATTGAGTCAGATGCTTTGTAAATGTCATCATCTCCAAATCTAAGAAGAGGTATCTCATCTGGAATTTCTTACCCACCTAAACCACTACACAAAGACGAGCATAGCCTATTATTTTGAGTCAAGTTGTTTGATCATCCGTAGGGATTGGTGAACTTACATAACTAGTAAAGTATCTTTAATGGATTAAGATTCAACCAGTATGTTGTGAATATTAATCCAAAGGGGAAATTCCTTTCTCGTTATTGATTCAAGCTTTATTCATGGCTTCCATTGGAGATGGATATGCCTTCCATATAGGTGTCAAGGCCTCTCACCCAAAAAAAAATTTTGCAACCTCTTTGGATGAGAAGTTTAATAGGAATATTTTTTCTTCTAAGAGTGGGGTTTCTTTCAGTCCCATTTGTTTCCATTTAGCAGAAATCCAAGCTTGAATAATTGAAAATGGTGGCCTCTTTTGCATAAAGTGTCATAATCGTGTGGCATTCCACTTACTACCTCATTCTTTGAGCACATCTAGAGGAGGGGCTACAATCTACAGGCCTTCTTTGGTAGCTATAGGGCAAAAGTGCAGTTTGGTTGTGAGGGGCTCACTACCACCTGTTTCCAGCTTACTCTTGCGAGGGGCTCACTACCACCTCCACAGAAGAGGAGTTAGCTTGATTCTTCTGGGAAAGGTGAATATTCCTGCGATGATTTCCTATTTTACGATCATTTTCGATTGCCCTTACCAGTACTTGAAGTAAAATATAGTGTTGCATTGACCAGGAGCAAACAATTTGTTGGGAATAGTAATAGAGAAGCAAAAATAGTATTGTTATCGTATAACTTTGTCAACAAAGACTTCGATAAAAAAAAAAAAAAAAATCTCATAATTCTACCAAAGACAACACATTTTTTATTAATTGCATAGGAATCAAATTACTGAAACATTCCTAATCTATCGCCAAACTGTGGCAAATATTGCTCATGGTTGCAACCTTCAGCCTCCAACGCAAGCTGGTACAGAAAAAAGATACAATCTCTAACAAGGATATGTCACCTTTCAATGCTATGGTTAATGCTTCTATATAGCTCACGCGGAAATGAAGTGAGTAAATGTCTTGCATGACATCATCCTGTTAAATAGCAGAGCCATTGGATTGGGCAACTTTCCAGTTAGCATATAAGGCTCTCACTCCATTCACCAAATTCAATGTCATCTCTCAACTGTTTTAACTAATTCAATCGCTGCTCCAACGTACTTGTGAGGTGTCAACTCCAAAAGATAATCCTTTATTTCTTTGGGTAATTCTAGGCTTTCAATAAAGTCTCTAATACTTTCCCTGGTAACAGCTCTACCCCTGGTGAGCTCCTTTAGTTTCTCATAGGGCTCCGGAACACCGTATCGTCGCATGATCTGCAGCAGTCGGTCAAATAGTGAGATGGGTAACAATTAAAAAATAAGAATAAAAGAGGCTAAAATGCAAGCTAAAAACATTCAGATACTTGAGGTAAGAAGTATATCAAAAGATTTGAAAACAAAAGGAACATACAGTTTGTATTGGTTCAGCAAGCACCTCCCACGATTGGTTCAAGTCTTCACTCAAGCGTGTTACATTCACCTAAATTATATATAAGAGACAATGGAGTCATAAAGTAATTAATTCTGCTAACTTATTTCAATAACTGAAGTGCCCCTAAAAATTAGTTAAGATTTGTATGTATATACTTTAAATTACATATCCAAGACAACCCATAATCTATAAAATCAACAACAAAATAAAGGAGCTACATTGGCTTGGCATCCAGCCGCTCCTGAATTCTCATATTCAATGGCAGTTTCCCAGACTTTGCAGAAGATATAGCTCATTGCATACCTGGAGCTTTGATATTCCTTGCAAAGCGCTTTTGTAGGCAAGAAGAGAATGTCCCAATCCTTCACCCGTGGTCCTTAGAACAGTTGAATCAGTCAAATCACGCTGGAAACAGAGAGTAAAATGAGAAGCTAAAATTGCCCGCAAAAAGTTGCATCACAGCTGGGTACTGACGATCTCAACAATAAATGCATGAAATTAGGAAAGCAAAGATAATCTAAAATTTATACAACAATATAATAGTATCATGGTCCAGTCAGTCAATACATTCTGGTGGTTAGACTCTCGGCTGATCTATAGGGACAATAAAAGGGAACACATTTTCAATAAGTAGGTTCTCAACATGACTTCCATTCAACTACGAGAAGAACTTCAATTAATAAAAATAACAAAAGGGTTTGTAGAAGTGAATTAAACATGAAAAAAAAAAAACCAAGCTTTACCTGCCAACGTGAAATAGGTAACTTATCACCAAGATGAGACAAAGTTGCATTGGCTTTGCCAAGATTTCCTTCACTATTCTCAAAATCAATAGGATTAACTTTGTGAGGCATAGTTGAGGATCCGATTTCACCAGCCTTCGTTATCTGCGTGGCATTATGAACAAGTAGTAAGTTACTTGTGTTATATAAAAACCATTGAAGAGTCAATTCAATCCCAGAACACTTACCTGTTTAAAATAAGATAAGGATATATAGCCCCATATATCTCTATTGAAATCAATCAGTATTGTGTTAAATACGCTTATTGCATTAAAAAGTCTCGCCATATAGTCATGCGGCTCAATCTAGAAAATGTGAACAAAGTCTTGTAGTCAAAAGAATAATCATATGCTTCCTAATAAAATTTATAAATGAATATTGCAAATTGAAAAGATAGGGAGGATTATGAACCTGAGTAACATAAGGATTAAAACACAGTCCAAGAGATTCAACAAATTCTTTTGTAACTTGAGGCCAGTTGATATTCGGATATGCAACTAGATGAGCATTGTAATTTCCAACTGCACCAGCGAACTTCCCCTTTATCTTTACTTGAGAGATTTCTTGCCTTTGTTCACCTAGCCTGGATGCAAAAACTGCCATTTCCTTTCCCAAAGTTGTTGGTGAAGCTGGCTAAAAGTTGATGAAGAATAGTACACTCTTCAACAGATTTGTATATAATTTATATGTATGTAAAAAAAGGTAAGTTTGCTACAAAACTAGCAAGATGATCTGTAATATTAATGTAATAGAATTTTGCAAGATTTAGTCGTGTGATAGCAATGAAATGTAACGAACGAAACTTGTAATGACAAGGAAATTAGGTCCAAATAAGAAAATGCCATTAGTACAGTAATTAAGTAATCATCTCGCTTACCTGTCCATGAGTACGAGAAAGCATTGCAATTGAAGCATTATCTTCAGCCATGTTACTTATTCTTTTGATCAGTTCATCCATAACAGGAAATATAACCTGGTCCATTGCTTCTTTCAACATCAATGCATGGGCAAGGTTGTTAATGTCTTCAGATGTACAAGCAAAATGGAAAAATTCAATCACCTGCAAGATGGAGATAGAGACATTATTAGAAAAATAGTTGTTTCAGCAGAAAACAAAATGGCGAACATTTACAACCTTTGCAATCTCCGGGTGTGATTGGCATTTCTTTTTCAGAAAATATTCCACAGCTTTTACATCATGGTTTGTCACTTTTTCAATGTTTTTAACTTCCACGGCATCATCTATACTAAACCCATCAATCAATCCAAGCAAATACGATTGTGCTTCTTGACTGAAGCTAGGGACCTCAATCACTTCTGGGATTTTTGAAAGCATCAACAACCATTTAATCTGAAAGAAATGTGCACTTTAGAAATAATGGAAGTTTCAGCATCCTTACATACACCATGACGAAATAATACCTCAACCAGAACGCGGTAGTAAATTAGACCAAATTCACTCATATAAGGAGACAAATCCTTCACTTTACTCCAGTATCTACCGTCAAGAGGGGACAGAGCCGTTAAACTGGAAAGTTCAAAACCACCTCCAGCCATCTTCAACATCCAGAAATAAAAAGAACAAGGAAATGAGTCTATCGTTAAACATCAGAGCAACCCAAATAATAAAAGTACAAGAGACAACCTTTGGAGTAGAGATATGGGATGCGTCCTTGAGAATTGATTTGCAGCAAAAATCTCTCCGAGCTACCAAAGGAAGTGAAAAGGCATTCGAAAGATTACCAGTGAAGTCTGATTTTCGTATTTTTGAGGATGCAAATGGATTTGTTAAGAACTGGTTGCTACTTATAACCCTTGACGAACAAGCCGCAAACTCCATTAGTGCTTGTTCAGAAAACCTGTTGTTGGAGAAAGTGCGAACTGAATTGAAAGAATAAGAGCTGAAGTGGAAGAACAAGTTTAGTTTTGGGCCTGGGCTGTGAATGTCTTTCGGCTTGAATGTTTCCATCATTATTGAATGACATAACGAAAGAGGCCTGTGAAAGGTCTGCTAAGACCTATTTCTGGTGTCCCACGGTAACAATTTTGTGAGTGTGTGTAGATACGACTATTTTATCATGTTCTTCGTGTCTCTACCCTATCACCTTCTCTGGATCTTTTCGTTCCTGTGTTTTATTTCCTGGAAATAAAGCCATTTTAAAAAATAGTTAAACGCCTTATGTTGTAATTTAACTGACCACAATGAATATGTTCGCATAATTATGTTATGTCCTAAGACGGATGCTGGAGCAGCTCTGCTTTTATTTGAACCATTTTCCTTAAATTGACTTTATACAAGTGAAAGAAAGTACCCCTAAAGTGTAGGGTTTGTGAAGTTCCAATATTATGTAGCCTTACTCATATTTGGTAAAGAGATTATTTCCGATAGACATGCAAAATAATGATAATATATAATATAAATAAATATGTATAAAAATATAAAAATGTAATGCAATACATAACACAACGGAAGGAAGTGTTACGTGATCAAAATATTAAGGTTAAATATAAAATAAAAGATTTGAAGAAAAATATTTAAAACGTCTAAGAGAACGAGAATGATCTCTTCAAGTGGGGTTATTTATTTGTACTCTAATACGTCAAAGTTTTTTGCTGTGAGTCATTTCCTTTATATGTTCCAGCAGAGTCACGTTATTCTTGATTACTTCTTCCAATTCTTCTTGAGCTTTCTTTTTTTCTTCTTATAGGCTCTAAGTACTATTTTCTCATATCTTCTCACTAAAGTGTCAAAGTGTCTCCTTTTAACATGTCTGAACTAACTAAGTCTCTTCTCTCTTAATTTTTCATTAATCATAGCCATCTTTAATTCGTCTCTTACCATCACATTTCTAACCTTATCTCTTCTAATAAAGTTACACAAAAAATGAAGCATTCTCATCTCCGTTACTATTAACTTATGACTATGCACTTGTTTGATGAGTCAATACTATGTCCATATAACATGGTGAACCTAATCGCTAAACGATAGAATTTACCTGTGAGCTCACATAAAAAAACCTGATGTATTTCTCAATTTAAGCCATTCTGATCTTATTCAGTAGACTTGTCATCATCAATCTTTCTATTGTTTTGGATGAGAAAACTTAGGTACTTAAAACATTCTTTTTGTAGGATAACCTCTGAACTAATCTTTACTTTCATATTGGAAGTCATCCTATGGCCCAAAATGTTGCACTATAAGTACTCAGTCTTAGTCCTACTAAATTTACAACTTTTTGACTCTAACGTATCCCTCCAACATTCTAGCCTGATATTGACGTCCTTTTTTTGTCTCATTCACTAAAAGAATATCATCAACAAACAACATACATCAACGCACATCTCCTTGAATATTCTTGGTAAGTTCATTCATCACTATTGCAAACAAAAAATGATTCAATAATAATTATATAAGTGATTTTTTTATCTCTAAAATATCTTATATAAGGATTGCTATGTTTTGATATTACTTATGACATTTTATAGTTAAAAGTGGCTTAACTGGTATTCATTGAATTTAGTATTAATTAACCATATAGAGGTAATTGAATGATCAATATGAGATTTATCATCCTAAAGTAATTTGGGAGAATATTATATTATTTTCATATTATTGATTCAAAAAATCATTGGTGAAAGTAGAATAACATTTTAAAAATAATTTTTAAATGTTATTAATAGAATGAACTACTAATGTTGGAGAACTTATATGATTAGACAAAAATATAGTAAACATGATTTCCATATTATATGTCTAATTGAAACATTGTGTGATAAAATAATTTAATTATATAGGAAAATTATGAACGAAAAAGGTTAGTAAAAATCACTTTAATGCTTCTCATATTTTGGTGGTTATGAAACGTTGCTAAATGTTAATCTTGATCTAAAGATATAAATTATTTAATTAAAGAATTAAAGATAAATTGAAAGAGTGTAATTTATATAATATTAGAAATGATTTAGGATTATAATTTATATTCATTACCAACATATTTAAAAACTTAATGGATCACACACAAAGCATGGTTGATAAGAGAAAATGTAATTTAATCAAGTTGGACTTGATTGTAAAATTTGATAAACTTTATAATTAAATATGAGATATTTAATAAGGATAATATAAGATATTGGATCTTATTTGTTCCTTATTGGTATATAACTAAAATTAATT
>JANJEY010000005.1:25507561-25527912 GCA_024703695.1 Erythroxylum cataractarum | reverse complement strand
AAAAGAGTGTAATGTATATAATATTAAAAATGATTTAGGATTATAATTTATATTCATTACCCTCATATTTAAAAACTTAATGGATCACACAAAAAGCATGGTTGATAAGAGAAAATGTAATTTAATCAAATTAGACTTGATTGTAAAATTTGAGAAACTTTATAATTAAATATGAGATATTTAATAAGGATAATATAAGATATTGGATCTTATTTGGTCCTTATTGGTATATAACTAAAATTAATTATAATGAAATCAAAATTATGATTATATTTGAATTAAATTACTAAATGATCTAAAATATATTATAATACTTCTTGCTTAACCCTTTGTACACCACGTGCGGAGTTCTATCAATTAGTTTGTATAGATAGTGTTATAAGTCAGACGTGTGTTCAACTACAATGGTTGAGATTAATCAATTTTAAAAATAAGTAGAGGAAAATAACAAAATCAATATCAAGCTACATAATAAAGTATTATTTATGTTTATAATTATTATATTTATGTATTAATCAAAATATAAAGTTTAAATAAATTTGAATTTTGAGAAACCAAATAAAAAAGTTTTATTTTTATTTCACTATGTGTGAGCCTACTTTCAATTTTTAACAATATATTATGAAACTTGTTATTTGACTCTTTTTATCACCAATAGAAATATAAAAATAAAATTAGTGACTTAAACTTTTGACGAAAAATTTCTAATAAAATTAGCAACCACCACTTCATTACAATAATTTAAATATAGAAATAATTGATATGAGGAAATTTAGAGTATGAAAATATAAATAAAAATATTTTACGTAAAATTAATTCTAAAAATAATTATATTTTATTTTAAAATTTAAATATTAGCTTTTGAATACATAAATATTGTTTGGTGCCCCTACATATACCTTCAGTTCCTTTCCTACAAGCATTAGTAAAACTAAGTTCATTAACCAAAAAATTATTGAACCTAAAGCGAAAAACCTAACGGATTTTTGGAATAGCTCTTCAATTTTGATTAGAGTGTGATCCAAGAATAAGAGCTCTTTGAAGCTAGAAATACTATTGGCAAAATGAACTAGCCAGCTGGCATTCACAAAAGCTATATCCAGTTTTTTTCCTGATAAACCAGTTAGAACTTTGTTTATTGGACCAAGTGAATTGCTGCCCGATATGTTTCAAGTCTGTTACACCCCGATTTTCACATAATTATTGAAATCTTTTGAGAAATTTCTTAGATTGTAGCTGCCTTAGGCTTCTAATCTATACAACACCACATAACAACCACAATGTATCAATGATATTGTTGAAATTTATGAGGTTGCTCGAAAGGTCCCTTCTTTGAAAGCCAAAATTGCTTATATAAATTAAAGAGATGATAATGTCTATCTTTTCTTGCAAAAAAAAAAATTCAGAGATGAATAACTTGATCAATTGTATTAATAACTTCCACTTGAGTGAGATATGAATTATGGCAAATGATGATTCTCCCAAAGGCATGATGATAATGATTAGTGATCATATTCATCGAGACCCCAAAATCTTCAATTTTTACCAACATTTTTAGACTTTGTTTTTTGTTTCTAATAACTCTACTATTAGAGGCTTCTCCTTTTTGACAAAGTCCTTAAAGCAGCTTGCTTTTTTGGGAAATTTAATCCTCTTACATTCCAAACTATTATTCACATTTAATGCTTACTTTTGGAGTCATACCCCCTGCTCCTTTGGGACCTTCTTTAATCTATTAGTTGGAAATGATCATTAGTTCCTTCATTGTTATTTCCAATACCATTCTTGGGTTGGGAGGCTTATGGAGGGGTAATATCCATAGTGGATATTGTTAAGTCAAGAAGATTTCACTTTTATTAATTTTTATGACAATCAAATAATAATAATCTTATAAATGTATGAACTGTTTTGATAAGTTTGTTAAGTGTGCAGAAAAATGTAAGTAACACTTAATCAAACCTAGAAGATGCATGGTCAACAACAGATGATATATCTATAACATACGATATATCAACAAAAGACGACATGTCAGCAACAGACGCAACACAAAAACAGACAAAGCACAACACCAGATGAAGCGCAACACCAGACGATACGTCAACACTATACGAAGTGCAACATCAGACAAAGCACAACACAAGACGAAGTGCGATACCAGACGAAGCTCAATAACAAACGAAACGTGATAACAAAAGAAGTATTATACTAGACGACAGAAAAGGAAACTATTCTAGAACGTCAGTCAGTCAGTTAGTTGGAGTTAGTTACAGGATTCAACTATAACGATTTCTAGAAGATTCAAGAAGCAGTTTCTCAAAGAAGATAGTTGAAGACTTAGGCTATAAATATTAGTTCTAGTCGAAGACTAAATGATGTTTTTACAAGAGAGAAATTTGATTGTATAATACTTAGAGAAATTCTGTATTCAAAGTGCGAAAGAAGAGAGCGAATACATGTGACTCCCCCTTACCGCGGAGTACACACCGAGATGCCCAGAGGTCATTCCGGTACATATCCTACGATAAGAGTGAGCTACGTTCAATCCCTACACTCATCCAAACACCACTTTGATGATCATTCAACTTCCAACACATCTGTATAACAATTCATGGGTTATTAAAGATCATTCACAATTACAAAAACAAGAAATTTAATTAGATTTTTCACCATCCACTTCACACACACACAACTTACATAATCAAGTCATCAATCCCACATTTCTCGTCATTCTAGTTTCATTTTAACAATACCCATAACATTTAAAGCATAACTTACTTGATTTAGCACGAAATTCTTCAAGAATATAAAAAATCCCTAGCTTTACCAACAACCCACGATCATCATCTTCCAAAGGTGGTAGGGATAGGTTTATGGTGAGAATGAAAGAGAGAGCAAGGTGAAAGAGAAGCAAGTTAGGTTTAGTGTTGGAGGAGGTTAGCAACCAAATGACTTGAAAAAGAAGAGAACCCACAAAGAACAAGAACAAGAAGAATAAGAAGAAGAAGAAGAAGATAGTCACGAAAATGAAGAAGGAGAGAACAAAAATGCAAGACCATTTAATTGGTCTTTCAATTTAATGAAGGAATAGTGACCTTAGAGTTGGACACTTGTCCAATTTCTACGAATTTCAAGAAGATCTTTTTAATTAACCAATCCAATCAATTTCAATTTCTACTCTAATTGTCTCCCAATTTTTAATGGCACTAGAAAAGAAATCCTAAAGTCATTTATCAAAATTTCCATTGCCATTTGACAGTAATTTCTACTACCATTTATTAATAATTTTGCCACTTGGCAATTTTTCTAGTCCAAAAAAATACCCAACAATTTTTCAAAATTTTTTCCTAAGATTTCAAAAATTCTAAATCAATAAATACAATCTCCAAATCAATTTTCAACACACAAAAACCACAATTCTCAATAGAAATCGCATCTAGAAACAATTATACTCGAAATGTCAATGAATATATGTACAGACATTTTCTTGTGCAAAAAGTCAATATTCATGTGCAAAATTTCACTATTTACGTGTATGTGCATGTCATATTATGCGTGAACATGAAATGTATTTCTAAGTTCTCTTTAATCACTCATATTTACTATTTTAATTTTCTCACAGGTAATGAGATGTTACAACTCTCCCTTCCTTACAAGAAATTTCGTCCTAAAAATTCTTACCTATTTGCTCAAATAGGTGGGGATATTGTCTCCTCATATACTCCTCTGTCTTCCATGTTGCTTATTCAGTTGAGTGGTTCCTCCAAAAGACTTTTACCAATGAAATGATCATGTTTCTCAACTGTTTGATATGCGATCCCACAATCTTGATCGGCTCCTCAACATAGCTTAAGTTACTAGCAACCTCAATTTCCTGAGCCGGTATCATATGTGTTGGATCCGATCGATATCTTCGGAGCATACTCACATGAAACACATTATGCAATTGAAGAAGTTTAAACCAAATTCTTTGGTTTAAACCAATTTCTTATTATAACACAATCTATAAAATTATAGCAAAGCTCTTAGGCTTAAGACTCAAAGTGGTATTAATGCCTCTCACCAATCAAACCTAAGGAGTTTTTGTGAAAAGGGGATAAACATGAAATAACATTCTCCTAGCTTAAGAAAATTTCAAGAATTAAGAAAAAACTCGTTAAAGAGTTATGCAATCAAGATTGACTTTCATAAGATATTTAGACTCAATTAATTAGATGTTTAACATTAACACCCTGAATGCCTTTAGATTCCCTTCAAATTCACTAGTTAGATTAAACAATATTTCCTATAATATACTGGTCAATGGTGTTCCAACAAATCTTACTAAGTTTGAGACAAGAGGCTTTTATTCCCTTATCTCTTTACCTTAATAATGGAAGTAATGTCAAAAATTATGAAGTATTTGATTAGCTTGGAAAGTAACTTTGAATTCCATAATAAATGTAAAAGACTTGGAATTTATATTCTATCATTTGTAGATGATCTCTTACTACTCTTAGGGGAAAATTGTCGCTCTATAAGTGCCCTAATGATAGTCATAAGAACTTTTAAATAATTCTCTAGTTTTGCGATGAATAAAAAGACAAGAGTTAAATCTTTATTTCTTTAATTGCTTCACAATTATTTACTTGGATCTCCAATTTGACTGTATTTATGTCAATTAGCTTCCTTTAACTTATCTTACGATACATATTTCTACAACACACCTTCATACAAGGAATTTTTACTTTTTATTACAATAATTCAAAAGAGAATTAATAACTAGTACATTAAGTGCCTCTCTTTACAAGTAGAGTCCAACTAATAAACTTTATTATAAAATCAATGCATATATATTGGCCAACTCATATTGTATTCCCTAAAAGCTCGATCAAAACTACTAGAAATTGCTTAGAAGCTTACTCTGGACAGGAGACACCAGCGGGGGATATATTGTAAAAGTAGGATGGATGAGTGTTCGCTTGCTTGGAGATGAAGGAGTACAAGGCATTCCACCATTAAAACCTACAAATAGATTCCTAATAGTTAAAAGAATTTGAAGAATTTTTGTTAATAAGGAATCCTTATAAGCTAAATTCCCGCTATGTACCTTAAGCATCGAAATTTTTAATCTTACTCCCGTAAATATAACTCCTCTTAGATTATGCTCCACATTTTTAAGTCTAAGGGAATAATTGAGATAGTTGTTCATGCATTGATAAGGGGATGGCTCCCTCACAAATTTTTGGTTTGATAATTAAAGCTCATTCGGGCCTTTAACAGAGAGCAATGATTTCTCAAAGCGAAAGAGAACAATCTCAGAAGAGGCTATAAGCAGGGAGGTACTGAAGGAGAACATGCTCAAATTTAGCTAAAGTTCCAAAGAACCTTTTATCTCTTGCTCTTACTTTTAAGACTAATTTTGAATAGCAGTGATTCTATCATTTGGTCTAACCAACCCTCTAGTTTACTTTTCAACTTCTTATGTAGCGAAAAGTTAAGATGTAGAGCCCTTATAGTCCATTGGTACAAACTAATTATGGTTCAAACAAGCCATTCCAAAGATCTCTTTCACCCTCTAGTTAGCCATAAGAGAAAGATTAACTAATAAAGATACAATTCATAGTAGCATCATCTTCTCCAATAATTTCTCCCTCCGCCATTCAACTCTTAACAAGGTTGAATTTTACTTTTTCAATGTGGATTATCTACTCATCTATAGCGTAAATTCTATATAATTTTTTCCAGTCTTACCCAACTCAAACATGGTTAGAAAGTATAGTATCAATCACTTGAATAAAATAGAGATCCAAAGAAGAATCCATTAATTTTAGAATATCCTTTGGCAGAGTTATGTATGCCATTTGGAAGGAAAGCAATCATATGAACTTCAATGGGAAGCAAAAAATAAATAAATCAGATTTTAATAGACATGATACATTGATAAAGGAACAACAATCAGCTTTTAGTTTCTTTTGAAGACAACAACTCCCAAGTTGAAGCTAAAATAATTGATACTCTCCAACTATGTTTTAAAACTCGGACCGGACCGACCGATGACTGATCGGTGGTCCGGTCCGATTGATGCTTCAAAATCGGTTACAAATTGACCCAGTCTGAACTGGTTAAAATCGGTCAATTGTCCGGTCGGACCGGTCCGATAATTATATTTTTTTTTTATTTTTGAATTTTTTTTTAATTTTTTAATATTATATATAATTAAATATAATTATTGCATAATTATTACGTCACACCGGTTCAACCACACCAATCAAACCAGTGACCAATAAGGCTACCGGTTGAATGACCGGTCCGGATTTTAAAACATAGCGTCTCCAAGGTTGTCAAGCAATTCAAAGAAGTATCATTATGTGAATTGGAGACCCTAATTAAGAAGCAATTAAATGTACTTAATTAAGAATGCATAAAATTATAGTTAACCAACTATAGGATTCAATGAACATCTTCTAGAATTTTGCATCGTATATGATGCAAAATGGAATCTCTATGATATGACACTCAATCGTATTGCAACAGGAGAAGTTTTGTTTAGTGTTAAAAGAAACCAAATTTGAACATCCTTGACTCCTTAGGCCCTTATGATGTTGTATTCCGCTTTCAATTTTTATGAGCTTGGATTTTGGTCTTGTTTGAGTTTAACTCCTCATTTGTATCATCTTCATTCATTCAATGCGTTTAATTTCTCAAGAAAAATAAATAAGATGAAAAAAACGTAAAATTAAAATAGCTTCAACTTAACACTTTCTCTTATAAAACTAGAGATCAAACATACAACTTGACGTATGCATACCTTTTTCTTAATTTTTGATTTTAATCAAAGAGCATGAATATACATTCTTCCTCCAAGTTCCTCATCAACAATTATCTGAAGGACTTTGAAGTTTAGACATCAAGACGAAGAACTGTTTGTATGCAATGCAACGAGAGAGGCGTAGCAGCCGTCTTTGATATTCATCAAAGTACAGTGCTTTCCTTTCTCTGCAATAATCCCATTTTTAACAACAGCAATAACATCTGCATTCTTGATAGTGGACAACCTATGTGCTACAGCTACTGTGGTTCGGTTGGCCATCACTCGGTTTAATGCATCTTGAACCACCCTTTCAGACTCTGCATCTAATGCACTTGTAGCCTCGTCAAATAGCATTATTTTCGGACATTTCACTATTGCACGAGCAATGGCCACTCTCTGTTTTTGTCCTCCTGACAATTGAACACCCCTCTCTCCCACCACCGTATCATAACCCTGCATTCTCAATGGCGGCATGATTAATTTTGTAGTTTTTAGTTTTGGGTTACAGTATATATTATTGAGACGGCTATATTCTTACCTGTTGTAGGCTGCTGATAAAATTTTGAGCATTGGCTAGCTCTGCAGCTGCTATGATTTCTGTTTCTGTAGCATTTCCGCCTTTACCGTATGCGATATTTTCACGGATTGTGCCGTTGAACAATACTGGTTCTTGACTTACTAAGCCCATTTGTTGTCTCAACCACTTGAGTTGTAGCTTTTGGATTTCAATTCCGTCAAGAGTTATATGACCTGAATCAGGGTCATAAAATCTCTGCAATAAAGATATTATAGTTGATTTCCCACTTCCACTTTCTCCAACTAGAGCAACCGTCTGAAAGAATAGTTTCTTTAATTAGTTTAAATCATCAATATCATAAGCTTGAAATGGAAGGTGCATGACTGGTCTACCTGGCCGGATTGAATGGCCAAATTGAGGTCTCGAAAAATCAGTGTCTCTGGTCTTGATGGATAACTGAAACTTATACTATGAAGTTCAATCTTTCCGTCCACCTTTTCTAATATCAAACCTGATTCATCACTTGGGTCGATTGTCGAAGTCCGATCAATAATTGAAAATAGTGAGGCCACGGCAGCCTTTGCTTTAGAAGAATCAGGAGCAAATGAACTTGACCATGAGATTGCACTAGCCATCATGGATAGTGCAAAGAAAACCTGAAAAGCAGACGCACGAATCAATCTCCTTTAAACTTTCACTACTATGAACAAAAAGTTGCTCAAATGATGAAGATGTGCATACCTGAAAGATATCTTGGAATTTTGCTTTGCCATGTTCGAGAAGTCGTGCTCCAGCATAGAAGCTGGCAGCGTTTGAATTATACATCAATAGATATGAGAGTCCGAACCCTGCACCTGCGATCAGCCCTTTTCGTATTCCTAGACCTAGAAGCCCTACCTGTTTCTCTTTGTATAATGTTATCACTTTCTCTTCAGCGCAGAAAGAAGCTATGGTTCTTAAGCTTGCCACTGCGTCGTAGGCAAGTTGACTTGCTTCCTCGTAAATCAACTGCAACCACCATCTCACATCAGAAAATCATAAAGCAATATCTATGGTTGACCACTTGGACATAGAGTCGAGACAAGAAAAGAAGCCAAATGTTATGGTTTTCTAAAGTTAAATCTTATAATAGGAGTGAAATTATCTCCTAGGAGGAGTTAATTCTCTTCATGTCATGACATACGTAACAGGGATCAGTAGATCATCATAAGAAATTGAAGCCTACCTTTCCATGAGCTCCTAGTTTCTTAATTGACTTCACTTGGATATATCCATTGATTCCAATCAAAGGTAGTAAAGCAAGGACTATAAAGGACAATGTCCAATTGGCTGTAAAGGCAACAACAAGGGCTGCAATTACTGATGAAGTGATTTGGACCATCTGAGCTAGGTTATCTCCAACTAGACAACGTACTTTTGTTGCATCTTCCGAGAGCCTACCACAAATTGCTCCGCTTGAATGTTCAACTTCGTCGAACCATCCAATCTCCATGCAAACAACCTTGGCAAAACACAGAGATCGAATCCGTTGTACTAATTTGCATCCTGCCACCGCAAATAAATACGATTGCAATGGATATACTACAACCGATACTAGACCAAGTATCAAAAACATCAGTGACCAAAATTTTGAATCCTTTCTCAGTTCATAAGGTGACTCGTAAACTATTTTGATCACTTTTGATATTAATATACCATAAACTGGGAAAATTACGCCATTTACTATAGCAGCCATACTCCCAGCTACAAGTAGTGAAGCCTCTGGTTTGTTAAGATTTGCCAGTCGAAGGATTGAGATATTAGGAGCTTCTGGCTCAGGTGGAGGAGCTCTTTCGTCTTCCAGTCCACTATCAAGAACATCAAATCTGGTATGTAAATCAAGTATTACAGACAAGGAGTGGTGACTGCTGTTTCCCAATCCAGATGACACCCGACTAACAGACCTTCTAAAGGACATTCTTTCACTCAATTGTCTGAATGATTCTATTCGTTTGTTAGACTTTTCATCAATCTCTACTACTTGGCTTGATTCCTGCATGCTTATGAGCCTAGAGTATGCTCCGTCGGGATGATTAAGTAGTTCTGTATGGGATCCTAACAACAAGATAAGAAATTTAATGAATCGTTTACTGATGAAAAAACACAGACAAGAATTTAATGAATTTCTTAATGATGCGTAAGTGTGCAGGCACAATATTGGGATACCTTTTTCTGCTACCTTCCCCTGGTGAATGACTGCAATCATGTCAGCTTCTTTGACAGTGCTCAATCTATGTGCAACAATGACTGTTGTTCTGTTAATCATGATTCTTTCTAGTGCATCCTGCACTGTCCTCTCAGAGTCGACATCAAGGGCACTTGTAGCTTCATCTAAAAGTAAGATACGTGGATCCTTCAGGATTGCTCTAGCTATTGCAATTCTTTGCTTCTGTCCACCTGACAAATGAGTTCCATGTTCCCCTACAATTGTGTCTAATCCCTGGATACAAAATTAAGAATGCGAATAGAAATTCAACTTTTCATGACAGTAATTTAAGGAAAGATTACAGCAACAGATTTCAGGTGGGAATCAATTGGAACCTGAGGGAGTTTATCGATGAATTTAATAGCATTCGCCAATTCAGCTGCAGTTCTTATCTCTTCAATGGTTGCACCATGTTTTCCATATGCGATGTTGTCCTTAATGCTGCATGTAAACAGAATAGGTTCCTGGCTGACGAGACCAATTTTCCCTCTAATCCATTTAAGTTGAAATTCCTTGAGGTTAATTCCATCTATGAGAACTTGGCCCCCTTGTGGATCATAAAACCTCTCTATTAGACTGATAACTGTTGATTTGCCACTCCCTGTTTGTCCAACCAATGCTGTTGTTTTGCCAGATAGAAAAGATAAAGAGAATCCGCAGAATATTTGCTCATCTGGTCTAGCTGGATAACTAAAAACTATGTCCCTCAACTCTATATCTCCTTGAATGTCATCCAAAACTATTCCCGAGATATCATAAGCGTCTATCTCTGACTTTCTGCTTATAGTCTCAAACATCTTACAAGCTGCAGCTTGGCCAGCACCAAATGCACTGATGCAGGAAGGTATCTCACCTAAGGACCTAAAACATCCACAAGTAGGGGAAAATATTAGCATAGGATGTCAAAAAAAAGAACATTGCACTCAACGTAGAAATGCTACTTGTATGGACGCCGTTGTGTGTATGTGCTTGTGTTTGGCTTAAAATGGACCTTACATGGAACCGTTGAATACCGCGACAATAACAGTAATCACTGCACCTCCTTCATACCCATTTTCTAGTATCATCTTCGAACCAAACCAAAGTGCCAAAGCATAACTGCAGAAAGACATGAATCTCATTATTCCAAGACCTATTCCAGAAGCAAAGCCTTCATGAATCCCTGATCTGTAAGCACCAACAAGAAACTTTGTATAATTCTCTTCTGCGTCCTTCTCGCCCGTAAATGATGCTACCTATACCATGTAATATGACTCAACCAGTAAGAATAATTTAGTTATTTTTCTTGTCCAATCATTGATCTACTAATTAAGGAAGTCAAAAACTGGAAACATACAGTTCTGATTAGTCCGATCGTCTGTTGAGCAACGGTTGCTGCTTTTGCATAAGCCTTTTTTGCAACAGATCCCATCCTAGCTATCATGCAGGACATGGCTGCACCAGTTAGGATTACAAACGCAGCAAATGGTAATAGGATGAGCGTCAGAAGCCACCCATTTACAAATGCAACAATAAATGCTCCAACAAATGCTGATGCCAGTTGTAGGAACTTCCCAACCTGAGTGCGATAAGCAGCCTTGAAATTTTACAAAAGGTATTCTGATTGTCTTCAATACTTCAGAAGAACTTTTGGAATTGTAAATTACCTTCTCACCCGTTGCTTCCTGAATAAGAATGCTGTCCCCAGATAGTCTATCGATGACCTCTCCTGTGTTCATATTTCTATCGTAGAAACCAATATCTTGTCTCAGTACTGCTTCTAAATATAAACATCTTATTCGTGAAGCCTGTCTTTCTCCTGTGACTTGCCAACAAGATACCTCTAGAAACAACAAAACAAGAATTTTGATGTCTGAAAAAGATTGTTAATTACTGTCAAATGGACATTGTTATGTATTTACATACGTAGAAATGAAGCTAAAGCACTCCCAACTGCGAAGTATACGATCTTTAGACAAACCTGAATTTCACCAGGATAAGAATCAGTACAATTCTTATAAATGTAAAACAAATACAAAAACTTAGAAGAAACTAGCCAGATTGAAAACGGTAGTTCAACAATGACACTGATAACTGTAATTTAGAATAAAGAGAAGAAACCCAATGGAAGGGTATTCACTCGGGGTTGAGTCATTTCATACTTAAACATTCTACCACTTTTTTTTTTTTTTACCTTAGCAACAGTGTGCAAGATTTCATTGTAATGTTGAATTTGGCCAAAAGAATCAGTCACTTCTCTCAACAAGATTGTCATAACAGGTACACATACTCCATTGCCAACAGCTCCAATAGTCCCAATGATCATCAAGAAAATATCTGTCAAGTCCGAAAATGAAAAGAGCTTGTGAAATGGCATCGTTTTATATTTCCCATCTCCTTTACCGACTTCAGGCACTGCCGCTTTCTGGTTCAGACCGGAAAATTTCTCCTCCAGTTCAAGGCTTTTCCTTGCACCATCATTTATCTCGTTCTCCTCCATCTCATGGGCCATGAAAACCACTTCAAGGTAGGTTGCTTGTCAGTTGTTTTAGAACAACTAAGACTTAAAGCATTGAGAACTGTAGGCTTGCAGCAGCAAAAGACTTGGTGAAGTCGGAAAGTGAAATCCTTAAAACCAATATACCTGTAATAAAACCTGAAATACGTAGTTCAGTTTCTGCAAAAACAAATATATCTGATGCAACACTTGAATAATAAGTAGTTAATTAGAGTTCCGTATAGGAAAGAAGAGAAACATTGACACAAAGTTGCATCCCGAATCATAAACTTGCCAAGAAGACAGGGGCTTTCTGGGATCTGACTAGGGAGTCTTTTTTCAACTGCCGATCTGCTTGTCACAGTTGAAAGACCAAAATTTATACAATTTTGTTCTTCAACAGCTTGCATAGAGGAGAATGATCAGCAACGAGGGTACCTCATGGTCAAAAGCATAATATTTTATTGGTTTACAGCCAAGTCCAGTACCGTTTACAGATTGTTGCGTATATACATATACATAAAATTAATATTATACTTGAGCACCAAAAATGAACTCGGATACTTAAAGATATGAATCCCGTTTAGCTGTCAGTCTGCTAGGAGATAACATGATTATACATGTATTAACGTGAGGAAGAACAACCTCGTGTTGAGTAGTAGAATCTGTTTCCAAGTTAATTATAACCAACTTCAATAATAAGGAGGGGAAAAAAAAAAGAGTTCATTGATAACATGGCTTCAAATATTCATAAAGAATATAACACGGAGAAGGGAATATCCAACTTCTGTAATTTACACAATCTTTTTTTTTTAGCTTACAAAGGGTCAGCCCATAAGGAATAAATTGCTGGTCAAACATATTTTTTCATTTTCATGACTCAAACTCGAGACCTCTGGTTAAAGAATGAGAGTGATGAACCACTCACATCAACTTATTTGATTACGGAATCTTTTCATTGCTTAGGTTAATAGATTCCTTGATAATTTTGCTTTGCACAATCTTACGAGTGGATTTGCTTTCCTTCAAATAATGACTTTTATAGCTAGACAGCAAAGCCCTAAGATTAAGATGTATCGCTATTTTTATGTAAAAAATGGTAGACAACATTTGAGATATAAAACGATAAATTAGGGCCTAGTTCTAAGTTGGCACTATTGTTTTAATTAAGCTATACTACAATATAACACTGCCAAATATAACATTGAGACTTTCCTTTTGTTTAATCTCTAATGTATCCAAGCTACATTCCTTCTTACTTATAGAGCTTAATTTACCTTTTCTTATCCTAACAAATTGGGTGAACTGGAGTGATTATGAAAAAGTTTATTCCCTAAGCATCAAGTAGTACGTGTCAATGGCAATATTATACGAAAAGGAAACACGCAAGGGAGTGGCATGTAGCCACTTTACCAAGCAACTAGTTGAGTGATTAATTCGCTATCTCCACTCTTTATCCACTATTCAAGGTGCCTAGTTTTTCTAAATTCACTCTCTTCCTAAAATGGATTTGATGTCGCCCATAACTTTATATTCACTTTCAAGGTACCTTTTCTCCAGTATTGGGTTCACTATCTTCTTGTTCAAAGACACATTCTCAAACTATAACCTTGTAGTTTTAAGTCATTGCTTTCTTTAATAGATTCTATAACTTATCTATAAGTCTCGGGAATACGCAAGATTACAACTGCTATAAGATGTAGGTCAAGGGAATGAAGAGATAAGTAATGCATGGTTAGTTTACGCTGGCTTGTTATTAAAATTATCAACTAGCCTTTTTAAAATAATTATTTTTTAATTTAAACCAAATCAAAACATATGAAAGTTTAAATAAATTTAAATGCATTTTGTTTGAATGAAATGGTTTGAGTTGGTTTTAAATTTAATAATTTATTAAAAATATGTCAATATATCTTTGTTCTTTTAGTAGAATAACATTTTTAACAAATAAGAACATTATATATAAAATAAGATGGATTTCAATTGTGTTACTCTAGTCTTTTAAACAATATTTATATATAACATAATTTCTTGACTAAACGAATAATTTAAATGAAGTATAAATACTTTTATATTGGTACGAAAACCAACAAATTTCATAAATTAACATGATATTTTATTGTGAATGATCAAGCAATTAGGTAGTTGACCAGATCTCTTGCATTAAAGAGTAATTGGTAGCAATAATTTACACAAAATCTACATTAACAAAGTAGCCTCAACCTAGGGAATATTGGACAGTCAATTCTTAACAGAAAGCTTAATGTCACAAAGAAGCTAATAATTAAGAAGGGATTTATGCACAGTGATAATTTAGAAGGTTTAAGTAGCATAATTAGATTGCTCATCGGTAGAATAGCTGAAGACATTTGCTTCAACTGCAGCTTAGTAGAGTGAGGGAAATTTTGCAGTAAATGTCAAGCTTCTAGGAGTATAGCTCAGTAATTGAACATAAACATTAATAAGGCAAGTTGGTGTGAGTAACCAATAGCTGTTTAGAATAATAGCAGGAAAAATAATATTTCTAATGAAGCTTGGCTGAGAGAGAAAATTTATGCAGGAGCTACAAATGCAGCCTGAACTTCGTAAAAGAATTTAGATCAGAAGATGGACATAATTACCAAATATTGGAGCATAACTTTGTAAATCAGTTTCTAGATTAGTAGTTAATATGTTCATGAATTTAGTGCCTTGTACTTATCTATTCTCCTCATCTAGAGACTAGTAATAGCTTCTCTGAGTTGGTTGTAAGTTATGCTTTTTATCCTTAAATCTTTTATAAGTTCAATTTTAACTTAAAAAGCATGAGATTTTACATTACCATTTTCTTTTCACTTTTTTAAATTTTAATAGCAAAAAAAAAAGAGTAAAGTATACGGATTATAAAGTATTTTGTACTATATTAAAAACAAACATTTGGTTAACTTTAGGTTAGTTCCTATGTAAAACTTCGGAGGAGGTTGTTTGGTGTATCTGAATTTTTTTTACCTCTTTAAAAATAAATCAAATACTTATCTAAGAGATTTGATGAATACCATTGTAGATATATAATTAATTAAAATTTAAAGTTCAATACTTGCAATGAAGTATATCATGTGAAGTAGCATAAAGATGGGGAATTCCATAATAGATACTATACCTCCTTGAACATTAGGATGAAAACGTGCAATGATTAAGCTTGTCAAAAACTAAGTTTCCAATAGTATGAATCATATTTACCTTGTGAGGGTGTAATCTCTCTTGCTGGATCAGCCTTATTTTTAGAATATAACATTTCTTTTATTTTCAAAAACCACTAATCAGGTCTCTTAGACAAACCATTGACTCATTTTTCAAAAAGAGACAAAATTCACACACATAATTTGCCTTTTCTTGGGTGTTATATTCTTCAAAAGAGATGAAATTTTCACAAAGTGCTAAATCGGCTAAAAAATGATCACTGTATATTATCAATATTCTTCCTTAACATCTTGAATTGCTATCCTTTTGAAAGGAATTTCCATAAACATATCTCGGGGATTAAAATACAACTCTAAGCTCCCTAATATTGTGAGTTATATGTCAACAAGAAAATACCATATGATTGAATCTTAAATGGATTTGATAAGTCGTTGTTTGCCCCCAGTTATTCTTATCAATTCTAGCAAGATGATGTCCTTTTGGACTGTTATCTCTTAAAAAATCCTTAGTTTTCTTTCCTTCAACAAGACATAGTTGTATTGCCTAAGGAAATTTTAAACACCAACCTATCACCATTTTTCACATTATGCCATTGTTAAAGCCAATTAATCAAACCTTTGATAGCTAAAGTTAAAAAGAGTTGAACTATATTCCATATATAAGAGAAAAATCTACATTTGAAGAAAAGGTATTTAACTAAGTCACAATCTTCGATTCATTTCCAAAAGCATAAAAATTAGGGAGATTTAGGAAACCCCTGATCCTATTTATCGTGCTAAACCTTTCTCTTATTTCTAAACATATAATGAATGAGGCTTAGGGTTAACCTGTTTTAACTGAACCAAATTGTGGCATTTCATCATTAGTTTATGGTCTCTAAATCATCTTTATATGATGCACTGGATGAGATTATAACTAATAATATGATAAGTGATAGAAGTTCTAGTCAATTGCTTTAAGGGCTTCAAGGTGTTGCTCATAACCTAGTCTACCAAATTAATTTTTAGGATAACACTTTTAATGGAATTGAGCTTTAATAACCTAAAGGCCAAATTTTGTACAGAACGTTGTAAAGGCACCATTTGCTATCTTTTCCTTGAATTCTTTTCCAACTTTCTCCTTTAACTTGAGAATATAAGCTATAGTCTAATATAAGTTGTACTTAGGCTGTATACACTAGCAATTATCATTGCTCAAGTAGTATGCATGAATTTAATTAATCTAAAGGATTTATATATTAGTGAAGATTCTCAAAATCCTTTTGAGCATAGGAACTTTGCTCGTAACTTTTATGGGAATTATTCTAAGTTCACCTTCTTCATTTGGAAAGCATAGATCACTCTATATCACTTTTGCTAGAGCATTCCTTGAAATGTCACCAGACAAAGCATTTCCTAATTAGCTACTCTATTTTCTCAAAAATATTTTTAGGGAACATTACATGGGAACACTAATAAGCATGATGGCTAATTATCATGAAATTGATTAGCTGTACCTTATCTTCTATAGATAAAATCTTATTGCATTATATCAAAATTCTCATTTGAATTCTTTCTATTAATCGATGGAACTCTTTATAAGAAGTTCATTTGTATGATATATGGATATCTAAGTAAATGAGAGGAGAGTTCTTAGTTTTCAAACCTATCATTGGAGAGAGCTAGCTAAACATATGTTAAACACTCAAAGAACTTTGGTTCTTTTCCTTATTTATGGAATGGCCTAAAAGCTCTTTGAACGAATTCAATGTTGACATTAAGGCACTAACAGAGAGTGCATCAACTTTAAAGAATATAATAAGATCATTTGCAAAACAAATAAAATACAAATTTTTATTTTTATATATTTTAAAATTAAGAGTTTTTAAAATAAAGAATTATATTATAACTCAAATAGCTTCAAGGAAAGGGCCATACATCTTAAGTTCTTAAGGAAAAAAAATTATGCTAGCTAACGTCTTAGCTCTTATAATATTACTTGAAATCAAAACCAAAAAATCATGGAACTTATTTTCCACCATTTGGTAGCTTGCATCTAGTGGTTAGTACTACTCTATAACTAAGGTGTATTAGATGAGTGACAAAATGCATGCTTATCTTTTCAACTAGGTGAATACAAATTTTATTCATTTTTACAGCTTATTTATGAAATAATGTTTGATTACTCTCACTCCATATGTTGTAGACTGCATAGCCTAAGGAAATTTTGAAAACAAATAGGCCACCTTCACATATCGTATGATTTTGCCCCATTATATAATCCTACCAGTCATTAAGTGGAGAAATTAGGTTATGTATCTACATAATACCTTTCTATATGTAGGAGAAGTAGCAACACTTGAAAAATAGGTTCTCTAATGTCTCATCATCTTGTTTGGCATTGCACATAACTTGGGATGTTTAAAAATCTTGTTATCTTGTTAAAAGTGCTTACCTTCTCCTTGATTGTAAGCTACAAGATACAAGAGCACGAGGATTAGCTTGTTTAAATTACAATGGACCATGCCATATAACTTTTAGTGGCTGATTCTTTAATAGGGATGAGTAAAAAAAGTTAAAGTGAATACTTGTTAAGGTTTTACACCAAATGATGGAGTCCTCCCTGTTGGAGTTAAGGACTACGGTCAAAATAGGAAATTTTAACAATAGCTTCAAGAGATTGATCTTTTTCAAATCATCTCCTTAATAGAGGCATTGTGCATAATTACATTTATCGAGGGATGAAGTTTTGGATTACTAACAAAGGGACAATAATGGCACTAGTTGTCATACTAGAAGAAAGAATTTAAGTAATCTCCTCTTTTATACTGAAACCCCATCATTACCTCTTCAATCAATTTTAGGATGTTGAACATGGTTTAAGAGGAGTTGCATTTAGGTTGAATGCTCTAGATGCTTTCCTTATTCAAATAATATGCTTGTATTACGTATAAAGCTTGTTTTCACTTAAAATTCTCTATAATTTTTTAATCATGGGAACTTTATTAAAGGTTTTTAGTGGAATTATTCCCGACCGTTCTTAATTGTTTGGTAAGAATATATCTTTCCATTTAACTTTGGTCAAAGAGCTTTTAGAAGTGTCACTTAACCAAAAAAAAAACCTTATTAACTTATTAATAGCCCTAACAGTACTAATTGAGAACATTATGTATGATGACCAATATACATGAATGCCATTAAAGATTGAAATTATAAGTGAAACTCTAACTACCAATGTTAAACTCTTATTACATCAACTATAAATCCTCTCTTGAATCTTTTCGATCAATGGTTGTTTACTCATTGTACGTTGGCCTTCTAGAAGATATTAGAATGCCTAAATATGTTAATGTGGGCTTTATAAAATTTCCTGTCAAGATGGAAAACAAAAGTGGTATTTTGGACAATAGAAGAAAGATACATGATACTCTTATCCCTATTGATGGAAAGCCCTAAGGGTATTTTAAATGTTTTCAAGGAAGATATCAAAGCACTTAAGGAGTTTGAGTAAGCTCTTAAGAACAAAATTTAGTAATCTATAAAGGAAAAAAAATAATGATCTTCAACTTCAAACATTTAAAACGGGACTTGAATTTCTTCTTTTGATCAATTACCAATTTAATGAACCTAGTCAGCATCTATAAGCCTAGGGTGAATAGATATAGGGAGAGATGATCACCTTGCCTCAATCCCATTAACCTTTGATAAGTCACCTTTATCAATAACATTGTATGAGGCTAAAGTGATGCATTATTCTATCCAGCCAATAAATATTGGAGGAAAACCAAAAGATTTGAGATTGTTTAAGATGAAATCTTAATCTATAGAGTCAAATGCCTTTTGAAATTCAATCTTGAGGGTATAGTTTTTGCTAGCATAAATTCAATCCTGAGGGCATAGTTTTTGCTAGCATACTTTTTGTTATAGTTTTTAAAAAGCTCCTAAGCAATCAAGATGTTATCCCATATCTATCTTCCTTTAATTAATGCTCCCAGGGATGCATCTATATAAGCATGCAATATGGATTTTAATTTATTTGCAATACGTTTAGAGATTATCTAGTATGTTTTGTTACAAAAATTCATAATTTTCTTTAAAGAATTAGGAGCTTAAAATTTAGGAATATTAATGTCTTTTTTATTTTTAAAAATTTTACTTTTCTTAAAGAACTCTGAGTATAGGTCAAAAAATCATTTATTTTATATCATACCAAGTTCTCTAGAAGAAGAAAGTATTTAAGCCATCTAGTACTTGTCCTTTGTGGGGGTTAAGGGAAAAATAACACTTTCTTCACATCTTCCACAGTGAAAGGCCTTAAAGGAGATAAGCCTTTTGTAAAGTGGGTTTTTTCCTTATTTATGGATTGAATAATCTAAATAGATGAGGATCCATCTATTAGAGATACTAAAAGTGTTGGAATAGAATGAGAAGACCTTTTGGAGAAGTTCTTCTTGTGAAGTAATTAGTAAGTTAGCACCATTTATCAATGAGAATATTCTATTATTGTTTCTCCTTAGGAGCATTATTTTGTTAAATAAGTTTGTATTTCTATCTCCCCTTTAGATAAAAAGTTCAAGATCATTGCTGCAAGAGTGAATGATTGATGTTAGCTACTTAAACCTAACTACTTAGTGCTATCTTTTCCATTAGTTGGAGATCTACATCTAAAAGGCATATGTAAAGCTGGATTTTTATCTTATTTAATCTCTTTAATGTTTCCTTAACCATCTAGTGAGTGTTTTTGGTTTTGTGAGGGCTAAGAATCTTCAACTATATATATATATTTCCTTAACCATCTAGTGAGTGTTTTTGGTTTTGTGAGGGTTAAGAATCTTCAACTAATATATATATATATATATATATTCTTGTTAAGAACTAATAATACTCAGGTAAAGGCATTTATTAAAAGTAATTTGCCAAGCAGACCTGAATATAAAAGATTAATTAGATGGAAAACATTACTTTCTGAATATATTTTTGATATTGAAATTGTTAAAACTGACAAAAATATTTTAGCAGATTTTCTTACTCGGGATGGAAGACCTTCAACTTCAGATATTGAAAGAAGTTCGTAAATTGGATTCTGAGATACGTCATATCAAAGATAATATTTCAGACTTTATCGATATTGCTAATCTTCCAGGTATGTCTCGAGAAGTTTCAAG
>JANJEY010000005.1:25469285-25490142 GCA_024703695.1 Erythroxylum cataractarum | reverse complement strand
ACTAGATATATAATGCTCACACAAATAAAGCCAAACTCTTTTGGTTTATTAATAATAAATATTTTCATGACAAAACTGTAACTGAAGAAGATAAAGTTATATGTAAATACACTTGCTTTCGAGGGAACTATATTTACATAACTCCAACAAAAAATCCCAATTCAATAGGAATTCCAATTTGAGTAACCAAACAAAAATATGTATAAAATTGATCCTAGAAAGATTAAACCCATGCATTTCCTAAGCTTCTTGAATTAAAACCTTTCTAAAAATCCAAAAGATTAAGTAAGACCTTACCTTGAATCTTCACCAAATGATGAGTTTCTGAGCTCTAAAGAAAGCTCTTTTCTTCCTTTTTCTTTTTCTCTTCTTGAAAAACCTCAAAATCTCTCTAGAAGGCTTAGAAAAGATGAACCTATCTTGTTTTCTCTTCTTTTCTCTTATTTCTCCTCTTCTCTTCATATTTTCTCTATTCTCCTCTCTCAATCACGTTCTTCTCTTCTTCAAATTCAAGACAAACATTTCCTCTTCCACTTATATCCTTAATGAGTCTAAAATGTCCATTTTGGTCCTTCCTTCATGCCTTATGGCTCTTTATCCTTAAGTGAATTGCCAGAAAAACCCTTTAACATTCTTACTACTTTAATTCAACAATCTAATGAAATAAATCCTACTAACATAGATATAACAATTAAACTTCCGAAAATAAATCTATCAAAACCCTATAATTCATTTAAATCATGCTTAACTAGAGAAAAAAATTCGAAGGCCAACAACGCATGTTCCTTATATTAATGCACCTGCAAAGACACAAGGAAAAGTATCAAAGAAAACTCTTAAATCAAAGTAACCAAAACTAAATAAGATGTTAAACAAACAATCCTTAGTAATGGCGCCAAAAACTTGTTGAATGCAAACCAAACCATTATTATAGGTCGTAACTTGTAGTAAAAAGCGGATATCGATCCTACAAGGATTGTATTTAGACACCACTTAATTCAGGTTATTTTTTGTTTAAGAAACCAATTCAATTAAATTTAAATAGATAAGTAATTTAACCAATTCCGAACGTGATTATGAATATTATGTGAATCCTCAACGAAAGTAGAATGTCGGATTTAGGTCTTAAGATTATGAGATTTGTTGAACATGTGATTGTGATACATGCGATATTCAGATTGATGCATTTCATAAAATGCATGCTCAGATAAAGGCGTTGTGACTTGAATTGCCCGTATGAAGCGCTTCCACGTAGAGCTTTGCTCCGTGATATATGTGTGTGCACGTAGAGCTATGCTCCGTGATTCTATTCTGATTGAGCCCTACGGGCCAGCAACTGTATAAGTATGTGATAGGCATTCAGTCACAACAATAAGAACGAATGTGAGTCTCATATGCATATGTTTTTGTTTATATATGATCTGTTTGGCAATGATTAAATGTTACACCTGATTGTGTGAGTTTTGAATTATAAATGTATCTGCTTATGAATGTTTGTGAATTATGTAATGTGTGCTTATGATCCGGTGAATTCATCAATGATGGTTCACTCATGGAGTTTGCAAAACTCATCAAAATTTGCAATGTGGCTTTTCAGGTACGAGTCAGGAGACCTAGTTCCTTAGTCAGGACTTAAGGAATCTTTTGGTTAGAGATATGGCTCAGAGGTCTGCCAGCTGACACCAGAAATGTTCTAGCCTTATTTTTTTCATTTTGTTGGATATTGTATAAGCTTTTATGCTTAGTCTTTTGGTGGTATCAGTGTAAGCTTTATGAACGAAAGGATTTGAATGGTTTTTAAAATTTAGTGTCTTTGAGTGTGTTAGATGATGCCATGTGTAGGTTGGATTGCCATGTGTAAGTAGGATATGTTTTTGCTCCAATATACCATTATCATAAGGTGTGTACTTGAATGTCCTTTGGGTGTTCGGGTATTTGCCTTATGGTAGTGGGATGTTGCAGACGCGCCTCGCTCGCCCACGGCCCACATGGGCGAGCGTCGAGCCCGCATCTGCTATACAATTTTATTTTATGCACTTAAGGAGAAGAGTCGAGAATGAATGAAGGGAATAAAACAAAACCCTTAAATGAAAGAGGACACTTGTCAATTCATGGAGAAAAAGACAAAAACCTCAATTAAGAACATTTAATCAAATAACCCTAATACCAATTATTTTTTAATCCATCTAATGCTAATGACTCTATAACAATCCCAAATTATTTATCCAATAATCCAGTGCCATTAGGCAAAAAATTTCGGTACCGAAAATCCCATCAGTCTGTCTCTTGGCAATTTTTCCGGTCCGAAAAAAATACCTTGAAAAATTTCTAGGAAAATTCCTGAAATTTCCTAAAAATATAAAACACACATAAACTACTCCAAATCAATTTTTCAAACAAAATTATCACATCAATCACACAAAATTACATTTAGACACATATACCGAAAAATGTCATGAATGCATGTACAATCATGTGCATGTGTAAAAATTACCATTCATATAATTATAGAGGCTATATGATGCATGTTCATGCCGAGAGTTATTTACACTTGCCTAACCCGTCCTAATTGACCAAAATACCCTTCTCATTGGTAATGAGATGTTACATTTGACACATGAAATAAATATTGGAAGTGCTTATTGAATGTCAGTTGGGCTAATTATGTGTTTTCTTAACTTAAATGTTGAATGTCAGACCAAGCTTCGATGACATGTGAAAGTGAATGTGTAAAGTAAAATAAGTTACTGATTGATTTTATGTGATTGATGCATTTCATTACATGAATGCATGATAACATAAAGGCTGTTGTGACCAAAGTAGCCACCGAAAAAGAGCTTAAAGCCCAGAAAGTAAAAAAGAGCAAATATCAAAATGTGATTAAGAGCCAAAGGCTCACCATATATAATGAACCTGATATCCCCAACAAATACGGGACAGTTATCAATGAGCTTAGTATCCACAATAGATACGGGACAATTATAGGCATTCGGTCACAACAATAACAATTGAAAGTGAATCTCATGAGCACTGCACATGCATCTTATGTGTATGATTTAAATAGTTTGACTGATTTATAAATGTGATATATGTTTTAAGTGAAAATGAAATGTATGTGACTCAACATGATGAATTAATCAAGTGATGTGAATTATGTGATTATATGAATTAAGGTATTATATGATTGAGTGAGTCATCGAGGATGGTCCACGCACTGAGTTCGTAAAACTCAACCTAAATTTGCAATATTTTTCAGGCTTAGAGAAGATCTCCAGTTAGACAAATTGAAATCTTACCACTGCATCCGAGTAAGAGATAGAGGTCGAAATTAGGTCGTACCTACATATGTATTTCATTATTTTGTATCAAAATGTGTATTCACAAATACTGTATAATGTGTATATGAATGATTTTGTAATATAATAATATTACGACTAAAATGTTTTATATCTAAAATGGGCCCAAGTAATTACTAAAATTCTAATGAGTTGTATAATGATTGTAACTATTGTGATTGAAAATGTTTACGAATAAAACGAGGTGAAATTGATTATTAATTTGTCTGTATATGCGTGCATTGTTTTGAAAAAAAAAGTAATGAGTTTGATTGTTGACTATTCTAACGTGCAACCCTCGCGGGGTACACTCTCGAATACCTTCGATAAATTCGGGGATCTGCCCTTTGAGAGTAGGCTACTACAATTAGCACTACTTCAATAAGTATACTTGTGAATGGTACTCTCACATTACCTTTCAAGCCTACCAAAGGTATCATACATGGTGACCCTTTATCGCCTTACTTGTTTACACTTGTTAAGGAGGGTTTCTTAAGACTATTAAATCAGATGATTCCTTGTAATAAAGGATTTCACTGTCATTATAAATGCAAGGAACTCATCCTTGCACACGTATTATATGCTGATGATTTAATTCTCTGGTCTAGTTCTGATCATGATTCACTAACAATACTAATGCATGTGCTTATTTTATTTGCGGAGTTGTCTGGACTTACTTATAATGCAGAGAAATTTTTTTGCTACGTATAAAAGGACGTATGAAACTTAGCTAAAATTGAAAGAATTACCGGGCTTCAGCTTGGCTCACTCCTTATTTGATATCTAAGCGTTCCAATTATGGTTCACAAGCTGAAGTTCTGTGACTACCTACCAATTATTGAAAAGCTGAAGTCTAGAGTGATAACATGGCATAACTGATTCCTCTCCTATGCAACTCGTATTACACTCATGATTTCGGTCCTTACTAGTTTAGTTTCCATCTAGAATGGGTTGTTCATAATAAAAGAGATGGATCATATCATGAAATCCTTTCTCTAGTATAGACAAGTGGGACATTCCAGGAAGGCTAGGGTTAAATGGTGTGAGGAAACGATGACAAAAAAAGTGGAGACCTGGGAATTATTTCCATCTTTACTATGTAACAAGTTTTGAAGTCAAAAGATTATGGCGTACATACATGGACATCAATGCTTTATAGACTAAATGGATTCACGAATTCTATCTTACAAGGGTTAATTTTTGGCAGGCCAACTATTCAAAGGATGGATCTTGGATCTTAAAACAAATTATGAGGTTATGTGAATTTATTTATCCTCATATTCAGCACACAATCGGCAATGGTCAGAAAATATGGATATGGTTTGATAACTAGTTAGATATCAACCCCCCTTGCTCATGCTACTGAAAACGACTTTGTAATCATATGGCATTAAGCATTAAGGTGTCTTCTCTAATAGAGGATGGCCAGTGATAGGGAAATATTTGTGGATTTCATGCAATAATGCCACATTTTCCTATCTTACCAACACTGGAAACGAAAGATACCATCTCATCGAAGCCAGCTCCGAATGGCACCTTCTCAAATAAAATTTACTATAGCCTTCTATCGGTTGAATTTGTAGTGGTCCCATGGTTCTCTCTTCTTTAGCATAACACGATCTGTCCCAAAGCCACTTTCATCACGTAGTTAACAATCAAAAATCAACCAACAACTTGGAAGCACTGGCATGATAAAGCTAATGCCTTGTGTATAAGATGCAATCTGGCTTATATATGGAGCGTGAGCATCTTTTTTTCACTTGCATATACACTAAGGCAATCTGGAGTTGACTCTTATACATGCTCTCATCACTTAAAGTTGGATATTAATATAAAAAAATCATAATACAAAGAGAACCAAAATTAATTGTTACTATGGTAACTATATGCATACAAAATTTAATATTAGATTAATCAAATCTATATTACTGAATCAAATGAGAAAATATGTATCTCTTTTTTAAGGAATTGGCATTGCCCTTTACTATACAAATTTGGTCGGATATGTTGCTTCTTCCCTTTTTCATTGTGAAGACCTAGAAAAATTAGGAATGTTATTGTTAACAACCATATATAAATAATTATATTAGTAAAGTATATTTAAACATATAGTAACAAAAATTTTCTTTTAAATAGAAAAAGAAAAATAAATAAGAACCTCGTACAAAAAAATTATTGATAAATATCCATCCAATTCTTATCGGTGTCACCAAGGTCTTCATCATCATCGTTTTTTATTTCAATATTTAATATATTTGGAGGTAGGTAAATCTTTTCTAAACCAATTTGGGTCCACACCACCATTATTTCTAAAGAAATCATTAATATAGTCATTTGGTTCTCCCCAATATGTTTCTTCAATATTTTCATTATCATCCAAAGGTACATCAAAAAGATAATTAGGTGCCTTCTTCTCCGTATAATGGCAACCTTTCTTAACACAATCAACTAAATGAACAACTTGATCAATTTGGCTTACCAGTACAAAAGGTTCCTCCATATAACATAACTTTTTGAAGTTTACTCATATTGTCATCTTTCTCTTCTTGATACTAACAAATTTGAACAACACTAGAGTTAACTATTAGGTTTGGCAATCAACACAAGCACAAGTTTCATAATTGTATTAACAAGTGCACACCATACTGTAGCTTGGCATTTTTTCTACATCATGACTCCATCAAGTTCCCCTTTCACTTATTTACGCTTTCCAATTATAGTAAGGATATCACACTTCACTGAATGCATACGATCGACTAATTGAAAAGATACAAAAGAAGATGTGTAATTGGTGCACCCCTTCTACAGGAAGATTGCTCTGGTCAATGTAAGAAAATTCAATGCCAAAGTGAGTTGGGAGGAAGTATGCAAACCTATTGCTTGGGAATAACTCGTGTTAATGTGAACGATATAAGTATTCATAGGGAAGAGAATTTGGAGGCTACTGTCAAATGAAAATTCTTTAGAGGTTAGGTAGACCCACACGTATTTGCTAATACGAGAAAGCTATTGCAAAATCTCTAAAATGCTACCTACTTCATGGTTTCTTTTCTAGCTTCTAAAACTAAGAAGCCACCTGGTTGGCAGTCTTAAACGCAAAATTTAGGGATGGAGGAACATCTCCGCACTATGATAATTGGAGCAATGCTTGCTAGACCTCTCTTTGGCTCTTAAACAATGTTAGAAGTACTAAGCACAATTCTAAGCTCTTCTAAGGTGAATTTGTGGATTAATGGTCTAATTTCTCTGTTGATGTTGCCCACTTTGCGCCTGACTATAACTCAGGTACAAGAAAGTCTGACCGCTATCTATGGCTTGACTACATCTCTAGATGCTTCACAGATAGATCACGTAGAGAACTCCCGAGGGTAAGAGTGTAATAGCAAGAAAATGATTCGCGCGTAATCATCACGCGTTTATGACTCTAGTCTAGCTCCTTAAACTTAACCTCAACCGTAAACCTCCGCGCACGATAGCCCCATGCTAAGTTAACTTGACAAAGCGATCAAAATTCCCCTACGCCGTTTCTTCCTTCTAAAACCCTCCTTAAACCATTCTCGAAAGCCCTTCTCTGCTTAAACTATGTCAAAGTCAATGGGCGTGTTCAGATCCAACGCCTCTAACCCAAAGGTGTGGGTACTCATCGGCGTTACGGTAGCCGGAATCGTCGTGCTGGCGGAGACTCGGCGGCGAAGGAGGCTGAAATCGAATAGAGCCGATTTCGGAGCCTTCGTCGAAAGGTTCGAGATACTTCCATTCCCTCAGCCTCCCCCTCCTGCCGCCAAGCAATCTTTGTCCAACCTCTCTTTTGCTATCAAGGACATGTACTATTCTCCTTCTTCTCTTATGTCATTTTCCATTTCGATATGATATGAAGTTACTATACATACTTAAAGTTGTTTTTTTATATTTCTTTTTGGGTTTGGATTAGATTTGAAGTGAAGGATCATGTGACGAGTTTTGGGAGTCCGGCATGGAAGAGAAGTCATGAAAATGCTGAAAAGATGGCAGTTGTAGTGACCGCCTTGTTGAAGAATGGGGCTTCTTGCATTGGCAAGACTGTTATGGACGAATTGGGATTTGGGTAAATATGTTTTATGTTGTTTACTCCTCTTTCTCTCTCAAAGATTGAAAAGATCAAACTATTTTATTTGGTTTTCAGGATAACCGGAGAGAGTAAGCATTACGGAACTCCTATAAACCCCAAAGCGCCATCTTGTATTCCTGGCGGTTCTTCTAGTGGTTCAGCTGTGGCTGTTGCTGCTCAGCTTGTTGATTTTGCTCTAGGTATCTCCTTCCTTGTAACTCTTTAATGATCAGATTGCGGAGGGATATGTAATTTTGTTGTTATGATTATTATAGACGGCAGTGTATGTTCTTTGCTGCTGAAAATATAGATATAACATTCTTGTTGCTATTCTGTGATGTACAGGTACTGATACAGTTGGATGCATAAGAATTCCAGCAGCGTTTACTGGTATTCTTGGGTATCGACCGTCTCATGGGGCTGTATCTACGGTTGGTGTTCTTCCAGTTGCACAAAGTTTAGACACTGTTGGTATGTAATATCGAATAACATAATCATATATGTTGTATTAGGGAGCAAAGCTGTTCATGTCTATTAGCTATTCCACTTGGTTTTCTACTTGTGCTTGCTACAATTCAAGGGAGTGATTGATTGACGAGCTCAGATTTTATGCGTATGCCTTGACAAGGTGCTTCATAGATATGCTACCAGGACTGGAAATGCCACCTCTTTAAATGCAAGTCAATGAACATGGTTGATGGTTTTCTTGATCTATCCATAATTTTACTTTTGAAGTTGAGGAGTTGAGTATGTGGCCCCTACTGAAAATATGGGTGTCTAGTTCCTTGCGTGTGAGTTGAGCATAAACAGAAAAATGAAAAACTAAAGAAAGAAGTCATCTTATATTAAATACGAATTCTCTTAATGGCACTCCCAGTGTTTATTTTCGAGGACAATCCATGTTAAAGGTAACATTGATAGAAGTATCTCCTTAGATTTGGCCAAGCTACATAACCATGTTATAGATTTGGCCAAACTACGTGTGCACATTCTAGGACAAAAGTCTATGTTTCATCCCTATCACTTTGCATCTTCAGATGACTCTCTATTGTTTGATCTTCTAGTATAGTATTGATGATCATGGCATACTCTTTACTTGTATGGCAACTATATACATTTATCTTGATTTTAGTTAGTTGTTTCAGGCAATTGTCAAACTTTTTGGGTGTGTTGAAGTTGAATTGATGCTACCTTTTTTTGGTTTCACGAGGAGGTGTGAGCCCCTTGAGTAGGGTTTTAGGAAATAACCGTTTTTTTTGTTCTTTTAACTTACCAAATAGTCAAGATTTTACGCTTCTGCTATAGAAAATTGTGAGCCCATAATGCCTTTGTGGGCAATAATAATATTTGTTTTCCAAACAAAGTGCGCTCGATACATTCCACATGCTTGTTAGCCAAACAACACTACTCACTACACCTTAAATGTTGCTAGCTAAAGAATACAACTCACTATTGAATTTCTAGATTAGTAATGTCAATGGCATCTTCAATTAGGTGTGATGCAGCCAAGTCTGAAATCTACCTTTTACTCATCTTACCTGTAAAATGGAAAGGTTTCGACAAGTAGAGTTGGAATTTGGAGAAGTGATTGACCTCTTAAACTCTTAACTTTTTGATGTTACATGTCTACTGGTATTCCTTGATTTTTTGACCTTGCTGCTTATGATGGGTTTAGAAATCTTGTTGGAAGAGTATTTAGACCTTTGCAATTCCTATGTCTCCTTGCAATGCTACTTGTCTATTGCTTTATTGCTTTTTTTTCTTGAGACTTGCTCAATTTATGTTGTTCCAGCTGTACTTTTTATATCCTTCCTTGGTTATTTGTTTATCATCAGCAACCTTTCAGGATGGTTTGCGCGTGATCCCTCTATATTACACCAAGTTGGATGCACTATACTTCAGCTTAATGGTGTAGAACCTAGAAGGACCAAATGTCTTCTCTTTGCTGATGATCTCTTTCAGTTTTATAAGGTTCCCCAGCACAAGACTTTTTCTGTTATTACCAAAGTAATTGAAAAGCTCTCTGGATGTAAGTTGCCTCAATTTTGCATTTTTGAGCCTTTACCTACTATTGTTACTTGCTTGACGATTGATATATTGTCACTTTCAGTGTTCCTTTTTCACTTAATGATGAAATGCTATTGATTTGTTGATAATAACGTAAAGGTGCTGCCATTGTTTTCGTGTTGAAGTTGATATATAGTTTGTCGATTGCGCAGATGAGCATCCAAAGCATATAAATCTCAGTGAGCATATTGCTAAAAATGTTTCAAGTCTAAAAGGGTTTCATGAAAACTCTACAAAAGTGCAAAATGGAACATCTGCTTTAAAAGCTTTGTCTTCAGTGATGATTTCACTGCAAAGGTACTTCACAACTGTAAATTAAATTACTATGTTTGGAAGAACAAGTTCCATGGATCATTGCATCTCCCCATTTTCTTAGTCTTTTCTATCTTTTGTTGTGAGTTTGAGTCTAGTGAACATTTCTAGTTAAGTTCCTAGTAACATTTTTGTCTATAGGGACTGAATCCAATTGATTTGTTTATTATTAGACACTTCAATTTGAATCATATTTTTAAAGGAAATATATATATGCAAACCAACTAGTTAATATTGTAATTTTAAGCAAGAATGATATTCTAACATCATGCGCTCGTCTGAATTAAGAATTTTTAACATCATTCTTCTCTTTGAGACTTGTTGAATGTTAAGGTCCAAGGGTGCTAGGAATTGAGGTGCTAATCATTAGAAACTAGAAGATGAAATCATATTTCTGAATGCCAGGAGTATGCACTGGTTAATTGGTTTATTATGTAATTATAAACAACAATAATATTGTTGTTGCTTTATAAGAATCTAATGAGGTATAGTATGAAGAATATTGTGTTATACTGAATGTTTATGCTAAGATACACATGTTCTTAATTTCTACATACTTGGTTCTTTCTTATCAATTCAAACTACTTTTTTTGTTGGACCATTAATTGATTCTTTTGTCATTCTCACCCTTGACTAGGACAATCTCCAACTTATGCATTTAGAATGAAGCAATGATATGAATATCGTATCGTATCATATCGAGCAAAAACTAGTACAAATTTGCTTTGCACTGTAATAGGTTGTATTAAAGAATTTTTGGTTGTATCAGCCGATATTGGCCAATACACCAAAATATCAAAAATATTAGGTCGAATTTGTAGCTTTAAAAAATTGAAAGCTTAAAATGAAAAAAAAATCCTTTTGTGTCTAAATTTTTTAAACATAAAATTATTGTTTAAAAACTAGTTTTTATGTCTAAAACATAATTTCTGATGTTAATTTTGAGTTATTAAATCAACATTTTAAATATTTTATCAATTTTAATTATAATATGAACTAATTTTAATTATATAGAGGAATTATTTTATAATTTTGCAAAAATTAATGCATAATGTTATTTGGTATTAACAAGTACTGATACTACGTCATACTAGTACCAAAATTGGTACAAGCTGTACTCTGAATTTTTTTAAGAACTTGATCTCTATATTAAATGCTTATTGGCTGCTTCTATCCTTTAAAATACTTTTATCCTTCAAATTTTTTATATTTCTTTTTTAATTTTAATATTTGTGTTTAATTTACTTATCAAACTTTCCTTATTTATTTGGCAGTATTTATCCGTTTTAATTATATAACATAGGCATGTAGATTTAATTTAGGTGTAATAAATAACTAGAATTAAATAGGGGTATAATTACTAAGGGCTCACCCTTATTTTTAACTTTCTATTTTTGCTTTTAAATTTTAATAAAAATTAATTATTTTATTATTTAATTTATTCCCACTTTTATAACATATGAAGTTTTAGTTTTTATAATCTAATTTTTTTAAAATAAATAAAAAGTATTTAACTATTTAATATTAACTGCTAATAAAAATTCTTAATTATTCAAGTTGTTAATGTTAAGATCCTTAAAAGAACATTATATAAGTTATATCTTCTAAAAGATAAATTTTGTAATTGGGGACTAAATTTTAATTATATAAATTTGAGAGATTAATTTAAAAAATTATTTGAAACGGTATACAATATTGATCGATATTGGTATTATATTGTACTAATACCAAACTACTATGAGCTTTGGTACGGCATTCATAACATTGGTTTTAGGCCTTGGTTACTGTTCATGTAACAGTTGGGTTTGTTTTGTTGCTTTTGCTTTCTAGATATGAATTCAAATCAAATCATGAAGAATGGGTTAAATCAGCATCACCCAATTTAGCATCTGAAGTTGCCAAGAATATCCATCTAGCCATTAATTCGTCATACGATAATGTAAAAATGTTATATAAGGTCAGAACAGAGTTGCGGGCAACCCTTCAGGCCCTTTTAAAGGTATCTTCCCAAGAGGAGCTTTAAGATTTTACATTTTAGTTGCAGTATTTCAACTTGAAAATGTACTATGAACTTGTTTGAAAAAATGTGATGTCATTAGGTAGGTCTACTTTGAGGCAAAAAAGATATAGCAACTACATTTTTTGGAACTTTATAAATGCTAGGAAAAGAAACCAAAATAGCAAGGTTGTGTTTCAGAGTCTGGAATATATTGAATGGCCAAATTCATTTTGTTCTCATGTCCCTAACTCCTTTCCCTTCTTTTGCCAGGACAATAAAATACTAGTGATTCCTACAGTTGCAGATCCTCCATCACAACTCAACTCAAAGAACTCATATTACACCGAGTGTAATGAAAGAGCATTGATGCTGTCAAGCATTGCAAGCATATCTGGCTGTTGTCAGGTAAATTGGTGGTCAACTTTTAGCTTTCATCCTTGGGTTCAATTTGTTTGGCGGATGAGGTATGGTTTAAATGTTATTGTCAGGTTGCCATCCCATTAGGAGAGCATGGCAATTTTCCGATTTCTGTTTCTTTTATTGCATACCATGGAGGGGATAAGTTTCTTCTTGATACATTGTTGGATATGTACTCTTCACTTCAAGAACAAGCCAGCATTGCTTCTAATTCAGCACTGTTGCCAGATACAAATGGAGACATAGACACTTCTGAGATCTTGAAAGAAAAGGTTGGTTGCCAGCAATATCTTAATGTGACTGGCGGTGCTAATTTAGGAAACTTTTCGCATAAATGTCTTCAATTCTTTATTGTTCTCAAAGCATTTACCCCCTGGTTTCTTTCTAGTTGGCTGAAGTCTTTGATTTGTTTGCCTTTTTGGTATCATGTATAAAATGTGTCTTCTCAGTGTAGCAAAAGCCCTTTATTTTTTTTAATGTTAAATTTAAAATTACATATTAGAGTTTCATGGGTGTTTTGCTATTTTAATTTTACTTTTAATTGTACAAGTATTTATCAAAAACAATCTCTCTAACAATTAGGGTAAGGCTACATATTATTGAACCTCCCCAAATTTCGCGTTTCAGTGAGACTTTTACTGGGTTGTTATTGTTGTTGTTGTTTAACTATCAAGTATTTAGGAGTTGGGAAACAATGTATTTTTATTTTTAGGAATATATACTTTTGGCAAAATTTTTAATATATGAAGGGAATTGAGGTTTTTATTCCCATAACCTTCTTAGTTCTATCCTCAAACCCATGATATTTGGTACAATGTAATGGAAGGTGTAATGTATTCATGACTAAATTGCGTAAGCAATTCATTTGTTTGGCTGGATAGTTACTATGGAATGCCATGCCCTATTGCTTCATGTTAGAAATCATAATTTCTTTAAACAATCTAATTGTCATTACATCAAACTTTCATAATCCTCATTTTATTTCATTGTTCCACTGCATTACATTATATTCTACTGGATATCTTTTAAATTTCCTCCCTTTCCTCATTTCTGCTTATCTATCTCTCTTATCTCTCTTCTTTTCACTTTAGCTCCTGTTCTCTTCTTCCTGTTTCTTTTTCTAATTCCATTGTAACTCATTTCCAACATGAAAAACTGTGTTTTTGACACCTTAACTGCTTTTTTTCTGGAGCACTTTATTAAGAATTTCACATTTGATAGATGATGATGATCTTTTTGTCTAGCTTGTTTGTAATACATGGTTCTTGAAAATCAACATCGATGCAAGTTTTGAAGACAGTTCTCTGTTGTTGGCAATTTGATCTTTGTGACCTTCCTTTCCTGCAAAATTTTTTAGTTCAAGACACAGTGGAAGCCATGGATTTGACTGATGATAGAATGCTTTAGGAGAACACATGCCTTTTTATCTTTTGATCTCACTTATCAATAGATAGCCTTATTGCAGGGAAATGCTGCATTTAGACAGAAGCTCTGGAACAAGGCTGTCAATTACTACACCGAGGCCATCAAATTGAATAACATGAACACAGTCTATTATTGCAACCGGGCAGCAGCTTACTTAGAATTAGGATGGTCTGATATTCTCTTCAACTTTTTCCTCATCCTGCATGTAAAGTTTTTGCACATTACTTCACCAATTTGTTTTAATTTTTGCAGTTTTCAGCAAGCTGAAGAAGACTGCATGAAAGCAATTTCACTTGATAAAAAAGTAAGAAGTTCAGTATTATTATATTATATCATGGCATCCTTCTGATTTATTAAATAAATTGTCAATTGCAATAATCGGGCTAACATCGTCCTAGGTTTCCTATTTCATAACTTATCACATTGTTCTATTTTGTTTTCATTGGAATAAGACATTGGTTGTTCCATGTTCTCTTGCCCTGCCATATGATACCATGAGGAGCTTATGGAGATTTGCTTGAAACAAACGAGCTACAAGCTTCTGTTATTAATTTGAATTATTTTGTAATCTAATTTAGGCGTTAAAAGTATAATAGTGCATGATGCTGAAAGTCTTACAGTTTCCTGTTGAAAGAATTACATGAGACGGGTTCCTATGGTGGTGGTTGGTAGGCTGATATGTGTACTAAGAAACTATGTTTGCCTATAGCCATCTCCTGAGTCTTTTAGATTTTAGGCAAATAGCCTCTTATCGAGTGCATCAAAGACCTTGTCATGCTTTTCTTTTCGGACATGGATTTCTAGGAAAATATTATTTTGGTTAACCACCCCATCCAATTAAATGAACTTGATTGAGCAAAGGAAAAGGTGATAAAGTGCAGTGAAGGATTTGGGTTGTTGTCCTTTATAATTCGTCCATGGCCAACCAAAGAGAGAACCAACAGAAACCACCTTATAATCAAAGAGATCGTTTGTTCTTGGTTGTGAGACAATTCTGGATTTTCTGTGCTTTGATTGGGAGAAAGTAGCATGGGATCAGAAATATTTTTGAACAAAGAACTTGATTGGATCAACAAAGTAATATTGGTTGGATTTAGAATAAAGGATTTGGTGAGCAAGGGTGACTTGGAATGACTATCACTTTTTTAGTTACATTACAGACTAGGTGATGGTGATCAGGCAAAAGACTTCTATTGTCCATGCAATGTTTATGTTTTTTTTTTTAATGAAGTAGTACACTAGATTAGTTCTAGTTAATTTTTTGCAGAACTTGAGTATAATTTTAGTTAGTTTAACTTCATCTCTCTTCCTGATGAAGAGATTGTAAATGATAGTTCTGTCTTTTTTGGTATTGGCGGTGAGTTGATGGTATAAGAGCTTCTGACAAGGCTAGGTTTTGAAATTTCAGATTGGGGTGTTATTACTGCAAAAGATGACTTTACTTGGTATTCATGCGGCCAACAGCTACTATTAAGCAGATTTTTTCTGATATTAGTGAGACCCTTATTATTTGGATTTAGCTCTAAAAATACTTATGTTTTTCTGATTTGCAGTAGTTATGGTAAATAGAATCAACAATAATAAGATATCAGTTTATTGATATGCTCGCAATCTTGCAACGTCAACTATAAAATACCAATAAATGGGTTTGCCAGTCATCATATCTCCATATTAGAGAAATTCAAACTTCATCATGTTGTTAAACATTGCTAAGGCTCCAGGGGTCTTAAAATGAAGTTGTGTCAATCTTGCAAGCAGGTTGATTAGCGAGGTGGATACAAACCTATAGCTATGTTCATGTTTTCTTTATGTACTTGACCATTTGGTTGAACTTGTGTGTATATATATATTCATAATAATTTGTTGAAACTTCGTAGTCTAGAAGCTTAAATAGTCTAGTCAGTTTGCTTTCGATCCTATAAAGTTTTTGAATTGCTTAACAAGATTTCCTATTTTCCACGCAGAATGTGAAGGCATACCTTAGGCGTGGGACAGCTAGAGAATCACTTCTACATTATAAAGATGCAGCTCATGGTGAGCACTGTTCTTCACTGATCCGAGTGAATCTAGCATGTGAAATAAAGTGTATGTGATACAAGATTGTGAAGGATTGCACCAGTTGACATTCAAGTAATTAATAAACAAAATAGAGTCTCAAGAGTTCCATAAATCATGGAGAGGAAAGTCAAGGGGGGTTCTAAAATAAATGATTAGCTTCTTCCATAGGGACCAACGATGTGGTAGGCTTGTTTGAAAGGGATGTTTCCATCTCATGATCCTCCAAGAATTGTGGGGTGCGTGGTGTGCTATGTTGATCCGTCTGTTTGTCTCTAGGGAATGGGGAATGGCATAAAGCCCCCCGAAGAGGGTTGTTTATTCTCTTAGCATAGGATGAGATCTGCTAAAACTGAATAGTATATATATAAATGAGTTACTTGAATGATTATATCTGCAATAGTGATTGTGCATAGACCTCCATGGATTAAGCAACCCTAAGTTTTTTAAAAATTATAAATTGAATATTGGGTTCAACAATTATTTGTTTGTCTCACACATTCATGCACATGGATCTGCAGAGCTCTTAACTTGATACGTTATAGTACTTTCTTCTATGTTAACCTCTTATGTGCTTGCAGATTTCAGTTTTGATACGTTATAGTACTTTCTTCTATGTTAACCTTTTATGTTCTTGCAGATTTCAGTTTTGCTCTTGTTCTTGAGCCACAGAATAAGGTGGCTAGTCAGGCTGTGGAAAGACTAAAGAAGCTAATGAGTTGATGGCTCTTTGTCCTCCCCGTTTTTGACAGAAAATGTTAGTGTTTCGTGAGTTAATCTAAATTGTATTCTTCTCAAGCTGGACCTTTTGGGCACTAAATGTAAATTTAGTAAAAAAAATATGGTATTCTTATTAATCTTTTGGAAGTAATTTTTAAAATATAATTTATATGATTTACAGTTGATTTAATTTATTTCGAATGTTTTTAGACTATAATCGATATATTTATAATATATTTTAGATGTTCGTTTGGGAAACATTTATGTCCAGCCCGAAGATGAGTTTGTTGATATCATAATGATAGTTTAGTACTGGAGTGTTTAAAGTAGCTACACCAAGAAAGAAACCCAATTGCATATTTGTACTATAGCATCAGCCTTCAATGTGCGTATTATAATTATAATTTTGCCCGATAAATTCTTTTAGGAATATATGAACAATAATAAAAATTATAACTTTTATAAATGAATACAATTAGACTTTAATTTCTATTAAATTTTACATTGAAAATGAGCCTATAATGTCGGTGTGATCATATTGGGAGATTTAATTAATTATAAAATAATTTTGTTTTTATCCCTGATTTAAATAATTTAACTTAATTTTAACTAAAATTTAACAACCCGTTAATTTCACCTATAAATTATTCCCTAAAAGTACCAATATTCAACTTCACAAACCCTACACTTTGGTTCAATTTCTACTTTCAATACCCCACCTTTCCTTACAATTTCAAGAATCTAGCTCAGTGTTTAGTCCAGTAAAACATCGAAAATGACGGGGAAAACCCACCTCCAAGGGACTGCTTGATATGATTCTCTGCAGTCACCAATCTCATTGTTTTCTCAAAACGAGCTGATATGTTTCTCTGACAGATTTCAAGTAATGAAATGGTTATGTCTGGCAGGAAAGCTTAGATGGAGATATTATAGATTGCGTCCACACTTCTCTTCAGCAATATTATAGATTTGGTTAAAGTTGAGTTAAATAATTTAATTAGCTTAATTAATTCAAATTAAGGATAAAATAAAATTAAGTAGACAATTTGATTAATTATAATTTTTAAATTTTTTTATAAACATGATTGATCTCAACGTCACGTGGTGCAGACGTGACACTATAAGCCTATTTTAAATATAAAATATCATAAATTTTTATTATGTAGCAGATAACTAATGACATAAGGTTTAATTTGAATGTTTATAAAATAAGCACTACATTATTACATATTCCTTGTTTTTTTATTTCATAAAATAAAGTAAGAAGAAACTATAGGACAACAGTGTGATATGATCACACTATATAAAGTCATTCACTATAAGAAAGACAAAGACTGGGTGTCAAAAAAAGCATAAAACAACTATGTAAGTATAAAAGTTTGTTCAATATTTATGTTCATTTATTAATATAATAGAAAGTAATAATATGTGGGTTGAATATTTTGTAAAAATTTTAGAATAAGATGTAAGAGTTATTAAAAAGGTCTATGTGTGAGGAAAATGAGCTTAATGCATATGACATTTATAATACAATAATTCGTACTTATTCCAATTATTTGAAAGGCCTCAGCTATGACTCTAAGCCAAATGTTTCAACATCAACATATAAAACTAACATTAAACACCTTTAAAAAGAAAACATCAAACTTAAGGCTGCATTACAAGTTGGATTAATCAGGGGACAAGAAACTCAACCAAAATTAGTAAAACATGATATGTTATTCAAAAGACTACTTATAACACCCCACTCTCACAGGACACATATCTGACATTCTAAAAGATATCCGAGTACATACCCTATAAGAGTGACATGCTAGAGCAATCACGACACTAACTTAATCATGGAATCATAATTTAATGCGTAAATGTCACAATATTAAAAAACCCAATTTCTCTTTTTCATTTCATAAAACTGAATATGTACATTGTAACTTTACAATAACATCCATATATGTATGTTATCAAAAACTAATTAGAGTTTACATCTCTGTATACAGAACACGCTACATACATGAGGAATTATACAAAAAATTTTATTTAGATCTTTCAGTCTCAGCTAACCGACCTTTGAACTATTTCTTCTGTCCAAAAGTACAAGAACTATGCTTCTTGTAGAGTTTCTCTATCACTAGTATCTTCTCTCAAACATAAAATGTTAGCGTTGTAATTTTGATGAGTTTTGTGAACTCAGTGAGCTACCCATCATCGATGACTCACTCATAACACATAATACATACAATTAATGTAATCACGTAATTCACATCATTTCACTAATTATCATATAGCATCACATATCACTTTGATCATTTATTTCACATTTCGCATTCAGAGCAGTCAAACAGTTCATTTTGATCATTTATAACATACATATCAATTATAAATGCAATGCACATGAGACTAAATTCTAATTATTACTTTGTTATGACCGAATGTTTTTTTATTGACCCATATCCTTTGTAGATACCGAGCTTGTTTCAGATATTGTCTCATATATTTTGGTGGATACTAAGTACATTAACAACTGAGCCAGAGGCTCTTGTCATATTCTGAGCTTTAAGCTCTTTTCCGATGGCTACTCGAGTCACAATAGCCTTTATGTTGTCATGCATTCATGTAATGAAATGTATCACATTCATATATATTCAATCAGTCACTTGATTTCAGTTTCACATTCACATTTATCATTGAACTTTGGTAATATTCAATAATAATGTTAAGTATCACTTATTTCGTCAAATTCATAAAAAAGGAGCACTTCCAATATATTATTCATGCATCAAACGCCTCAGATATTCAATGTCCGGAATCAACACAATCACATTCACATAATAATTTAATATAGAATTTAAAACAAATAATTAATCAAGTGAGACCATCTAGGTTACTTACAGTTTGCTCCAGATAATTATTGCCTCAAAGTCCTGGCAACATCTGAATGTTGTCGCTCTACTTAGTCTTCTATATCGTGCAACACACATTTACACACATCACAACTTTGCACAATTATTAGTACTCATTTATGCATAGATATGTATATGGATTATGTACAATGCATGCTCAATGACAATCTCAGGTATATTTTCTTTATTTTCATCTCATGATCATTCATACTTCAAAGTTCATATATGTCTAATTTAAACTTAGGTTTACACCTCAATAATACAAATATATTCTAGGTTCATCACTCAATCATGCACCAAGGTTCATGGCTCAATACACTTGATTATTGTAACATCATCAATCAATTACTATCAATCCTTTCCTAATGAATTTAGATGACCATGAAATTTAGTGGAGAGGAAGGACAATGTGTGAGGAGTTTGTGGTTTAAATTTCAAGTCAATCGGAGTTCTTGAGAAGAAGTTTTGGTCAAATAGTGAAGGGTGTTTAAAACTATCAGAAAGCATTACACTCTCACTATCACGATCATGCTTGTACACGATTGTGCACTGCCTGTTGAATCCTCTATGTCACGATCATGTTTATGCACTGTCGTGCACTACCTGACGTTTCCCTTCTGTCACGATCGTGCTTGTGCACGAACATGCACTATATGACATCTCCTCTCTGTCACGATCGTGCTTGTGCATGATCATGCAACTCTCCTGAGGTTTCCTCTCTATCCCGATCGTGCAACTCCTCTAAGATTTCCTTACAATCCCAATCATGCACCCCCTAATGGCTATTCTTAATAGATTTTTGGGTCAATTTTTCATGGACATTTTGATAAGGAAAAAGAAGTAATTAGGTAACATGTTCTTCTAAAAAAATGTTCCCATATGTATTAAATTTCTAATGACACTAATTTCATGCAATTTTGTTCAATATTTTGCAGTTTATACCTAAAATACTATAGACTGTTCCCAAACTGTGATAGACACTGTACTCAACTTCAAGTCAAATTTTGAAACCCTTAAAGATTGAATTCAAATTCGATTCCTTCATGAAAAATATATCCATATATCTTTAGTGCAATATAAACTTAAAATCATCCCATTTGGAGATGAATGTTCAGTGAAAACACTCCATCTAGCATATTCCGGCACACTTAACATCATTTTCATCCTAGTTCATCTCTTTTGCTTAGTCTATCATTTCTAGCTTATGTCCTCATTATTTCTTCCTCATTCCTACTTCCATTTTAGCTCAATTTCAATCACAAACAAATCATATTGTCTATTCGATCATAAAACCAAAAACACAATGTTTACATACATATATATTCATCACTAAATTTTTTGCACCTTTTTCCTACATCATTATCAATGATCTTTCTATTTCAAACTCATCTCTACAACAACTCATGAAATATTAATCACCATAAACACAAAAACAAGATATCAATGTGTTCATTTCTTTACCCACATTCCAACATATATAAAACACCATTTTATGATCATTTAACCTCTAACTATCATCATACATGTTTCATTCAACAAA
>JANJEY010000005.1:25364496-25374958 GCA_024703695.1 Erythroxylum cataractarum | reverse complement strand
TTTATACATTGTTATGAAAACCAAGTCCATGTTGAAATACTATCTGCAAAATCAAACGTACTCAACAACCATGCTCATTTTATACATTGATCACATGATATTATTGTTTGCTGTACATTTTGTACATTGGTTATGAATTGCAAACCGCTAGATTTTGTGATGTCATATGTGTATGTGACATCACAAATGTCTCTCATCTATATCTATTCTCAGTTTCAAAGTGTTCTTTGTAATGTTTGGGAAGATGATGCAAGAACACAACAGCATTAAAGCAATTCTTTTAAAAGGCTCAAGTAAGTTAATCAATCATAATAATAATAAATAAATGAAAGCATTCTAACAACTTGACAGAAACATGAGGCTCTAGGTGGTCATACAAGTCCAACTGATTTGTAATTGTTGACCATTTTCCTAAAAACATGTAGTTTCCTAAAATTTAAATTGTACATTTTAACATTTATAGTTGTATTGATATAGTTTCATCATTTTATACAAATCTATTATATTGATAGTGAAATGGCTTGTACCGATTATGCTTGAAATCTTTCCTACCTTTCTCTCCCATTTCCCCTTTCCATTTCTTGTTAATGTATGTCTATGCTTTATTTGTTCCTCATTCTACTATATGAGGTGAGTACAATGGAAAGTCGGGATGAAACTTGATATGATTGTTTACACACTAAAAGCTCTCAATTAGATCAATGTGGTGTGACCAAGGTCAATTAAAATAATGATGATAAATACAAAATTTCATTTTCACATAATTCGAGCAAGTAAAATATATGGGATTAAATTTTGGATTTAAGGTTAATCTTAACTTAATATCCTAAAGTCTTTGAATTAGAAAAATTAAACTTTCTATGATTTACGAAAATAAAATACCTTTAAGTTGGGTTCTTGGATTAATTTATTTTTAAAAAGACTATAAAGTCAACTACCTCTCACCATCCAAACTATAATAATACTGACTATTGTAAGCTACTACAACGATAGCAGCTGATTAATGATATGTGGAATTAACTAAAGCACGTGCAAAATCTAACATGGCATGATCACCATCAGACTCTGCTTATTGATTGCTATATATATACAAGAGGAAGAAGAAGACATCAGAGAGTTTAAAATGGTGGTGTTTACGGCCAACCCCTTCTTAAATTTCTAGTTGCATTTTCCTATCAACAACTTCAATGCACCATTTACTTAGCTTCAGATTTACTAATTCATAAAAGGTTCAAACCAAAATCCACTAATTCACACAAGGTTCAAACCAAAATTCACACAAAGCAAATAACAAGATGGTTGGTCAGTCATCATAGGACAAGCAAATCAGAGGATGAATGCATATAACTCAGAAGTTTGGAACAGAACATGTTCAAGTTCTGGAATGAAAACATGCATCATTTTTTGTAACTCTCCAAATCCAAATCCCCATCTACAAACACCTAACACTCCGACTCCACAATAACATGAACAGAAACGTCCTTTCCACAATATCCAGACGATGAATGAACTACACAAATTTAGAAGCAACCAATGGATTGAAGAAAACCGAAGAGAAACTCAAGCCATGTTTCTTAGTAAAGAAAGAGCTGACGAGAAACAGAAGAGAATAAGAAGAAAGAAATGAATGTTACCTTGTTGATAAGAAGAACTGAAGGGAAGAACAAAGAAAGTGACCATGCACAAAGTCAAATCTGACAAGGGATTGAGATTTTGGTAGATGGAAGAAGATTGAACAAAAAACTCCACTCTTACCCCCTGGACTCCTCTAGTTGAAACAAAAACAAACGAAAGACAGTACAGCTAAGATACACAAAAATGGAGAAGAAGAACAGAACAATACAACCAGATCCACAAATTCACGCAACTAGAGAAATGGAGAAGCGTTGTGTTGCCCAACGGAAATTAAAACATAAACTTACCAGCGTCGTGTTGCCCAGTGTGCGATGGAGAAGTGTCTTTGATTGCGAGAGAGAAGCAAGGACGAAACACAGGGGTGATTTCAGAGGACCGACCGCCTTTTGGTCCAGTAGACAGGGACAAATGGTTTTTGTCCTCTAGTTTTGCAATGGACTGAAATCTTTGTCCATGTCTACCGGAGGTAGAAGACAGAAACGTGGGGGCATGAACCAAACAACCATGGGGGACATGATTTCTTTGTTTTGTCTATTGTATCCATTCACGGCGTCAGTAACCAAACACTACGTTAGAAAACAAGTAATAAATTGCATGTTAGAATTCCAAATTCTTGATCAATTGGCTATAGGGTTTATACGGTTTTGATCTGAAACACTTTTCATACATTGGTTGCAAATCTTTTGCAATTCAATTACAAAATTCAGTCAATAATAATAAAAATTTTAATCAAATTATATAATTAAAATCTCACTCTGATACCACTATTAGGAAATCAAGTTGAGATCCGATCCCGACTGTAGCGAAATAATCACAAAACTTTTCATGACTTGATTTCCTGAAAATCAAGATCTATTTAATTCTATAAAATGATTAACACAAATCATAATAAAGTGGAAACTTAATTTGTACCTTATTTTGAAACTTAATCTTTGTCTTGTCGTATCCCTCGAAATGTTCCCGAAACTGATCCGTCTCAATCACTGTAGCCACACAAGTGTCCAGCCTCTAACTGTACCCACAGAATAAGTTGAAAAAACTCTGTAACTCTTACAGAGAGGGTTAAGCAAGAAGTGTTAGCTACATAGAGTTTAAGTCTATTTATAATAAGCTTTTCACATTTTAGTAATTTAATTGAATTAAATTCTAATTTCAATTAAACTTTAATTAGAATTACAAATAATTTTAATTAAATACCATTTATACTCATATAAGATTCAATATCTCATATTGATATGTATTTATTAAATATTTCATATTTAATCATAAAATTTCTCAAACGTTACAATCAAGTCTAACTTGATTAAATTAACTTTGCTCTCTTCAACCCATTCTATATGTGAGACTCATTAGGATCCCTAATATGTTGACAATGATTATAAAATCTAATTTTAATTCATAATTAAAATTAGATAAATTAAAACTCATTTTAATTTATCTTTAATTCTCCAATTAAATAATTTATAATCCAAGATTAAGATTAATGTCTAGCAATGCATTATAATCACCCAAATATTTAGGAATGTTAAAGTAGTTTTGACTATCCTTTTCGTGCATAATTTTTGTGTATAATTCAATCATTTTATCATACAAAGTTCCTATTAGACATATTGTATGAAATTAATGTCTACTCTATTTTGAGTCTAATCATATTAGTTCTTCGTCATTAGTTATCAATTTAATTAATGACATTTGTAAACTATTTACAAAGCATCATTTCACCTTGGCCAAGTATTTCTTGAATTAATACTAATCGAGAACAACGAAACATTCTCCCTAATTACTTTAGGGTGACTAATACTATCTTGATCATTCAACTATCTCCATATAGTTTATGCTACATACAATGACTACCGATTAAACAAACTATGATTAAATAGATCATAAGTAGTATCAAAACATAGCAATCCCCATACAAGATAACTTTGATGACCTCAAGTTAAAGGATCACTTACACAATCATCACAATGAGAATTCCATAAACATACAAGTAATGTTCAAAATGAATTTCTCATATCGGGTATATTCAGTGAACTTGTTCTATAGCAAGCACTCACATGTTTGTTTTAGTATTCCTATGAGATCGATTACTTCCTTTACAAGAAAAAAATGTGTGTTAGTCTTTTTACATTTCTTTTTACATTTTATTAATGTCTAATCTTAGTAGAACAATGACTAGGAATATTTAGGAATAATACATAAATGCAATATGAATCTCATAATTATAATTTCATTTGCAATGTACAATTATCCCATGGACTTTATCATACACATCTAAATATGTATAAGATAAAGAATGTATTTAAATAATTTGTCACTAAACTATAACCAAAGTGATTGGCTGTAGGGCGTAAACCAACAATCTCCTACTTGCACTAAGCTAACTGTTTAAGTATCTCATACCATATCATCATATGATGATTATTCTACTACTGGGGCAGTGACTTAATGGGAGAATTCTGCATTCTTCTTTATAGTTCGCACTTAATTAAATCTTACAACTCCCATCTTAATTATCTTCATAATTAAGAAAATTTGCCTAAACATATTTTAGATCTTTGTTTAGACATTAGCTCCTTATGCATGTTTAATGGCTCTAATGTTCTACAATACATTACTATCTTGAACAAAGCAAAGAAACTATATGAAGTTCACTAAAGAACTTGTTGATTCAATTAATCATTTCCACTAAATGAAAAAATGTATTATGGCTTAATTAGTAACCAATTGCTACATTGGAACCTTTCTAATCCTAAATGATATTGTTATAAGTAAATAGCCTTAATTAGGATTTATTTATAAAGTTATAACCTTATCATCTTTAACTCAAATATCAACTCATACATAAAGTAATGAATATCTTTAATACTTCACAAGTATCTAATCTTTTAAATACTAAACATCTTTAGTACATTATCTATGTACTTGGACTTAGAATAAATTAACAACAACCAATTTATCTCTATAGATCTAATTCCCATAATTAAATTATTACCTTTTCATATCCAACAAGAGTTATTCTTGGAAAATTTTGTTTTTAACAATTAAAAGTTTGAATTAGTGTTCTCTGTGAGCAGTATGTCTCCACATACTCCCATTGAAGAGGACAACTATACTCTCACCTACCTTCTTGTAGATGTGATAAATTCATAATCATCTTCAAATCAAACTCTTTGAATTTATCGTGAAAATAAATCTTTCAATGTCTCGTAGCCTTTCAACTATACATCAAATGTATCATTAAAGATATTAGTTCCAATTATATGTAATGTTGTAAGATTTGAAGCTTTTAAATTCCTTCTTACTCCTACTACTTATCTTGAGAGCCATTCTCCTACAAGTATACATTGAATCAAATAGTTTGTTCAATGAATCTGTAAGATTATATCCAATCTTTTGGATATCTCATAACCTTTTATTATCCAATTTGTTTCTAAACTTAATGGATTATATATATGCTTCAACTAAGCGTCAATCCTTAAATCATTAACTTTGAGTCTTTTAAAAGACTTAGTGTTTCATATCTAATATGAAATCTTGCTAATTGATTCAACTGGAACTATAGAAGGTAATTCATTATATTAGGCATTGCTACAAAAAAAATATTGTTACATCATACAATATCTTATTTTGTATTTTACTCCTTACATAAATCCATACACTTATAAATTTAGTTGTGAAGGAATTCACTAAAGAATGTCATTCCTTATAGATAACCGAAAATTTAAAATTTAGCACAACGATCTCATTGAAGTGCTTTAGCATTCTCAATGCTTTATTTTTACTTAGATTTAAACAAATTGAACTTTTCAAAATTTTAAATCATTATTCCATTTAGTACGTATGGTTATATCATATACAGTCATTTGTAATATAATGAAATATTAAGTATTATCCTTTTTATGAATTATTATTTAATCCAATAGTGTATAAGATTTAACAATTCAATAATATCATCATCCTTTCACCAAAGGTTAATTTGGTTATTCTTTAACTACACAAGTTTCATAAGTTTTATATGATTCATAATCAAAAGGATACATGAATTCTTATATGTAACTTTATGATTCTCGTTTTGTTGATTTAACCAACATCACATAAAAGGATTATCTCAATTATCCAACTTTTATTCTTGCCATTTTGCTTAAGCATAAGTCTCCTTTGATCCTATACATAGATAAACTATTTGCATAAACTTGGATCAACTACTTTTACAATTAACAATCTATTTCTAATCATGTATTGAAAATTACAATAATGTTGAATCTAAATTCAGTATCAAATACTTCTAAGCATGAATAAGAAATACATATTATCTCTATCATATCACATATAGGCAAGAAAAGTCATGCAATCGTTTTTTTTTAATGACAACTATTATCATAATGTTGCTAAGCCTTTAATTGTAGTCCACACTTATGCTTTTAGTAGGCTAAATTAAGTGGAATAATTTCAACAAAGTACTATACATTTCAGCCCTACTTTATGCAACCCCTTTCATTTTGCTATTATGGTGATGACATACATCTTACATGTCATCTTCAAAGTTTATGAGAGATTAATCAACTCAAAATGTCAATACATTTTGTCAATCTAACTTTTGAGAACTTTTCTCAAGCATATCCTATGTCTAAGAACTTAGGTTCACTAAGTTAACATCAAATATACTAAGCAAGGTAAATTTCACTAAGAACAAAATATAAATGTAAGAAAAGCAAGAATTCAATTATACGCCATGACTACTAAAAAGATTAGGACTTTAATCATACATTTGGTTACTTTTATTATTTTATTCGAAATAATAACCCTTACTACTATTCAGAAAGATTACTCTAATCTTTTTAAAGGGCTAGGATCTCATTCAAATATAGTTGATCTTGAGTTTGCTCAACAAACCAACTAGACTTAAATTAGGTAAATAACAACTTTATCAATCACATATCATATGACTCCTAGATCCATTAGATGACAACTCTAGCCAAAACATATCTTATATATTATTCCTAACCTTGCCTCTAAATTCATGTGATCATGAGTTTGCTCATCCAAATCAAACAAATTGAGTTAAGTAAAACTAATTATTTTAATATTAAACATATTCAGGATAAAGGGACATTGAGTTTGCTCAACAAGCTTACAATAAATAAAACTCTGATTTATTTTTATAACAATGGAAGGCAACAATCACGTTCTCAATGTGTATTTAATATTTTAACGAGGGACAATTTATAATGCATCCAATATATATATCAATTATATAAATAAAGTATACAATTTATGCACTCATAATCAAATTATATGCATAAAATATCAAACTTCATTTGATTTTAGTTATTGATCCTTCATAATCTAAAATAACATTTCCAACTTCTTGACTTAAATTAGATTAAAAACCATTAATTCTTAAATAAATTAAATTTTTATTTCAAATAGAAATTTAATTTGATTTGAAAACAATTTTCAAATCCAATTAAAAACTATTTCCAATTATATTGACTCCTTTGATAAAATTTAATTGAAAACAACTTTCAATAAATTGTACTTCTTACTTATTATAATTTTAAAAAATTCTTTTTCAAAATTATATAAGTAACACATTCAAATCTAATTAGAAAATTATTTCTAATCTAATTAGAAATTACTATTTCTAATCTCATTATAAATTATTTTCTCTTAATTAGAAAACTATTTTCTAATATTAAAAGGAAATTACTTTCGAAATTAGATAAAACACTTTTAAATTTAATTAAGAAAGTCCTTATATATTATTTAGTTAGAGATTTATTTCTTGACTAATTAGAATTATTTAATAAGTTAGAAAATTATTTTTCAAATATTAAAGAAAAGAATGATAAATAATTGAAAACACTTTTCAAAATTTAATCAAGATAATATCCTTTCTAATAAATCAAGAAATTTATTATTTATAAATAAAGAAACAACTTATAAATAAATAAATTAATAATTCTCTAAAAAAATAAAATTAAGAATTTAATTTATCTCAATCAAATTAAAATAAATAAATTTAATTAAGAAACAGTTTTCTTAATAATTTAAGAAAACATTTTTCTTAATTTCAAGAATTGTAATTAATTAATTTCAATCTGATTGAAAATAATTAATTTTAATTTTAGAAACAACATTTTTAATTAATAAATTTCAATTTATTTGAAACTAGCTATTTTTAATTTTAAAAATATTTTTTCTAAAATTAATTAGGAATCAATATAATTATTAATCTTAATCAAATTAAAAAAATAATTATGTTAATTTTGGATTTGATTTGATTATTAATTTAATTTAATAATTCAACATCTTGAAAAATTAACTTCTAAAGCATTCCTAATAAAATTAACCCTTGAAAGCAATTTTCAAATAATTAAAAACACCTTTTCAAATTTATTAAGAATTTAAACTTACTTAACTTCAATTAAAATCATTTAATTGGAATTAAGTATTTAAAATATTAAAAAAAACAAAACTATTCCTAAATCATTTTCCAAACGTCATCTTCTTCTTTGCGCTTTTAGAAAACCTAGACTCGTAAGCACCGCCGCCAAAGAGATTTTGATGTTGGTCATATGCTGGAGACACAGCATATTCAACCCTTCCAAGAGATATTTAATGCCGCGTTTCAAGGTACCCAAGGTTTTTCAACGTTTTCCAACGACGACTCAGCCATATGGCTGAAAGTTACTGATTCCATTGATGATTTACGTGAACAGTAAATCTCCAAACCGCATCCATATCCTCAAACTCACCTACGGTACATGTGCGTAATGGCAGTTAGGAATCTCCATCACAACACATCATACCTTTACGTGGTGCTCATGACTTTGGGTTATGGGAATCCTAAGTACGAATCTCTAGGAAAGGACGAGCGTGCAAGAAATTTAGAGAAGGGAGATTCATGAGCAAAGTCCATTGGAGTCTAGTTTGCCGTGGAAAAGAATTGAGTGGTCCATTCAGATTTCTGGTTTTCTAGGTTCATCATATGAACTATTCGTAATTATCAATTCCAAATTATATAGATCAAACACGCAAATAATTTAATCAAATTATATAAATGAATTCTTGCCAGAAAATCGGGTTGAAATCTGATTTCGACCGTGGGGGAATAATCACAAATTTTTTTCATGATTTTTTATTTCCCAAAAATCAAGATCTATTTAATTCTATAAAATGATTAACACGAATTATAATAAAGCGTAATTTAATCCGTACCTTATTATGAAGCTTGATCTTTATCTTGTTGTATCTCTCAAACCGTTTTCGAAACCGATCCATCTCAACCACTGTAGTCACACAAGTGTTCGACCTCTAATAGTATCCACGGAACATGTTGAGAGAACTCTGTAATTTTTATAGAGAGGGTTAAGTAAGAAATGATAACTCCATAGAGCTTAAGTCTATTTATAATAAACTTTGAACGTTTTAGTAATTTAATTGAAATTAAATTCTAATTTCAATTAAACTTTAATTAAAATTACACATAATTCTAATTAAATATCAATTATGCCCATATAAGATTTAATATCTCATATTGATCCTTATTTATTAAACATCTCATATTTAATCATAAAGTTTCTTAAACTTTACAATCAAGTTCACTTTGATTAAACTAACTTCTCTCTATTCAACCTATTCTACGTGTGAGACTTAATAGATTATCAAATATGTTGACAATGATTATAAAATCTAATTTTAATTCATAATTAAAATTAAATAAATTAAAACTCTTTTTAATTTATATTTAATTCTCTAATTAAATAATTTATAATTAAAGATCAAAATTGGCATCTGGCAACGCATCATGACCAGTCAAATATTTAGACATGTCAAAGTAGTTTTAACTAACTTTTCCGTGTATAGTTTTTTTATATAATTCAATCATTTCATCATATAATGTTTCGATTAGATATAAAACATAGAATTAATGTCTACTCTATTTTGAGTCTAATCATATTAGTTCTCCACCATTAGTTATTAATGCAATTAATGACATTTGTAAACTATTTACAAAACATCATTTCACCTTGGCCGAGGATTTCTTGAATTAATACTAATCGAGAACAATGAAACATTTTTCCTAATTACTTTAGGGTAATGAATCATATATTGATCATTCAACTATCTTCATATAGTTCATGCTACATCAAATGACTACCAATTAAACAACCTATGATTAAATAAATCATAAATAGTATCACAATACAGCAATCCCTATACAAGAAAACTTTGATGATCTTAAATTAAAGGATTACTTATACAATCATCACAATGAGAATTTCACATGTAACACCCCACTCCCGCAAGACCCGAACCCAACATCGACGGTGATATCCAGGTCCGTACCCCGCGAGGGTGGCGTGCTACATCTCTCAGTAAAAACAATTTTTTTAACTCATGCACACACACATTATAATTTATGCGGAAAACAATTTATATAAACAATTCAATGGTCTCGGAGCCCTTTTCATAAATAAAATTAATTCCAGTATGTTGATTTTACAAACTGACTTAATCAATAATACAGAAAATTAGCGAATAGCAATACACTAATGCAGACGCAAACTGATCCCAACCTCTATCTTTCACTTGTATACAGTACTCCCGTATCAAACGAGGTATTCTTCAAGACCTGAAAAAAATATATGCAAATTTTGGGTGAGTTTTACGAACTCAGTGAGAAACCATCATCGATGGTTCACCCAACTCATGCATTCACAAATCATATACACATAGCACATAGTAGCATTTACAGTATATCACATGCAATTTCCTTACTCACATTTTTCCAGTCATATGCAGTCAATTTACATTTTTT
>JANJEY010000005.1:25137711-25147892 GCA_024703695.1 Erythroxylum cataractarum | reverse complement strand
TCAAAAAGACTTCTTACCTCAATCATCTACACTATTTCCATCATCTTTATCAATCAACTATGTTCATCAATGCTATTTCAGTCATTCTTAACCGCTCAATAAGATCAAAATATTCTTTATAATAAAAATCAATGGAATAAGAGGCATATTCGTTTACTCTTGTAATTTGGTATGTACCATCAAGATCATTACATCTTTTATACAAAAGTAATTTCGACAAGTCACTAATTTATATCTCATGCAAATGATATGATACGTCAATCGCAATTGATTCTGAACAACTTTTGAATATGCTATTATTATTAAAAAAAATACTCATACATAGTAGTTACCCTTTTTAGCATAATCGCCTATACCATACTTCCATCGTGTTACTCTAATTTATCTCATAATTTTAACTATAGGGATCATAAATTATCTTCTATACCATATCCAAATATAGATCTCGTATATACTCAATCACATTATTCACCAATATAACCACATGATTGAATATGTACTCATAATAGCTGGTTGACATAACCTTGAGAACTTCTACATATATCGCTATCATTTGTTTCATTTTCACTACGTACTTTCTTAATCAGTATATCAGATCATAACTCTTATCATCGTAATTAAACAATCACTTTAGATTCCAAGTTCAACCTTTCAATTCCACTTTGCATAAAATACCTTAAATCTTATCATTTATGCCTATATCTCTATTTCTTTTCAGTCAATTCACGAATATAATTTCACATCCATAACAACTCAGTCAATTCACGAATATAATTTCACATCCATAACAATTCAAGTACATATCTATAGAAACATTCTATCACTAAATTCACTGACATAATCACAAATGTTGAATCTGTGCCTAACATATCGGACTACGTAATATTTCTGCTTTCTAAATATCCACACTTTCCTTATCTTACACTCTGACAAAAAACCATTTTTCTCATTGTTTCTAATAGCCCAAAGTCTTATCGAAAGTTCGTATATGTAACGTATGCAGTCGCAATTACTGGGATTCTATACTCATCAGTACCTTTCTCTAATGGTGAGGAATCAGGTATAGCAAATCCTTGCAAAACTCCTCGTGTTCCTTTATGAGGTGGCATTTTACTCCTTTAATAAAATACTAATGTTTAGCTTGCATTTCAATCTTATTTCCTACATGTATGCTTGATATGCATGTCATTTATTACAATCAATCAATGCACAATGCAACAAGTAATCACAAAGCATAAAAATTTATCCTACTATGCATTCTAAGCCTAGGAAAAGCCTAAACTCTGATACCAAAAGATGTTGGACCTCGTTTTCGGAATCTAACTATCACTCTGATACCAAAGATGTTAGGCCCGGGTTCTGTTCCCTATCTCGAGACAACTGCTCGAGGTTGTCGGGTAAGGATTACTCGAGGGGAGGGTCGAAAAGATTTAAATTCAAAAGATTGGCAGCGTGATAAAGTGGTAGGTTTGTCGCGGTGACAAAATGTTCACCGCTACGAACTCTTAGCGAGAGAAGTTTGTCGTAGCCAACCTTTGGCTTTCTCGTGGTGAACTCCCAAAATTTGAAACCCGTACTCCCAACATTCAACAACCAATACTAAACACACATACATTCATCCATAAAAATTCTAACCATCCAACTCACCCACCAGAAAAACATAATCATACACAAAAAAATTTCAATTCATCTTACACATCAAAGTTTAAAACAAAATACATGAGGATGCTCAATGTTGATATGTTTATAAAGCTAACCAAAATCATTAACTTAGTATAAAAGTCTCTAACTATCTTGGAGTTTTCAATGACTTGCAAGGATCAATGATCTTCTCGTTCTACACCTGAGGAGTGGAAGGTAATGAGGTGAGCTGCAAAACTTAGTGGCTTATACATTTATAGCCATTGGCAATGAGCCAAACATTCAACTATATAAACATATATATGTAACAATTCAATACTCAACAATTTAAACTCACAACTCATAGTTACCAAGACGTCATCAAAAAGATGTTATGTAATTTGTCATCACAACTTAACACTCAATTATGCATTATGCTTAACAAATCAATGATGAAATGCACAACAAATAGCTTGAGAGTTTCGTGGAACAAAATGGATAAACTGAAGTTTATACCGTGAACAAAACAAGTCCTATTTCTCAGGATCTCGTGGTCTCAAAAGGGCAGCCAGGAGAAGGCTATATATTGATATGCAGGTGACTAACGAATCGTTCCTCTCTTGTCCAAAAACAATAAAATTTCTAAGCTTAACTCATTTCACACACATTCATACTTTTCATGCTTTTTCCTCTTTTCATTTATACAAAATGCCATGAAATTTTTCAAGGCATAATATGATCACAATCACAATGCATTTTCAACAATTTCCATATTTCAAAACAAGCAATTTAACACACAACATACAAGCAAGTAAGACAATTTGCCCATATTACACAACAACTATAAATATATTACCCATCTTATTTCGCTTGAAAATCTAAGTTCAATTTTGTCTTTCCTCTTGCTCTTGGATCAAGTTTGCTTGGTTTCCTATAACAAACCAAATTCTCATTCAAATAACATTCAAAGGAAATTCATAAGGCTTCGAAAATCAAAATGCTAAAATTAAGCTATAATCCTTTCAAAACCTAGACTTTCGGGTTAACTTTTCCATGATCGTTATGCTTAGGTAAATGAAGAAATTTGGTAACACTTCCTTCTAGAAAAATGTTCTCCGTTGTCTTAAGCTTCCAATGACTTCAAAATCATTCAATTTGGTTCTTGAATCCAAAAGTTATACTCTAAATATTTTCAGACTGCTCTTATACTAAAATAATATTCTATGCTCAACTTCCCCAAAAAAATTGATATCCTTAGAGACTGAATTTAAACTTAATTTCTCATACAACTTGTATCCATATGTCTCTAGTTGACTCCAAATCAAGAATCACTCCATTTTGGATAAATAAACAAAAATTTATGCTCAAAATACCGAAGCATATTTGGTGTTAGAAAGTTCACCACGACGAACTTTTCCAGAAAGAAAAAATTCGTCCGAAATCTTACAAGTTGGCCACGGCGAATTTCATCCTTCAAGTTGGTTACGGTGAACCAAGGAAAGTTGTTCGCGGTGAACTTTAACAAAAGAATATGCAGAACATGAATATTTTCTGGATTTGAACTCCCCATCTTTCACATATATTCCATCTTAAACCTAAACCATCTCTTCTACTTCATTTTCAACTCCATTTCAACCCAAAATCATTCACAATTACATCATAATCTATCTTTGATCATCAACCCTAAAAGATTAAAACATTCTCATTTACATAATCTATTCATCATTCATGTTCATTCGACACAAAACACCATTTTATGTCATTTAATCTCTACGAATCATCATAATTGTTTCGTTTAACCATTCCCAAAGTTTGCCTAGATTAGAAAACTCAACTTAGTTTAGAAATCCATAAACATTCATCTAGGGTTTCTCTTCTTTCTTCCTACATGAACTCATTATCTTTCTATTTCTTTGTTTTCTACCGAAATGAGAAGAAAAGATGGTAGAACTTACCTAGAACAAGTTGATTTTCTCTTCTTCTTCTTCTTTCTTTCTTCTCCCACGATCTTCTTTTCTTCATTCTTCTCCTACATTTTTCTCTATTATTTTCTCTTCTCTCCTATGATTTCTTCCTCTTCTTCTTATTTAAGACAACAATTTTCTTGTCCTTCCAAATATACCCCTCATTAGTTTAACTCTTGCAAATTTGCCCTTCACTTGATGCACTCTTACTAATTTGATTCCACTAAACCATATAATAAAACCCTACTAATATTGACATAATTAACTCCAAAAATTTAACCCATCAAAAACTCATAATTCATGTAAATCATGCTTATTCATCAAGAAAAAAATTCGGAGGGGGGGGGGGGGGCAACATTCTTAACTATTTGGATTTTTCTGATTGAAGCGTCTCAACCTTCCTCTTCAAAGACACTTGTTGTATTGATTGTTGAACCCGAATTTTCTCTTTTTGTAGAATTGTCTTGGTTTTTATTGGCAAATCAGATGATTGTTTAGCTTTTTCTTTTGCGGATGTTCTTCCTATCAATCAAGGTTTTGTTTTTCTTTCAAACGTAACAAGTTCACTCCTTCTTTGTCTTACTACAAGCTTCCCCTCAGACTTTTTTTTTGGTGTAAAACTTGTATCTGCTTCAACTTCAAACTTTATTTCCATTCTGTGAATAGTAGTGGTATTAATAATACTTTTCACATCTATTTTTACCCTGTTACCTCTATCAAGTAAGATTCCAAATTCTCTAAAGAATCTTATCAACAACATACTATAAGGTAAAGAGCTAGAATCTCCCTTAGCATGTACTTCAAAATCAAGTACGGAAGATTAATGGGTTGGTGATTAAGTAGATGAAACAAACAATGTTTATCGTTCATTGTCACCACGTCCTTCGAGCCTATTCTTGGTAAAACACAGTGGAGAAGTAGTGAATGTAGAACCCTAGCCTTCGAAACAAGGGTTAAAGCCTTCTTAACTCCTGGATCACTACTTCCATATAGGTGTCGATTGATGTGGGCTTTATCTACCCGACCTTGAGTAATCTATTTTGTATTATTATGTAGTTTTGCTCTAATACTTGGACACTCAGTAACCTTCTCTATAGAATCTTGTGTGACTATAACTAACAACCCATCTACCACTGATATTAAGGTGTCGTCCACCACCTTTGCATTCTTTCAAAACTCATATATCTCATTCAAATAGACCATTTTACGAACATTGAAGAAATTTTTCTAGCCAACTGCTTTAATTCCTGGTTCAATGTCCATTTGATTTTGTGTCAAAGAGGTGAAATCAACTTGTCTTCCATAGATAAGAGATTTCTCTATTTTTTATCTGTAACAAGTAAAAACTAAACACACAAATGTATTTCACTTTAACGTAGCGAGGTTAATATTTGAAGAAAATATGAAATGAGAAGAGTTTGAAGTTTAGAACAGAGTATTTAATTGTCTTTGTTGAGAGAACTAAAAAAGTTGGTTTCAAAGTTTTTCAAGAAAATTCTAGAGTTGATGGTATTTTAAAATCTTGAGAAGATTTCCTCCTTATGCATACTTTTGAAACGTTACCGTTCATAACTTACGGTTACTAATTACTTGAAAACTTATAACTTTTTATCTTCGTCTTATACGAATCGTCTAGGTCATGATGTGTTAGATGAATGGTCATTCAACATTACCATATTCAAGTTTTGTCTACTTTCCTTGAATCTATCTTCACACAAAGTTTTAGTGAATATATTCACTCGTTGTTGATTCGTCTCAACAAATTGTGGACTGATGATTCCTCTCTATACATAGTCTCATATAAAATGATGTCTAACTTCAATATACTTTTCCCTCGAGTGTTGTATTAGATTCTTTGATAGATTTATAACACTTGTGTTGTCACAGAAGATTGGAATTTGATCTCCTTGTATAAAATAATCTTCTAATTGACACTTAATCTATAAAATTTGTGAACAACAACTTGCAGCTGACATGTATACAGCTTCTTTAGTAGATAGAGCAATTGAATTTTGCCTCTTGCTTGACCAAGAAATTAGATTATGACCAAGAAAGTGACAACCTCCACTCGTACTCTTTCTATCAATCTTATCTCCAGCATAATTAGCAGAACAATAGCCAATTAATATGAAATATTTACCTTTCTCAAACATTAAACAAAGATCAATAGAACCTACCAAGTATCTCAATATTCTTTTGACAGCAATTTAATGAGATTCTCTAGGATCTGCTTGAAATCTTGCACACAAACAAACACTAAACAGTATATTAGGTCTGCTTGCAGTTAGGTAAAGTAAAGAACTAACAATTCTTCTGAAAAGGGTTTGATCAACCTTCTTACCTGCTTCATCCTTAGATAAAAGGATTGAAGGATGCATAGGAGTTGACGTAGGTTTATCTTCTCCATTTTAAAGTTAACTAACAGTTCTTTGATATATTTTTGTTGATAAATAAAAAAATTTCTTCGGTTTGCTTAATTTGTAAACCAAGAAAGAATTTCAATTCACCCATTATACTCAATTCAAATTCACTTTTCATAAGATTTTCAAAACTAGAACATAACTTCTTAGAAGTTGCATTAAAAATAATATCATTTACATATATTTGTACGATTATGAGATCATTTTTAATACATTTTCTAAACAAAGTCTTATCTACTTGACCTCTATAAAGTCATTTTTAATTAAAAAAACTCAGATGATCATACCAAGCACTAGGTGCTTGTTTTAATCCAAACAAAGCTTTATGAAGTCTATAGACATAGTCTGGTTTATTAGTATCTTCAAAACCAGGAGATTGCTTTACATAAACTTCTTCATCTATAAAACCACTTTTCACATCCATTTGAAATAGCTCTATATCATGATAGACAGTATATGCAAGTAAAATCCTAATAGCTTCTAGTTTAGCTACAGGAGCATAAGCTTCATTATAGTCTATTCCTTGTTGTTGATTATAGCCTTAAGCTATTAATCTAGCTTTGTTACAGTTTACTCTTCCTGATTCATCTAGTTTATTTTTGAATACCCATCTGGTTCCTATGATAGACTTATTGGATGGTCTTTGAACTAAAGACCAAACTTTGTTCCTTGTAAATTGATTTAACTCCTCTTGAATGGCTAAAATCTAAGCTTCATCTTAAAGAGCTTCATCAATTTTTTTAGGTTCTAATTCAAAAACAAAAGCTACATTTGCCTGTTTCTAAATTTAGACCTAGTTCTCACTCCTTCTGATGTTTCTCCTATAATCAGGTTTTTTGGGTGAGAAGATTTGTACTTCTAATCTTTTCTAAGATTAAAGTTTTCATAAATGTCTTCTACCTTATCAGGTGGATCATCTAGTGGTGACATGCCTAGGTTATTGACTAAAAAAGTATATAGAGTTTCATTATCAAAGTCGTCTCTTCTATCTAGATAAGAATCATCATCAAATTTAACATGCATGGATTCTTCAACAGATTTAGAAACAAGATTATAAACTCTATAAACTTTAGATGTAATCAAATATCTTAAAAAAATTCCTGAATTGATCTTAGAATCAAATTTATCCAATTTTTCTTTTGTATTCAATATAGTGCATTTGTAACCAAAAGAATGAAAGTAAGATATATTTGTCTTTCTTCCATTACATAACTCATATGAAGTTTTATTTAATATAAGTCGTAAAAATACTCTATTTTGAATATTACAGGCTATATTTATAGCTTCTAGAAACACTTAGGGAGATTCATTTCACATAGCATAGTCCTTTTCATTTCTTGAATCGTGTTGTTCTTTCTTTCTACAACTACATTTTGTTGAGGAGTTCTAGGAGCAGAGAAATTATGGAAAAATTCATTCTCTTCACAAAACATTCTAAGTTTTTTATTTTCAAATTCTCCACTATGGTCACTCCTAATTCCAACAATAAAAATTCCTTTTTCATTTTGTAATTTTTTGGATAGAACTTTAAAGCACTTAAGAGATTCATCCTTATGCGATAAAAACAATATCCAACAAAATCTAGTGAAATTATCAACAATTACAAGACCATACTTCTTTCCTCTAAGACTTAGTGTTCTGGTTAGACCAAACAAATCTATACGTAACAACTCTAAAGGTATAGAACAAGTTACAACTTTTTAAAGGAAAAATATGTTTTAACTTGTTTTCCTTTATGACAAATCTCACAAAAGAAATATTTATTAAAACTTATTTTTGGTAATCCTCTTACTAAATCATGTCTAACCAACTTGGAAATATGTTTAAAACTAACATGACCTAGCTTTTTATTTCAAATCAGTTTTTCCTCATCTGTTGATATAAAACATGAAATATTTTGACTTTTCAAAGCATCTAAATTAATCTTACAGAGATTGTTTTGTCTTTTAGTAGAAAAGAATATGGAACCTTTCTTGTTTTTGACTATATAAGAATTTTGATTAAAGGATACTTCAAAGCCAGAATCACATAATTGACTTACATTAATTGGATTATGCTTTAATCCTTCAACTAGCAAGACATTATCAATAGATGTAAATAAATCTTTACCAATTTTGTCGATTCCAACTATTTTGCCCTATTGGTTATCTCCAGAAGTTACTGATACTCCTTGCTTATTTTGGAGGTCTAGGAACATAGACCTTCTTCCCGTCATGTGTTGCGAGCATCCACTATCTAAGTACCAATGGTGCTAGTTGCTTTTTCCAATAAGGGAGATCTGTAGTATATATTATGTCTTTCTTGGGGTTAGACTTACAATAATTACTTGAATAATAAGAATATTGTTTCTTTTTCTTTATACTAGGAACAAAACTCTTATTATAACAAACATTACTATTAGTAAACCCTAAACCACTCTTGTCTTTTGGATGTCTATATTTTCCCATCGTATCATTCATCCTTTTAGTACCTTCAATAAATTTTGATAAATCTACTGAATGACTATTAATCCTTTGTTTCAGTTCATTAATTTCCTCAGATCTATCTATAGTTGCTTTTTTCATATCGTCAACTTGTTTCTTAAGGCAGACGTTTTCTTTCTCTAACAATTCTATGTTCTTTAAGCTTTTAACAAATTTCTTTTTCAAAATCCTATTTTGCTTTAATATAGCATTTGAATCTTCTTACAATTCTAAATATGTCTCTTAAAGATCATTAAAGTTAGAAGTTACCTTATCGTTGCATTCTTTTTTGGTTACCAAGCATATATTTGCTTGTTCTGATGCTTTTGAATCGAAGTCAGATTTGGATGAGTCCAAATCTTCCCACGTTACCATCATGCTCTTTTTGTTTTCTTTACTTTTCTTCTGTTTTCTTTTGAGCAAAGGACATTCAGACTTGTAATGTCCTAGTTTGTTGCACTCGTAGTAGATGATAGATGTTTTCTGAATCTTAGCTTCGTCTTTGCTATTCTTCTTAAAAGAAAAGTCTTTATTTCCTTTCGCTTTCCTTTTACACATCCTCCTAATCTTTCTTGAAATAAAGGACAGTTTATTATCATCTTCACTTGAATCTTGATCAGATTCACTGGCATCATCATTCTTGATTTCTTCAATCTTTAATGCTTTTGAAGATGTGCTTATATTTTTCTAATTCTTTTAATTCTTCTCACCAGCCTTTAAAATGATAGACTTATCTCTTCTAGGTTTATCTTTGCATCAAGCTCTACTTCATGTATCTTCAGTGAACCAAGCAATTCATCTAGCTTCAGCTTGCTTAAGTCCTTGGCCTTTTGTATTGCTAACCTTGGGTCTCAAACTTTTAGGTAGACTTTTGAGAATCTTTTTGACATAATCTTGATTATCGTAGATTCTCTCAAGAGCTTTAAGTCCGTTAATGATTGTTTGAAATTGTCTGAATATCTGGTCAATAGTCTCCTCATCTTTCATCTTGAACAGCTCATACTGATGACCAAGAATACTGATCTTAGACTCTTTCACTTGATTTATCCCTTCGTGTGCAATGGCTAATGTATCTCACATCTCCTTTGCAGATACGCATCCATGAACCCTATCATATTCATTTCTGCTTAAGGCACAACTTAGAAAGAACTTAACCTTTGAGTTCAACTGAAATCGAGCTTTTTGATCGGCTGACCACTTGTCACGAGAGATGATATTGCCTTCATCATCTGTTGGTGTATATGGACAATTCTCAATGATATCCCAAAGATCAATATTTGTGGATTCTATGAAGACCCGCATCATGCCCTTCTAATAATGATAATCCTCACCATTGAACGCAGGAGATCTTGTGACCGAGACACCTTTAGCTATAAAAACATGTGATTCAGCCATGGATCTTTGTCCTCACTTTGTGATAGTATTTCTTGAAAACCTTGCTCTGATACCAACTGAAGTAAATCACTTGTTAATATAGAATTCCAATATGATATATAAACTACATAAGAAGGGGGATTGAATTGTGTAATTTTTTTAAAAAATATTAATCTTTTGAGATTTCTTGAATTTCTTTACGAAAATTCAAATGATTACTAAAACAATTTGCTAAAGTTGATAAGTAATGTAATCGCAAGTAATATTATCTACTCGTCTAATAACAAGAAAATTAAAAGATAAGGGTTAGAGAATAGACGCTATGATTCTATACTAGTTGT
>JANJEY010000005.1:25125744-25137611 GCA_024703695.1 Erythroxylum cataractarum | reverse complement strand
GATTTCTTCAATCTTTAATGCTTTTGAAGATATGCTTCTATTTTTTTGGTTCTTTTGATTCTTCTGACTGGCCTTTAAAGTGATAGACTTATCTCTTCTAGGTTTATATTCTGCATCAAGCTCTACTTCATGTATCTTCAGTGAACCAAGCAATTCATCTAGGTTCAGCTTGCTTAAGTCCTTAGCCTCTTGTATTGCTATAACCTTAGGTCTCCATCTTGTAAGTAGACTTCTGAGAATCTTTCTGACGTGATCTTGATTATCATAGATTCTCCCAAGAGCTTTAAGTCTGTTAATAATTGTTTGAAATCATCTAAACATCTTATCAATAGTCTTCTCATCTTTTATCTTGAACAGCTCCTACTGATGAATAATAATATTGATCTTGGACTCTTTAACTTAATTTGTGCCTTCGTGTGCAATGGCTAATGTTTCCCACATCTCCTTTGCAGATATGCCTCCATGAACTTTGTCATATTCACTTCTGCTTAGGGCACAACTTAGAAAGAACTTGGCCCTTGAGTTCAACTGAAATTGAGCTTTTTGATCAGCTAACCATTTGTCACGAGAGATGACATTGCCTTCATCATCTGTTGGTGTATATTGACCATTCTTGATGATATACCAAAGATCAATATGTGTTGATTATATGAAGAGCCACATCCTGTCCTTCCAATAATGATAATCCTCACCATTAAACGCAGGAGGCCTTGTGACCGAGGCACCTTCAACTATAAAAACATGTGATTCAACTATGGATCTTTGTCCTCATTTTGTGACAATGTTTCTTGGAAACCTCACTCTGATACCAACTGAAATATAGAAATTAGATATGATATATAGAATACATAAGAAGGGGGGTTGAATTGTGTAATCTTTTCGAAAATATTAATCTTTTGAGATTTCTTGAATTTCTTTACAAAAATTCAAATGATTACAAAAACACTTTGCTAAAGCTGATAAGTAATGCAATCACAAGTAATTTTATGTACTCATCTAACAACAAGAAAATTAAAAGATAAGGGTTGGAGAATAGACACTGTGATTTTATACTGGTTCACCCCAAACCTTGGACTACGTCTAGTCCTCATAGTTATTATGAGATTTCACTATACTCTTCAACTTGACAAGTATTCTTTCTATGCTTGCAGAGCTTCTTTAGGTCTCTCTCACAAAGTATTCTTTTTCAGCTATATTAGCCTCTCCAGGCTCTAACCTTCCTTTCTCTCTCTAAGAAAAGTATTTTTGAGCTTCATATTACAAATGTATTCGCTCACTTTTTTCGCACTTTGAATATATAATTTGTGCTAACGTAAAAGCGTTCAATGTTATCTTATTCCTCGATTAGAACTAATTTTTATAGTCTAAGTCTCTAGCTGTCTTCTTGAAAACTGCTTCTTGAATCTTCTAGAAATGGCTATTAGTTGAGTCCTGTAACTAACTCCATTTAACTAACTAACTGGCGTTCTAGAATATCTTCCTTTTGTATCGTCTGGAATAATTCTTCTTTTGTTAGGATGTTTCGTTTAATATTCCGCTTTGTCTGGTGTTGCGCTTCGTCTGTTGTTGCATTTCGTCTGGCTTTGCGCTTCGTCTGGTGTCACACTTCATTTGGTATTGCGCTTCATTTGGTGTCGATATATCATCTGTTGTTGATGTATCGTCTATTGTAGATATATCGTATGGCGTTAACTGTGCACCTTCTGATTTGACTAAGTGTTACTTACATTTTTCTACAAACTTAATAAGCTCATCAAAATAGTTTATACATTTCTAAGATTATTTGTATTTGATTGTTATCAAAATTAATAGAAGTGAAGTCCTATTAACTTAACAAAGATAACATCCCTACTGATAACAGTCTTGTGGGTGGTGGGATCCCATAGATGATACCCCTTCACGCCTTCAACATACCCTAAGAAAATACATCTTCTGGATTTTGGATCCAACTTCGTAGTTTCTTGGCAATTGAACATCACATAGGCTGGACTTCCAAATATATAGAGGTTGGAATAATCCACTGGTTTACCAGTGCACATCTCATTCGGTGTCTTTAACTTAATTGTAGTTGATGGAAATTGATTCACCACATAACAAGCGGTAATGACTGCTTCTACCTAGAATTTCTTATCTAAAGTTGTAGTTCTCAACATCACTCTTATGATTTCGAACAGAGTTCTATTCATCCGCTCTGCTACTCCATTTAGTTGAGGAGTGTATGTCATACTGAACTGCTTTTTGATGCCTTCTTACTTGCATAATTCATCAAATTCTTTCCCATTATCTGAGCGCAAACACTTGATCTTCTTACCAGATTTGAGTTCCACCTGCCCTTTGTTGGACCCCACACCCCACCCGTAGGTGTTTGGGGGTTATACCCCTTGCGGGTTATACCGCGACATCCAACCTTAATCTGTATTGTCCTCTTTGGGAATCGAACTCGTGACCCCTCAAGGTTTTGTTGTTTCTAATAACACGCCTCTTGCCATTGTTACATACTCCTAATGCAATTCTCACAGAAGAGGAGTGATACCTTTGTGAGACTTGGAAGTAGATTCTTCTCTGCAAGTATCTTCATTCCTTTTTCTGACATATGTCTAAGCTTTTTATGCCACATCATTGCAGATTTGTGGTTTGGACTAGTCACTACAATGGATGCCTCTCCTTCTTGCAAAGTTACTCCCCTCAGTATGTATAGATTTGTAATAATGTTCTCTGCTTTCATAAATACTAGCGCTCCTTTAATCAATTTCATGATCTTGTTTTGAATCTCAAATCTAATACCGAGATCATCTAGTTGTCCTACAGATAATAAATTCTTCTTCAGGCCCTCCATATGTCGTACTTTTTCAATAGTTTGAGTTGCCCCATTATGAAATTTTAGCTTGATGGTGCCAATACCAATGATCTTCAGGGCTTGATCATTACAACTATACACAGATCCCTCAAAGACAGATTCGTACTGATGGAACCATTCTGTTCGAGAGGTCATATGAAAAGTAGCTGTTGAATCGAGAAGCCATACATCAACAAATCTTCTCTTACCTCCAATAGTCGTTGTTGTTTCATAGACCATTGCACCTCCATCATCTGGAGTATTTGCCACATTTCCTTGAGGAATAGAATCTTTCTTATTCAGATTCCAAAAATCCTTCTTCAGGTGCCCTTTCTTGCCATAATTGTAACACTTGAAATTCTTCTTTCTCCTGGATTTTGATCTACCTTGACTATGACTCCCACTTGGGCCAGATTCCATTGCTCTTCCTCTCATAACTACCAAGGACTCTGCTTTTTGTGAATTTGCTAGCCTATCTTCCTTACTTTTGCGCTGACTCTCTTATTCCAGAATAGCAGCTGCAATATTGTTGAAGACTAGAACATCTGTGTTGTTCTTAAATTGATAACAAGTTGATCATACGAATCTAGTAGACTTTGGAGTAGAAGTTCTACACGTTCACTTATCTCTATTGTGTGCCCCAATTATGTGAGTTGGAAAAATAGAGTATTTAAAGTATTTAAGTACTCCGTCACTGAAGTGGATTCTATCATGCTTAAAATGCATAGTTTCCTTTTCAGAAAAGTTTTGTTGTGGAGTGATTTGGCCTCGTACAATTTTGTGAGGTGATCCTATATTTCCTTCGAAGTCTTCTTTTGCTTTATGCTGGATAATACTCCATCAGCTAAAACTAAGTGAAGATTAACTACAGCATTCCCGTCCATCTCGTTCCAAATTTTATCAGTGACTCCAACTGGCCGTTCACTAATGGTCGTTAGACAATTATCTTTCCTCAAGATTGCCTTTATCTTCAACTTCCACAATGAGAAATTACTCCTATTGAACTTTTCAATCTCCAATTTTGCTGCCATTTCTTCTATTACGAACAGAATTTAGCTCCTACTATTTCATGTAAATAGTACCGTATGAATGAATAGTACTGTTTACATGATTAGTGTCGTACATGTGAATAGTATTGTATGTATAAATAGTACCATACATGTCAATAGTATTGTATAGTTGAATTACAGTAACTGCACAGTATAATGCAAAAATAAATGTATGAATAGTTGTCACCTTTGATATTACTATTCACCAACTTTCACTGTGCTCATCCGATTTTTGAACAGATTACGTCAAAAATTTCATCGTAATTTTCTGACCTTGCTCTAATACCACTTGTTGTGAAAATTGACCCGATTAGAGTAGGTTCGCAGCTAAATAGGACTAAGAAAATAGTAATGAACACACAGATTTTACGTGAAAAACTCCCAAATTAGGGTAAAAACCACAGGTAAGAATAGAAGACTTCTACTACTGAGAAAAATAGGAGAATTATAAGGAAAAACTAGACTCAAAAAATACACAGAATATTTTTTTGGTCTCTCTTTTTCTCTTTTTTTTTTCTCTCGCATCACTCTCTCTTTTTTCTTTGCTCTTACTTGCTCTTCTCTTCATACTACTCCTGCCTTTTTATAGGCAGGAGTGCCTTGACTGTGTTAGGCATGGTAGGCACCGAATTCGGTGCCTACCAGCCAACAATTGTCGACTGTTAACAATTGCAACCACAATTGTTGACAATAAGTTGTTTATTGTAGAAGAGAACCCTTTAATATTAAAGAGAAGCTAAGACTATGTATTCCATCTGATGAATACTTCAAAATTTGCATATTCTAAAAGGTTAGCCATCATTTTAAAGTTAAAAAGCTAACAAAGGGGACCTTATGAATTCCAATTATCAAAATAAAATTCAAAGATTTCTTTATTCTCTGTGATGCTCTTAATATTGGACATACGGTATCCATTAAATTCGTTGTTCGCCTCAAAAGAATAGGAAATATGGTCCTTGATTTTGACATTTTAAAAACTTTATCCTTTTGAGAATTGTAAGTGAAATCATTGAATTTAGAGGGAATTATCTAAAAAAAAATTATATTCTCTTTATTAACAATATTACATTCATAATTTTTAAAGATTTGGTTTGCAAGACACCTTTTTTATCTTAAAGGCGTAACTCTAATTATTTCATTTTAATCTCAATTGAATCATTCCAATTATTGACCCCTATAAAAATTCTTTTTTTGTGAAACAAAAGTTGGTATTTAATCTATTTGCTTCAGCATTTTTTATTAATATTCTTTCAGTTCATTCATTCATTTATCATCTAAGGTGGTGGATTAATCTTACTCACAAAAACTATGCACAAACATATACCACAATTTTGAAAATGAATTTAGGTAGATCAAACATATAAAATTTCATTTGTTTATACCAAAATTGCTAATAAGAGTACATTGCTTAACAATGATATTTTTTCATTAACAATTTTTTTCTTTAATGATTGACTTGTATCTTTTTCTCAAATCGTTCCTTGTGCTTATCTAGAAGTTTAGCTCATAAAATACTATATTTTATTAAATAATAAGAATTTCAATATGGATAGATCTTACAAAAATTGAATGCACATAAATTATTAATTGGAGGCTCAATACAAAATAATGTTTGATCCAAGCTTTTAGGTAGCATTATGAAATTATTGAAATTATATCAAAATATTGTATTTTGATTCTTATGTTTTGAATTGAAAATTATACAAAAATCTATAAAAATGAATGCATAAAAAACAAGATAGTAAACATAAGAAAAATTACAAATGAAGACATTAGGTTAAATTTTAAAGTAATTCTAATGAATAAAAAAAATTAAAAATTAAAATGAGCTCCTTTTAATATTAAACGTTAATATTCTTAATATGTAAAATCGTTTTATTCTCATGAAACCTTTTCTTTAGTTAAGTAACTAAAAATAAAGCATATTATTAAAGAGATAAGCTCCAATTTCTTTTGCATGACTAGCTTCTTTTTTTAACCTTTTTCATCTCTTTGTGATCTATTCCTCAACTATTATGTCTAATCTCTTTCTCTTCCGATAGTTAACCTCCTTTCTTCCTTATTTATCTTTCCTTTTAGATGCCTTCTTCTTCATACATTGGAACCTTAGTCTCATTGCTTTCTTTATTCCCCTTTTATGACTTTCCGTGGCCTCCTTTTTTCCTTAGTCTTTCTCTTATCTTTTCCTCCTCCTTCCCTGTGTTTACAAGCTAGTTTTCCATTTTGTTCTTCTACTCCTTTCCCATTAGTTTTTCCCTCCCAAGCATTCTTTTAAATCTTTTCATATTGTTTCATCTTTTCTTAGTGTTTTCCTTTTTTTAGTAATGTCGAGCAATGTGTCTCTTTCCTGAAAAGTGAACTTTACACTTTTTGTTTTTCCTTCCATCCTAGAACCTACTTCATCCTCTCCTATCCTTATTGCCTCGTCTAGGCCTTCCTCTCCTATAGCCTTACATCATCCTTTAACCATTGAGGTTTAGCTTAGACATTCTCACTAGAAACCCTAATCTAATGTAATTAACAACTCTTGCCTACTCTAAAGCTCCATTATTATCTCCCTTTTCACTTAAAGGTAGATATGTAGTTACTTTAAATCTACATATTTTGAAAGAACGAATTACAAATGGGAGGTTATTTTGATTGGTTTTTTCTTATATAAGTGACTATTTTATCCTTCTCAAAATTTATAGGCTCCAATAAGGATATTTTTGTTCCTCTTCAGGTTAGACACACTTGTTCATGCTCAAAAGATTATCAAAAAAAGTCTATAGTTCTCTAATCGTAAGCCTATTTTTATCCAAAAGTGGAGACTTGGGGCCAAACTAAAAAAAATCTCAAAAAAAAGAAAAAACAAACAAACTTGGGTTAATATTCACAATATTCCCTTGAAATATTATATCAAAAATGGTTTAGCCATCTTTCTAGATATATTAGAAAGCTCTTATGCCTAGAAGAGGCAATTGATACTTTAAAAAGAGTAAATTATGCCAAAATTTGTATTTTAATTCATAGTTAACAAATCCTTCTTAATTCTATTGTCTAAATGCAAATAGATAATGAAGCTCATTTCTTTAAGGATGAGGTAAGTATCTCATACACCTGGAGAATAAATAAAGCTCCTTCAAATAATGGCACCTTAATGGTCAAAATATTGTTACAAGGTACTTCCAAAAGCTAGTGAGTGTAGAAGCTTACATAAATAGCTCAACTAAGGAGAATGTAAATGAGTTCATGGTCAATCAAAAATTGCCTCAGGTGGTGAAGTAATTATTATTTGATTTTATAAAAATCTATATATACCATAAGTATACGAATCATATCTTTATAATATTAATAGTATCATACTCATGGTGAATGTTATTAGAAACCTTGGAATTGAAGCACTTTATTTCAAGTAAATAATAAAATAAGCATGGCTAGAAAATAAACTAAAGTAGAGAAAATTGACAATTGAACAATCAACGAAATAATAGTGAACGTATGATAAATTAATGATAACAACTTAAGAATTACTTCTATCTTTATTATGATTTTACCTCACCATCTTGATTTGATAATTCTTGACCATCAATATCTAATAGTTATGGTTACCCTCTATCGAGATATATTCAATTAATCCCAATTAAAATAGATAAGAATTGAATTGTCACATCTAGATTTCTCAAAACCCTTCTTAACTATCTAATTAGATTTGAAGCACTCCTATGGATAACTAACAAACAATTGAGATCTCTCTTTAATTAACGATTAATTTGATGTTTATAGGTCAACTATGATTTCAACCTTAGATGTGCAATATAACATAGATATTTCAACATAATCCCTTGATTAAGATCATAGGTTAAACTATTAACCACCACATAGTATGTTTCTATTAAATCAAGAAGATAAAGGTTTAATAAACAATTCAAGAGTAATTCTTAAAACAAATTTAGTAATTCAAAGCTAAAATAAATCCACAATTGTTCATAATAAACATTAAAGAATAGGGATATGTAAGGCAAGAGTAACAGATTGAATCTTGGATGTATTTTTCTTCTTGCCCTTGAGTTGGAAAATTCTGCAACTTTGTTCTTTTGGAAATTTTGCCTTGTTGATCTTCTTGTTAGATGTTCCAGTCACCTCTTTTGGCCTTTCTCTTTGCCTTAAATACTTCTTAATCCATCTAGGGCTTTTGATAGTGTTTCCTTACCACTCTTTCTTCTAAAAATAACCCTAAATAACCAAAAATACAAAAATCTCATGACTTGGAAATTCTACCTTTTGCACAATTCAGCATGTGCACAATTATGCACTATTGATTGGGTGTTAGTTGTATTTAATTTTTAATTATTTTCCTCTGATGATCTGCAAGCACATGGTGCAGTAGTGTAGTACCAAAGGTGTCGATCCTACGAGGAGGGATAATTTAATCCAAAAATCTAAGGCCAGAATCAAACAGAAAAAGTTTCAAATTGCACAAAGCTAAAAACGATAACTCAATTCAATCAATCAAGTCAAATTGAGAGTCAATCACAAAAATACTAATTACTGAGCAATTGCAACACACCTAAGAGTCAACCCAAGAAAATTACTAATTGAGAGAAAGGAAGTTTCACCTATCTGTAATGCTAACCTAACTAATTATTTATTGGATTATTAGTCCTAGAAGATCCTAGGGTTGATTACTCTCTCTCGAGTTATAAAAATTAACCCTAACCAAATTATGGAGGTTGAAATCTCTCAATTTACAACCTATCGAAAACCCTAATTAGTTATTAAGTTTTTTAATAAACTTTTGAAAACTTATGTAAGATCTCTCTTCGTACAATTTACCGATTTGACTTAATTCTAATTTCTATTAAATCAACTCACTCTCGTTATCCCAATTTTTTCATTTTTCATTCGATTCACCCTCTTAGTTTGTTATTAAATTATGCAATCGCATAATTAAATCACAAAAAATCCAATAAACACATCAACAATCAAATTTCATTAATTTAAGGGTAAAATTTTAAAGGTGAGTTTAGAACATCAGCAACATTCTAGATCCTATCTTCAACTATTTATTCGAACTCCATATAATAATAAAACTGAAATTAAATAGGAAATGCAATCTAAACGGATAATGGGAGGTAGTGACATTAAGAAACTCCTAATCTAGGAAGTATGTCGAGTCAGTTTGTTCTCCTCTTCTTTCTTCCTTTTTCTTTTCCTCAATCTCTCGATGAATTCTCTTTAGGGTTTCTCAAGGCGATTTATGCAAAAGCTCTTCTATGTCCCTTTTCTTGTTCTTTAAATATCCTTTTATGTTCTGAGCAACCTAGAGTTTTTCCAGGGTCTGAAAGGTCTAAAAAAACCCTCAAAACTTGACATTTTTTAGTGGCTGTGTGTCTGCCTGACGCAAGCCATAATCATGGGCCACATCCGAGCCTTCTGTCATGATCATGGGCCATTCCTTGCGTTTCTGTCAGAATCGTGGCATATAGGCCACGATCATAGGCTAACTCTGGTGCTTTTGTCTGTGGCCTGCATGCCACGATCGTGATTCGTTGTTTCAGCCCGAATGTCTCCGAAACTTCTCTGTTCTTCAATATTGACCCTAAAACACTAGTAAATACATCAATACACTTCGAAAACATAATATTTAAACTCAAAAACTTATACTAACCCTTAAAACACTTAAAACATAAATATTTTACAAACTAACACAATTCTAGCCTAAACAATACTAAACGATTCAATTAACAACTAAACATATATCAAACTATAAACATAATATTTCTTATGCTGTAAGAAACTTGTCTTAAAGCATTTACACATCTGGGGATTTCTAGTTCAGGCAATGCCCTATAAACCAAATGAAAAGAAATTGAACATAAGAAATATTAGTAGTTATTTTCTAGGATATTCTAAAAGATCACTAGGACGTAAAGTCTAAGATCAAAAAATAAGAACATTTTTTGAGACAAGAAATGCTCAGTTCTTTAAAGATGTTGAGTTTGGCGGAGAGATAAGGATAATGACTTTGACTTTGAATAGATGTCAACCAATGTTCCTCTACCCGTAGTTATTGTTGATCATGAACAAGGTTTCATTCCTAATATGATTCAACAACATCCAATATAAATACATCACAATGTGAGCTTCCTACCCATTAAAATCTTCCAATTGTTTCTCAATCCATTTTTCATGAGGAGCTTAAGGATCAAACTCAATAGACTAAAATTCGAATAAAACTAGTGCCTTTAAAAAGATCCACAGAGGAATGGAGAAATGTAAGTCTAGATGATTATAACACATTTCTCTAAGACCATGAGGAAAATATTAACTTAGTAGGAGATGATCCACACACCTTCTATGAATTAATTAAAAGTTCTAACTCTAATACGTGATTTAATGCCATGGGTAAGGAAATGCAATCCATAAGAGGTTTGGTATCTTTTTCCATTGCCTAAAGGTGTGAAACCTATTGGTTTTAAATAGGTTTTAAGACTAAAAGAGACTCACAAGGCAATGTGGATAGATATAAGGCTCATCTTGTTGTCAAGGCAATGTGGATAGATATAAGGCTCATCTTGCTGTCAAATGATTTACTCAGACGGAAGGAATTGATTATAAAAAGGCTTTCTCTCCAATTTTATTTAAAGACTCTTTTAGGATTATTATGGTAGTTGTGGTGCATTTTAATCTTGAGTTATATCAAATATAGGTTAAAAAAAATATTTCTTAATGGTTACATTGAGGAAATAATTTATATGAAATAACTAGAGGGGTTAGCTTTTGAGGAAACTAACCAATTGATTTGTAAACTGTAGAAATATGTATAAGGGCTCAAGTAAGCTTCCCGTCATTGGTATCAAAAGTTTTATCAAGTTGTTCTTTCATTTGGCTTTGAAATGAATTTTGTTGAAGATTATATGTATCATAGATTCAACGGGAGTATATTCATTTTCTTGGTCTTATATATGGATGATATTTTACTTGCTAGCAATGATGAGGAATAGTTTAAGAAACCCAAAATTTTCTTTCAGAGTAATTCAAAATTAAAAATCTTGGTGAAGTGTCTTTCGTATTAGGGATCCATATTCACTGTGATCATTCATGTGGAATTTTAGGATTATCTTTGAAGGGTTACATTTAAAAGGTATTACTTTGATTTGGCCCACAAAGTTGTAGACATCATGATACTCCTGTGCCTAAAGAAGACAAATTTGGTATAAAGCAGTGCCTAAACAATGAAATAAAATCCAAGTTTATGTAGAATATCCCTTATTCATCGGTGGTAGGGACCTTGATGTAAACACAGGGTTGCACTCGTCTTGACCTTGCATATGTTCTTGGAATGTTTGGCAGATACCAAAGCAACCTAAAAGGGGAACATTAAGTAACAACAAAAAGAGTCTTCAAACATTTACAAAACACTGAGGATTATATGCTCATATATAGGATGTCAGGAAAACTTTAGATCATTAAGTTTTCTAAGTCTGACTTTGCTAAATGTAAATATATACAATCATAAACCAACATTTGGTTTTATATTTTTGTTAACTGAAGGTAGAATTTCTTAAAAGAGTGTCAAGTAGACACTTATTGGATAATCCACTATAGAGGGTGAATTTGTTATATATTATGAGGCTTCTAATCATGCTATATGGCCATGCAATTTAATTAAAAGACAGTGAGTAGTCAATGATATTGAAAGGCCTTATGACAATAAAGCAACAGTCTTGTATTGATATAGCAACAAAAGGTCTTCTAGATTTAAACATAGAGACATTAAGTTCCTTGTTGTGAAAGAAAGGGTTCATAGTGGTTTTTCAATATTCAGCTTATCAAAATAAACTCCATGATTGTGGATCCACTCACTAAGGAATAGTTGGGTGTAGCAGAATATTAGCTGGATAAGGTTGTGTGCATGTAATGTTTTGGGGTTTGAAAGAAAACCACTAACACAAATTTGTGTATATAGTCTAATAGACATTGTAAATTTTGCCTTAGTT
>JANJEY010000005.1:24991865-25003463 GCA_024703695.1 Erythroxylum cataractarum | reverse complement strand
CAAAGTTTCCACCACCCTCTGTTTTATTTTTCTTCACCACATATTTCCATAGTGGTTTTTCTGGATTTTCTTGTTCAACACCACTACTAGAAGCCATGGAAAAAGGAGAATAGTGGACTGAAATACCTAATTAAAATACCAAATTGTATTAACAAACAAGTAAACAATATCAAGAAATAATAAAATGTTTTTAGGTCGATGGAGAAAGCAAGAGCTTGTATCTTAATTAGACAAAAGTAGAATTCCAAATGCTTGGCAAATTATTTTTTCAAAAAAGCCAGCTTATTCAATCAAGAAAGTAAACACTAACAATGTTCAAAAATTGCGTAATCTGAATCTGCCCCTAAAGAAGGCAACAAAATTGTCATGTATAGATAAGTAAATCCATCTAATTGATTAGTTTCCTATACTTGCCTTGTAAGTGCAAATACAATGACTATTTTATATCAAAAAGTGAATAAATATTAGGTTATTTAAATATTAGTTGGTGGGTTAGAACTTTTCAATGGAAAACTTATTTTATTCAATAAAGCTTCTTCGGTCAATGGTTTGAATCAATGGGTAACCAACGACTAAGTCACTAACCAATCTTCTAGTTTTGTAACTTTAAAATACATCTAATACTCCAATGACGCCAACGAGAATACCAAAGGGACGCTATCATTCCACACGCTATCAAGGACACTATTATGAATCACACACAGTCAAGGACGCTATCATTCCAAAGCTTTAATACAATGTAGGACAGAATCAATCACAAAAGGACCCGTGGTTACAGGTCCTACAGATGGGAAACTACAGGCCGTGTAAAAATTAAAAACCCAAAAGCACATAAGAATGGAAAGAAAACACAGATGAATGGAAATACCGAGTAGCGACTAGCGATGCTTCGTGGAGAAAGGTCTAGGTCGAAGTCGGCTGGAAAATTATGAGGAGCGACAGGCGATTCGACGGGACAAAAGAAGAAGGTATCTGAGGAGTTCATTCTTAATAAGGAAGACAGCAACTAAATTTTTTTTTGAATAATTGATAAAAAATTATGAGCCATATTTAGATAAGCCGTCTCCAGCCGTATCGAGCCGTCTCCAGCCGCATCCACGCTGTATCCGAGCCGTATCCAAGCCGAAAAAATAAAATTATTTATTAGGACACGTACGGACACGTTTCCGACACGTGTCCACCGCGTGTCCGTGTCGGACACAACATTTTGCTGTGTCCGTGCTTCATAGGCCTAAACCAAAGACCCACTATTTCTCTGCGATGACCATGTCCTATCTTGATAAAGGTATGGTATCAAACCATGTCTCCTATTCCTATTTTCATACTTAATGTCTCTATTATATAGAGGAAGGTGTTCACTAAAACGGTTCTTCACAATATTATCTCCCACTTAATAAGATAAACTCGAAACTAACATAAACATCAACGATCCTGCAACGAAAATACCTTCCGGCGGTGTGTTGCATATCTGAAAAATCATTCAACTAGGACTGTAAGAAAGTTGTGAGTGAAAACACTTAGCAATAAGAATTGGAGCCATCAAAGTAGTGAAATTATCAATTCCTGCAGGTTGTGAGTACCAATGCGAAACGTAGATTCAACTTAAAATTTTGGAACTTTCGTTGCAGGTCAACATTCATGTATCGTTTGTAGAAATCTGAATAAAAAAGTTATCTTTGTTGTATCTCAATTTATTTTATAATAATGAGTATCATGGATTACTCAACCTAAAAAACTGAGCATCCGAGAGAACATCTTCCACTAGATTTACCATCTTGGACAATCTATGGAGCTAATAAGGTTGCTGGTCAAAATAGTCTACCCATGTATGGTTTATTTTGTAGATCTACAGTATAACATTTTTTGTTATTTTAAATCCTGATAGATATATAAAAAGTACTTGCATAATAGAAATAAATATATATAACAATTTTTTCTTAGGTTATATCTAATTAAAAGAAGCACTTTCATTAGGTATAAGTGTTATACAACTTAGAGTTAGGACGATAAAAGGAGATACAAAGAATTTTTCTATAGATGTTAGGTTACACTAAGGTTCCTCTTTGAATCTCTTTCTGTTTGTAGTAGTGATATTGATGAACTTACCAAAAATATCCAAGGGAAGTGCCTTGGTGCATATTGTTTGCTGATAACATTGTTTTAGTGGATGACACAACAGAGGGAATCAATGCCAAACTTGAACTTTAGAGGGATGCGTTAGAGTCGAAAGGCTTTAGATTGAGTAGGACTAAGAGTAAATAAGTGGAGTGTAACTTTTCGAGACATAGAGTGGTCTCCAATGTAAAAGTAAAGATTGATTCAAAAGTTATACTACAAAAAAAGTGCTTTAAATATTTGGGCTCTATCATCTATAGTAATAAAGAGATTGATGAAGACATAGCTTACCGAATCAAATCTAGGTGCCTTAAATTAAAAAGTCCATCAAGAGTTTTGTGTGTCAAAAAGATATCACTTAAGAATAAAGGTAAATTTTATCGTCTAGCGATTAAGTTAACCATGCTTTAGAGAGCAGAATACTTTATTGTCTAGCGATTAAGCTAACCATGCTTTATAGAGTAGAATATTGGCCCATCAAACAAATGCATAACCATAAGCTAATGTTAACAGAGATGAGGATGCTTCGATGAAGGTGTAACCTTACTAAAAGAAATAAGGTCCAGAATGTAAAGGTAAGAGACATATTGAAGGCAATTAATATTATTGACAAATTAAGAGAGACAGGGTTTAGGAGATTTAGACATATTAAGAGGAGACACTCGGATGCTTTATTTAGGAAATATGAGAAGATCATATTTAGCGACTGTAAGAGGGAGAAAAAAAAGAGGCTTAAGAAGAAGTGGGTGAGGTAATAAAAAATGATATTGCAATGTTAGAACTTACTGATGACATGACTCATAATAGAAAACTTTAGCGTAGTAGGATTTTGATAAAGGATCCCTCGTAAGGATATTCTTGTAATTCATCTTGTAGTAAACCTAAACTTGTAAATAGGTAGTAGTTACTTCTTCGGGATTTAGCTTGATTTAGTAACTATTATTATTATTATTATTATTATAACTACAAATATTACTACTAATACTACTACCACCACTACCACCACCATCACTATTATGACTAGTAGTACTATTCATTTCACTCCTACAACTACACTATTATCATTTTTAGGATTAATTACATAAAATCCCAAACTTTCTTCATTTTTTCAATTATAGTCTAACTTTAAAAACTAGCAATAGAATAATTAAACTTTCAATTTTTTCAATTATAGTCCAAACTTCAAAAAGTAGCAATAAAATGCTCAAACTTTCAATTTTTTCAATTCTAGCCCGATATTAATATTTTCGTTAAGTTTAAAAATATCCTAAATTAGATTACACAGTCTCGACAACCTTATTGATTCAGTAAGTTGTAATGTGAGAGTAGTTTGGGGCATCAAAAGAGCAAACAAAAAACAAATAGATGAGGGCATTGAGAGACTAGTAGATAACGTCGGGCTAGAATTGAAAAAATTAAAAGTTTGAACATTTTATTACTACTTTTTAAAGTTTAGGCTATAAATGAAAAAAATTGAAAGATTGAACATTCTATCATTAGTTTTTAAAGTTTGAGATATAATTGAAATTTGACAAAAGTTTGGATTTTTTTACAATTAACCCTGTTTTTATTATTATATTTACTACTAATATTCACATTATTTATTATTATTATTATTATTTAATCATTATTTCTCTCTTTTCATATAATTTATTTAAAAATAGCCTCTCTACTAGTTAGGAGTAAGTCCCAAAACCCTGCATATCAGGGGGATTCATTCTGGGTGTTGTTGTTTTCGTTATTATACAACCTAGAATAAGCTTCATAGAGTTAGTGTGACGATTGCATTATGTAAAAGGGAAACCTATTAATATAAGAAACAACTACATAAACTTGGATTATTTGACCTATGTTATGTTATTCCTAATAATGTGCGACCATTATTTTACCACAAGTGAATTAGAGTTACAATAATTATAGACTATAATCTAGATTCTAGCAATGAGTTCATACATGAATAATCTATTTAAAGTGTAAAATCATTCATATATAAATCTCAAAACATTAATCATAGAATAACATAGTCAATTCTAAAAGAGAATCAATAACAACATCACTAGATTAATCAATATTCAAGCATGTTTATTGGCTTTGATATCCCTATTGAATTGAAAAGATGAACTTTAGCTACTTATAACTTTATAAAGCATAAGGAATCTGCACCCTTTCAAGCCTCTAACATCTTCATACCTTATTTGGCCTCTTAAATTCTTTTTTATATTTAAAATTAAGGTTGCGTCACAATAAACAGTTAGCTACATGGGCATATAACTTAATTTTCTAGCAGTCACGAACATACACATTCATACTAAACTATATAGCCAAGATACATGATCATGTAAGTCCCTACATAGTCGTGTAGGTTCCAGGACTGGTTGAAACTTCCTCTTAGCACTCTTACATGTTTCTAGTGACTTTGCAGTAACTTTATTTCTTGCATTCTTTGTCCCATTTTCACAATAACTCATTTCTTTTGCTTCCATGAAGGAATAAAACGATATCAAGGATATAAGTTCATGTTATTTTGGTTCTTGTTCTTCAAACTTGTAACTAAAATAAAATATGAACCAAAATAAATATCTAAATTATATCATAAAATTAATCATTAAGTATTAGGGAGTAAATATAGTCAATCAAGCACTTTTCAAATTCCCCTATACTTAGCTTTTGATCGTTCTTAGAAAAAACTAAAAGAATTCCTCCTTAAGAATAATTCCTAAGAATAGATAGTCATAAGATAAGAGGAAAAACTTCCAAAACCATGACAAGAATTAAACATTTAATGCTTTTGCTCATGATCAATCAAAAACTACTCCCTTCTAAAACTGAATATTCTACGCATCAACTTTGACAAGTTGTGTTTAAAAGTAAGATAAATCTACACATATACTCAAAGAACTTTCATAATCAAGATATTCCACAACTTTGCCATCATTTTAGTTCTCCACCATTAAGTATTAACATGTATAATCATGAATTAAAGGATTTTTTCAAGGTTGCAATGGGCACAAAAGTTAAGGGAGAAATATTTGGATTATTTAATTTAAAATCATTAAAGCTAGTGAAGCATAAAAATACTCAATGGAGTATCAAGTGCAAAAATTAACATCCACTTTAAACTAGGTATTATCAGTTATGGTGAATGCAAAAGCCTTGTTTTATAGCTTAAATTCAAGGCTTTAATCTATATAAAGCATAAACAATTAAAAGAAATCACTAAAAAATGATGATAAACAATGCATTATAATCATAAGGACTAACCCTTCATAAAAACTTCTCCCTTATTTACGTCATTATCAATTTACTCATTCCAACAAGTTTAGGGGGAAAGTCACATGAATTACTTTATAAAACAAATCATTTTCCTCCTTAATAACTTCTTTTCTTTTATTCTATTTTTTATTTCCATTTTTCTCTATTTTTATTTTTTAATAAAGAGAAAAATTGAAAAGAACTACATTAACGATGGAATTCATTTATAAGAGATAGAATTCACATTCCATCAGCTCGAACCAACCCACATATATGCACACCCTTGCACTTATGCCCTTATGCTACTACAAACATCAGCATCCATAATGCTCCACTATATATAAGGCTTAAGTAAGGCATTTTATTAGGTTAAAGGCTCATAATATGGCTAACACAAAAAGAAAATACTAAGTTTAAAAGGGCTTAACAAAAGGAAAATTCTTATCATTCGGTTGGCTATTTGGCTAATATAGCTTATAAAACAAAGAATTCCTATATCATTTTCATGTTTATGCATGTGATAAAAATGTGGTATCAAAAGAAAATTAAGACAAAGTCAAAATGTACACGTCATAGAGGCCACACATGTAACATCCCATCACCGATGGGAGGGGTAAAGTGGTAAATTGGGACATACTAGTAATTTGCATTGCATACTTTGATGTGAACATTCATTTGGCCTCTAATTTTAGAAGAATGAGTCTTTTGGCATATGCACTTATATGTATATGCATTCATGACATTTCCCGACATTTAATTGTGAATAGGATCTGTTTTATAAATTCTGAAATATTTTTGCTTGAGAATTGGAATTGGAACTGTTTTAGAGTGGTTGTCAATTGTTAGTGACCCTTAGCAATTTTTCTGAAAAATTGGGAGAAAATGTTCGGACTGAAAATTGTCCGAATGATGGACTGATTGATTGTACAGTACTAAAATAACTGTCCAATGGTCATGAAAAAAAAATAGATATATGATTCTAGAATTTTATATGTCGAGCCGTTGAAATTTGGAGACGAATTGGACCGGAAATGATTATGAAAAGAACAAGGAGCTTTATGTGTATTCGAGGAAAAAGGTTAATGGCTTAAGATCAACCCCTTTAAAATGCCTTGGGTTTTAAAAACTTGGCAGTAAACTTTCTTCCCCACCTAGGGCATGATTTTTCTTCCTTCGATCGATCCTCCTTCTTCCTCCTTGTGTGAATTTTCATTGTTCTCCTCCTCGCTTCTTCTCTTTGTGTAAAGAACATCTAAAACCATTAAGAAGATGAAGATTGTTGAAGTTTTGAGAGAGAACCGTGGGTGTTAGAGAAAGTGAAAGGGTTGGAGAAGATTTTTGGGGATTTGAAGATTGGAAGCTCAATTTGGTAAGTGAATGGTTTTTATGTTGTTAATTTGTTAGATAAATGCATTAATAAGTTTAAATGTGAAAGATTGGGGTAGTGGTGTTGAGTTATGTTGAATTTTAGAGAGAGAAATGTAAAAAGAGAATCGAAGAAGACGATCCAGGACCCGCACGTCGCGATGAGAGGAATTGGACGTCGCGACGAGCGTACACCACGACGAGCGGGACGTCGCGATGAGTGGTAAGTTGGACGTCACGGCGAGCGCTTAGCGGTGCGCCGCGGCGAGCGTCTTTTCACGCCGCGGCGAGCGACTCCAGGATGTCGCGGTGAGGACATTTTTCGGAATTGGTTTATTTTAGTTTTTGGGGCATAACTTATGGAATAGACCTCCAATTGAGGTGATTCTTGATTCGTTATAAACTATATAAAGAGGTCTACAATAGATGTGAAGAAAGAAAGTTTGAAAATCAAATGAGTGAGATATTAAATATTGAAAGAAAGTTGAATATGGTTTCCTATTGTAACCTCAGGATTGTTTCATGACAATTGGATTATAATTTTGAGACTTTGGAAATAAATTCAATGCTATTGGGAATTTTAGAAAACTGAGCATAAAGGGCGAATTTGATCTAGAGAATAGTGACACTGATTTTGAGGTCTTTCTTGAGAATATCCTAGTGGGTATGACTTGGTAAATTGAGTGAATGCTAGAAATGAAATTTATGGGGTTCCATGATATGTCATTGAAATAAAATGAGTCATTATTGACCAACTGAGTGAAAAATTGGTTGTGAGACAAAGAAAGTGGAAATTGGGAAATAGCGCCGGGAAGGTCATGAACATGCATCGTACATCTTTTACTTATGACATGTGCATCATTGAATTATTCTGATTATGCATTTAGTAATGGGAGATTATTTGATTGTTATAGAGGCACCGATGGAAAGATATTCCATGGATATTGTTGGGACTTCCAGGCAGTAGCTCGGAAGTTACAGATGAGTAACCTAGTTAGTTCCTTAATTTTTGATTGCCAAATGTTCTGTAAACTGTCTGTGAATGTGAATGATTGTGAATGTGAATGATTAAGATCAATATGTTTGCTTTTGATAAATCGGTTTTCGACTGCCATATGATTATGAAGAATTGTGATAAATGGGTTTTAATGGCAATGTGACTGTGAATTGTTGGGCATTTCGCATTTCATACACAAATGTATGAATAGTTAATGATAGTTGTGACTTGAGTCGCCACTGATACTGAAAAAGAGCCTCGAGCTCGAAAGGGATTAGTGTATACCAAGAGGGCTCTCCTATCCTTACTGACACGTGGAAAGTAGTGCATACTCAGAGGGCTCTCCTACTTCCTAAGACGTTATTACTATTTAATGAGCCCAAAAGGGACAGATCAGAGCTATATGCTCAACATTTAATGTACCTGAAAAGGGATAGACGCGTTTGCATCCCTCGAGTAGGGGCGAAACAAAACCGTGAGGATGGCCCACCATGCCAAAGCAGACAATATCGATGGGTGGAAGTGCATACCAAGAGGGCTCTCCTCCCCCTAAGACGCGTCTACTGACTACTGTTCACTGTTTAAACGCTCAGTCACAACACCGTAATAAAATGGGAAGTGTCACATGTGCATTGCATACACGAATGATTAAATGTGGACTATGTGAAAGGCGAAACGCCTTATAATTGTGAAATGTTAACGCATGTGATATTTCTGAATGTGTTACTATGTGATATTTTGTGAATTGGTTGTATATGCATGAGTTGAGTGAACCATCGGTGATGGTTTCTCATTAAGTTCGCAAACTCACCCAACATTGCAACTATTTTTCAAGAATTGAAGAGCACCCCGTTAGACAAACGGGAGTATGCCTACTGCATGTAAGTCAGAGTTCGAGGTCGGGATCAGTTCACATCTGCATCTATATCATTCTGTTACTGTGTAAATTGTATTTCTGCAATTTTTGCAGAATAGTACTGTTATTGCAGAGGGCCCCAATTTGCTAAATGTTGTAATTGTAATGTGATTACTGAAAGTGTTCAGGATTATCATTGGGCCCAATTTGGGTATAGAATTCTGTGCATGAAATAGTTTAAATACTATTGAGTGTCTTTATGACTGAAGTTGTGTTATGATTAAAAATGTTTTCTTATTAAAGTGGACCCAAATTATTTACTGATTTTCGCGCATGCGATTGTTTTCAAAAATAAAAATGTCTTACTAAGTTTTTGAACTGTATTTGACTACTCTAGCATACCACCCTCGTGAGGCACGGGCTCAGATATCACCCTCGATGTCAAGTTTGGGTCTTACGGGAGTGGGATGCTACAACACATGAACAAAAAACAATAAGACTGATATGACTATGTCAATCTAAAATGCTCAAAATCTTACTAGCTTATGCTAATTCAACAGTCACTACTCTTCTAAAAAAAGCACTCATTGACCAATCAGAAGAGTAAAAATGCATGCCTAAGTTGTCATGAATTTTTTAGTTGATTATAGTCTATTTATTTTTATGGAACATCGTGTTTCCTTTATGGCTACTACATTATAGAATATTATTGCTGAACTTAAAAATGGTGTCAATTATGAAATTTGGAACATGAAAATTTATTATGTACTACAAAAGAAAAAGGCTTTTAAACTATTAAACATAACCATAGATATTCCTAAGGAAGGCAATACGACCCAACACAAAAAGGATAGTGATACTTATACAGTTTAGAAGAAAAAGAACTTTTTGGCTTGTATTACATTACTAAGTAGCACGTATAATGATATAATGTATGAGTTTGACAAATTTGAAACTTTAAAGATATGCGGTTCACTTTACCTGCACGTTTAAATGGCACCTTAGTGACCAAAGTAGGGTCACTCACTATCAAGTTTGGCATATATAAGAAATAATCATGTCACACAATGCAAAAGCATTTGATGCATATCTTAAACATGATAAGTGCGTTGTGTGATGTTAGTCATGAATTATCAAATGAGCAATAAGTAATCCAGTAATTACCCTGGAGTTGGGAGCTTAAGAAGATGCATCTAACTCATAATGAAAATCAAGATGATGGAAGATGTTACAAGGCATCTTATACTATAAGAAGAATGTCTTAAAGCCCCAAAAGTGTCCTAAAAGGTATATGTAATTGGTTCTAGCTCATATGGAGCGGTTAACTAGAAGTGTAAGCATTGTGGTAGATCAAAATTGAAAAAAGGTAAGGAATATACTTATCATACTTAGGTCTCAAAGGAGGTGAAATAAAACTAGCATGGAAAAGGAAAATATCCATTTAAGAAGCAAAACTTGAAAAGAGTCAAGTGTTTTAATTATGGCAATAAAGTTTACTTTGCTCGTGATTGTAACAAGACCAAAAAGGTAAAATATTATTGTATAGACATTTTTTCTATGGATGGCTCTTGTTCTACTTTTGCTAACTAAATCACATCCTTTGCGCATTGTAGATTTGAGAGCAACCAACCATGTAACAAAGGATAGAGATTCTTTCATGAATTTTTAAAAAATCCCACATAGAGTGCGATGAATTTATGTGAGAGATAACTTAAGGGTTATTATACAAGGGATTGGAACCTGCCAATCATAAATGCATGTTGGTCAATCCTTGATCTTATATGAAGTATTGTATGCTCTAAAGACTCGATGGAATCTAATCTTTATGTTAGTTTTAATATGTCTTGGTTTTGATGTAAATTTCCACAGTGATGGTATGCAATTATATCTTGGACATGTTTATTGTGGCCATGGTTTTATGTTATATGGTTTTATTGTTCTAAATGTTTATACAAATAGTAACATAAGTTATTCTATGTTTACGTCAACTAGTAATTCTAATAATGATATATTTTTGTGGTACACTAGTGTTGGGCACCAAATTCCGGAACCCAACTCTTGCAAAATCATGAAACCTGAGCATAAACCCATAAGGTTATGTCCATGGACCCTTATTAAGAATCATCCCACAAGGGTGGTGTACCCCATGACCATTAAACTTCAAAACAAACTTATTACTCTAACTCAACCATATAACAGGGAAGTCAAAATGAACATACATAACCAAACTACCTTAATCTATCATTTTATTTCCAAAGAAACAGAGTTTGAAAAATCTTTATTTACTTATCCAAAAGCCAAACCATTGGATTATTACAAAATACAAATAACAAATTTGCGGAAGTTCCCTTAGACTCTTATTCACTTGACTTCTTAACTATCAACTGAAGAGGGGACAGAGAGGGGGTGAGCTTGATAGCTCGTGGGTAATAGTTTATAACTGAAAAATAAGCAAAAACTTTTGAAAATGTTCACTTGTCATAAAAATTTTCATATGGTTCTTAAAACACATGTTTCTTAGGCTTTCAGCCAAAAGTCACAAGTTACAAAACATGAATACATCAAACTTATTAACATTACATGAGCATATAAGCATATTAAATGGTTTGGGTAAGTCTAAAAACATGACGCACTACACAATTCCAATATAATGGTCCTGTGTAGTCGTGAATTCTTGAGGGAGTCCTTGAGGGAACTCCATGCTACTAGCAGGCAGGCGGGAGAAGCCTATATGTTGGGACCCAATCCGGAGACCGGATCCCAACCCAAAAACGAAGGAAAACGGAGGAAACAAAGCGGATTCAAATCGAATAAATAGAATCACAACATGCGGAAGCAAACGTAGAACAAATACGAAGGTGTAGAATCACAACGAATCGAATACAAATCGAATCGAAACCAAATTTCTGACATCCGTGAACAAATATCAAAGGAAACGTTTGCGTTAGAAACCTTAAGACTATCAGTCGAAACTAATCCAAATCCATGTTTTTTTATTATTTTTTTCCCTTTC
>JANJEY010000005.1:24888678-24907032 GCA_024703695.1 Erythroxylum cataractarum | reverse complement strand
TATTTTCATTATTTTTATTTTCATCTGTTTATTTTTATTTTTGATTTCACACAAATAAATAATTACTACATTGGTCTCTGTGGTTCGACCATATTCACCACTTTACTCGCTTAAGTGTTCTAGAGTAGGAATTTATTTTTGTTGGTTTGACACGCCATCACTAGTTTAGTTGGAAGTCTTATGTATGTCATGATATGTATAAGGCCAGATATTTGTTACGTTGTTAGGATGGTAAACAAATATTAACCAAATCTAGGATGAACTCTTTGGAAAGCAGAAAATAGAATATTAAAGTATCTAAAGGATACTATTGATTATGTATTGTGTTATCGAGGTAGTGATCTATGTATACAAAGTTATACAGTGCATAATGTAGAGAAGATTTAAATGAAAGAAAATCTACCTCTGGATTTGTTTTCTTACTCAACAATGGTGCTATATTATGTAAAAGTATGAAAGAAAAATGTGTTGCATTATCCACAATGAGAGTTAAATTTATGGCATTTTCAATAGAAGTATAAGAAGTTGTGTGGCTTAGACAATATTCGATTAGTTTGGGGGCCACTTAAAGTGAGAATGATCTAGTAACAATAAACTATAATAGTCAAGCAATAGTCACTTATATAAAGGACCCTAAATTTCATTGTAGAACTAAGCATATAGATATTAAATAAAATTATGTGAAAGATATATTTGTACAAGGAGAAGTGAATATGAAGTATATGTCTATATGAGATATGGTGGTAGAACCAATAACAAAACTAGTTTCTCGAGATATATACATTGACCAAATGAAGTCATTAGGACTATGTAGATATTAAAATATAATCCATTAACATTTCTACATGTATGCTCATTCAACTTATTGTCATATTTTAAATAAAAATATGAGTTAAGATTGTTTGTTAAGTAATAAACATTGTGTAATACTTGATTATAAAATATATGTACTTAGTATAACATATTTTTTGTATGAATCAAAGAGTATGTCAAGTAGACAAAATATTGACCTTCATACATAGGCAAAATGAGACATATTTTAAGTTTATTATCAAAGTGATAATAGAGAGCTAAAGTAAGAAACTTAAATTGTAAAAGTCAACTTAGATGATTGTTCAAAAGGAAATTGGTTTGGGGTGATCATATGGTTATCATATATATCTTAAGTTGCCAGATGAGAGTTCTAAAAGACAAAGTAATAAACAAATAAGTGAATTTAGGTTAAACTCTAAGTATGTTTAAGCTACCATTTGTACAATATTGCGTTTGTAAAAAGGCATATGCTCCTAATTAATAGGAGATGATATCATAACACATGACTTTTATCATATGTGTAGAATAGACCGTAAAAGGGATAAATGTAAGTCTAAAGATCTCAACTTATATTGTGTGAGATCCTAAAAGTTAAGTAAATCTCTTAATATACCCTTAGAACTCTTGTCTAATTCTTAAGAATTAAATTTAAGGTTTGCTACATTAGAATATTACCTAAAGATACACGATCTTATGGGACAATTATAGGGAAACAAATTAAATTCAATTCAAGGGAATTGAGAACAAAGGAAGGTTATTTTTTTGTTAACTCGAATAAGAAAATTTGGCATTCAAAAGTGGCCACCTACTATGAGTAAGAGAATTAAATACATTTAGGACACTATATAATAAATAAGATCAAAGGTGACCTAATTGGTTTCAACTCCTCACTTAAGATTCTCCTTTGTAGGAGGTCTTAAGTTTGAGTCACCAAAAAAGGAGAGGAGAGGGGAATTTTCCCTATTAATGATCCTCTAGCCCTTGGGTATGGTCCTTGGTCAGATCAAATACGGTCGTCTCGCTTCCAGCGGCAAAGTAGGAGTTGGAGATATTAGGGAACCTGGGGCTGATGGGAATCTGATGCTGAGCAGGGTCAGTTATCAATCAATAGCTGACCAATCAGTATGTGACGACTTCTTATGTGCAGAAGTGTCAGGTTACGTAGAAACGTGAGGGATCTTGAGGTTCCAGATTCACCTCCTTTAGGGTTCTTGGGCTGGGGTCTTAGGAATTTAGGATTAGTCCAGCAAAAGCTGAGATACCTATTTTATATAATAAAAAAAATATTGAAATGTGAGATATGACTTAAGGTATAGCATATAAATTTTACTAAAGAATTGATTCATTAATTGAGACGTCATATATTCCTAACAAATATATAACTATATGCTCTCGTTGTATGTTGGTTGCATAAGTTATTGAATAAGTACGAAAACATGCCAAAACCATATTATTTAAACTCATCATGTGTGATTACGAGATGATAACGAATTGACATACTTGATGAGTTTGGGTTGTGATCTTTCGTTTGTTAACTATCAATGTTCAATTAACAAATTGACATTATCTACAAATATGAGATAATATTTATTTGAATGATATGATGATAGTCTTAAAAAAAACACTAAATGGAATTTTTGCAAATGTCAAGAGTTCTTTAAGTAGAGGATTACAATTAAATCCAAATAAGTAATTTGGTTAATTAATAATGCATATGTTTGAAAGATTTTGTGTTTATCTATATGTTCAATAATAGTTCTTACACCGACTCTTGTAACGTTGAACAATATACAATTCACGAAAGATTTGAGAATGCAGACAATAGTGGCCTTATATACATGTATATTACAACTTGAATTCTTTGTTGTATACGTCAAATTTCTCTGAAGATGATAGCTGAATATCCTGCAACATTAAATTAGCTACACATTAATTTTCTTTTGTAAATTTAGTGTTACAACATTAATCAGTAACTAATTGTAACCTATTATTCTTCTTTAAACAATTCCTTGTCATACGAAAATTAATTGCGGGGTGAATAAGCATGAAGCTTACCTGCAGTAACTTGGACCTATAAAATGTCCTCAGGATGCAAGCTATAAGCCCTGTCGGTTCATTAATACCTTCGTCAATGTTTTGCTGAACAGAGGTTATAAGGTCGCCATAGGTCAGTGCAGGATTGTTCTTAATCTGTTGGATGAAGTTACGCGTCAGAGAGGTTTTCCCAGACAAAGTCTGCCACGTAGAGAAGCAATGCATAAACATTAGTTCCTATTAACTAGACATTGATTGTCACCAGCCGCAAAATCAGGAACGAAACGTACTGTAAATACATATATTGGGTGCCTATAGATTTAAGTGGCTTTTATGACCAATACAATGAGCATATGATTTAGGTCGGATAGTTTATTAAAAAAACTAGTCGTATGATAACAAAATTAGCAATAACCTGCACACTTTTACACAAGCACTTACCGAAGAATCAACGGTTTCTTGGTCATCTCTGCAAGCACCGATGCATATGGCAAGGCCGCCGCTTGTGCCTTTATAAGCACCTGATGGAGGTTCGTTGTTTATCCAGTTTTTGCTACATAATTAATAAAAAAAATGTTTGCTGAACAGAGAAGTTAATTATATGCTCATAAAATATATGACATTAAAAGACGTATTTCAGTTGTAGGAAAATACTTTTTCCCATGTTATTAAAAAGTCATATTGATTAAAATTATAAATTAATAATCCAAATGGTATAAGGTAAAAAATTGATATGTTGATAAAAATGATAAAAACATGGTGTCAAAATAATATTCCTTAAGACACAAAATGTTAACACATTTATAAATATGAAATTGCAGTATTCTTTGAAATTTTATTACAAATATGTCTGCCTTATTGTATTACATATAAAAGATAGACCAATTTTTAAATGAATCTATTATTTACATTTAATTACAATATATTTTTAAAATTTTGGCTCGTGACATTTAACTGACAAAACCGAAATAAGTTGTTAGTATTTAAACACAAAATATATAAGCTTATTAAATTTTAACATGTACTTGCTACATAAAAACTAAAAAAAATTAAAAATTCTAAATCTTGGGCACCACATTGAATTTATATTCTATAATATTCAATGGTAATACTTTGTTATCTTTTTTGGTATTAAATAAATCAATGTTATGGCTTTTCAATGTAAGAAAGGAAAAGGGTTCAATTGGTGTTACATAATTTGTTCTGCCAAATTAGTGGATAGCAACAGACTATCAAATTAGGTTAAAAAATGAGTAAAAAGTAGAGTTACTCTTTTGTATCAAAAATGTAGGGAAGATCAAGCATCGTTGCACTGTGACAAGTGTCAATGACGGCGTGAAGTGTGACCCCAGTTGCCAATGGCCTGACTATGGTAGAATTGATGTCATTATCAACTATCTTTCCCTTTGTTTCAAAATCAACCGGACAAATTGCTTCATTACGTCCATCAAGCTCATCCCCCTCACTCTCCGACTCTTGGAGACCGTGCCCCGCAAAGTAAAACACCAATGAGTCGCGAGAACGACTGTCCTCCACCAGCCATCGTAGCCCCTTCTCAATATTCTCCCTTGTCGGACACAGTGTTGGGTCTTTTTCTTCGTCTGCAACTTCAACTTGTTAACCATAATCACCTAAAAACTCTTAAACAATATTAGATATCGAAACTTAAATTTAAGTTACTAGTTATTTAACACTAAGCTGATATCTCAACTTAGCAAATATCCTTGCCATCTTTCAGACTATTCTCATATTAAGGGATGTAGAAAGCATATCAAATATTCCTACTCACTGACGAAACTCTTTAGAGTCACTAGATCTTGTTTTTCATGAACTAAAAAACTTCATAAGTTACCAGTAAGTAGGCGAATACAATCATCTGGAAACTTAAGGTGACTGATAAGCAAATCTTTGATGTTCTTGGCATCGATTATAGCTCCCTTAAGCCTATACCTGCAACGACTCTTCTTGTAACTCACTCCACAAACAAGAGCGCGCTTTCTTGGTTTTCGTTCAAACGATGCTGACTTTATGCTCATGTGAAGAAATTGGTCCCAAGCAGCAATAGTTTTACTTCCGGCATGGTTATAAGTTTTGGTGTTCTTCACGTTACCATTTCTGACCAAACATACTAGGTCATTGGGTTGTCCTTCATTCACAAGTAACTCTTGTTTGCAAGATATGCAGTGCTGTGTTTTGGCAGCTGCAGGGAACCATGAATGTTGCCTACACCTGCTGCACTTTATTATTCTGGCTTCCATTACCAGGTGGTCTTTTAGTTTGGTGGTCCTTCATGATTAAATATGAAAAATTTTTGAAGATATTTTGGCGACATTCGTGGGATATTTGATGGATTTTGGATTTATAGCCACGACAGTTAGATGCGATAATGGATGCGGTACAGATTCTGATATTTGTACGATGAGAGTATGATTATTTCTTGGGCAATCACAAAAATATTGCTTGGCCCACACCGAAAAGCAAAAGTAAACAATTGATATAGTATGTATGGTATCGTCTAAACAGCACAATCAAATATTCATGCATTACTTTGTTTGAGCACATCCAAATATTGCGTTGCATTTTTCCAGAAGTAGGAAGCGTAAAACATTATACGAATATTTTGACCTGATTTGCGCCATCCAGTATTGGGCAATAGCCTCCTATAGGATAAGAATCTAGTACCCTAACATTTTATACAATGGTTGATCAAGACGAATATTAGCTGAATTGGCTCCTACCTTTGAATTTGTTGCTCATAACTACTCTGATCTTAGAGCTGGCGAAAGGTGGAGCTTTAGAGAACAAATGATGCATCCAACGTGTCTTCAGCTTGCTTATCCACCTTGTCAATTGTATTTAGTCCAATAATATCTTTTCAAGGAAAAGGTTGACAGACAATACGGGAGAGTCATTTATATTCTCACAATAAATGATATTCGAAAACAGATATGACACGATAAGCGAGATGATAGCAATAACTTGCAAGAAATTATTGAGAAAATTAGAGAGAGATAAGATAGAATAAGAATTTTGCATTTGGTCAAAAAAAATTATATTCATTTATTTCAAGGGAATTTTAAAAAACATCTCAAACAAATTTTACACTACTAACTCAAATTTAAAAGTGATGATAAGGTGTCCCAAGTTTTAATTTGATGTAAAAATAGTCCGACATTAAATTCTCTGTTGGCATGTTTGATGTGGCTAGCCAAGTAGCCCCTTCAAATCGATACTTTTGTCATATAATTGTCACTATTTTACTATTTTAAAAAATTAAAAATGATAGACAAAAATCTTAATTTTATTGTTAGACTCCTCTCCATGTTTAGTTATTCATCCATTCTCCTTCTCCACATCACTACTATTTCTTGTTGATCGCCCTACTCCTTTAGCGTGATAGAGTTAAGCCACAAGCTTTGCTACAAACCTATCAAAGTAGGTATGTTCTGGAGTTATTTTTCTGGTCTCTGTTATCTTAATCTCACTTTGTAATATTTTTCTTTTTCAGTGGTTATATAGGAGGGTGATTGGTGCAATCATATGTTTGATTTCCTTTTTTGTTGTGAATGATATTCTTTTCTTCGGGGAAGTAATTTTGTGTTGAATTACACATTGTTGTGTTTGGTAGGTTTGCAAGTGAATTCAGGTTTGTGAACTCATCTGAAAGCTAAAGTCAAAGGAATCATGTACAGTGTTGCTCCTTTTGAATTACTTACAATGTAGTTCCTTTTTAATGCAAATTTGGGTAACTACATTGTAAATACAAATTGTAGTTAGATATCATCATGAAATAGTTTGTCACCTCTGATGGAGAAATTAGAGTATAGATCTTTTAAAGTCTCTACATGAATTATATGAAGAGATTGGATCCATTTAAAATTGATGTTAATAGATTTCTATCTATTATCTGCCATAGAAGGATGTAGAACATGTTTCTTTGCTTGATGTAGAAATAAGGGGATATTGCTTATTGCTAATTGATGCTTTCTATGCCTATAAGAAATTTGTCAATGTTAAAAACTGTAAATGCACAATGCAGCTGTAGCTAGCATAGGAAAGTTCCCATCACATAAGGACTGTAAATACTAGTAATTACCTTTTCTCTATTATGTAACCATTAAATCATATTGTAGATTTAATTTAAAAATTAAACTACACAGCTAAACTAAGATTCAAACAATGCTGAACTTGAAACATGGAAATTACTAAAAAAGTTGATATCAAATAATAGAACCTAGGTGATGAGTCACCCTAAGAATCCTCAAATATTAACCATTTATCCTGCAATTATATTATTGATTGTTGGATCGTGAAAATTTCTATCTTATGTTAATATCTTTCTCAAGACTATTAACAACTAATCCATCAGTTGATTAATACAAATATGTCTAGTTAAAACCCCTAAGATTGCATTATTGATTTACGAGTTTCACTATTAGGTTTGACTATAATCTAGAGGATTTATGTCGACCTATCTCTAGGTTTTACATGCAAATCCTTCTAATTATGGTAGATCTATTTATATAAGAGGATTTCTCAATATCAATCATATTAAATAAAATCATAAACTAATATTCTAGATATATTAGAATACGAGTAAAATGTATAAATCTCCAACTAAAATATGATGTGTTTAATGTTTATAAGTGAAGTGCATGGATTTGGAAAATAAGGTTTGGATATCCAAATATGGATCTAATCCCAAACCTTAACTCCAAACAACTTGTTAATAGACTTCCAAGAGTCAAGTTAAGAGAAACAAGGTATGTAGTCCTCCCTAAATGGGAAGAGAAAAAAAAAGCTCATTCATGAGCAAAATTTTAGTAGCCCCCGTTAGAATTTTATAATTACTTAACATGGATTTGTTTGGACTACTATAGTTTCTAGTATAGGAGTAAAATGGATGCATTTTCATAGTAGATGAATTTAATAGATTCATATATATTATTTCTAAGTAGAAAAGAATAATGCTTAAGGGCAATAGTTTAGTTTTTTCAAGAGAGTTCAAAACGAAAATGAAATCTCCATTGCATCAACTAAGAGTGAATACGGTAGGGAATTTAAAAATGACACATTTAGGACCTTTTGTTAATAAACTAGAGTATCTTTCATAAATTTTATACTCCTACAAACCCTTAATAAAATGAGGTTGTTGAAAAAAATAGAAACTTGGAAAAGATGCCTCGACTAATGATATATGAATATGATATCTCAAAATAGTTTTGGAACAAGTTATAACAATCGCATGTCATATGTTCAATAAAGGCTACATAAGAATAAATATGGATAAAACTTATTATAAGCATTAGAATAGGAAAAAGCCAAATATTAGATACTTTAATGTGTTTCGTTTTAAAGTGTTATATTTTGAACAGTAAGGATAACTTGGAAATATTTGATTCAAAAGTGGATGAAAGAATTTTTCTAGGTTACTCAACTAGCGAAGGATATAGAATATTTAATAGGAAAACTTTTATTATTAAAGAATCAATGCATACTAAAATTAGCCCTAGAAGAGAATAAGAATGATCTTTGAGACACACTATAACAACAAATTATTGAACCAAAAGAGAAAGAAAAAAAGCATGTGAAGCTTCCAATATATTGGAAATTCAACAAGAATCATTCTTCAAATCAAACCATAAGTGATGTTCAATAAGGACTAATTACTAGATCTCATTTTGGGAAATATTAAATCTTTCTTTTATTTCTTAAATTAAACCTTGGACTAGGTTATTGTTATGAATATTGAAGAATCAAATCATTTTAAGATAAGTAAAGTTTAGACCTTAGTAGTTAGATCTAAAGATCACAAATTATATGCCTAGAATGATTTTTTAGAAACATATTAGATGCATTAGGTACTAGTGTGACAAAAAAAGCTAGATTAGTAGCTAAAGTGTACAATTAAGAGGTCGTAATAGACTTTGAGAAAACTTTTGCATCGGTATTTATAATATAAATTATTTGATTATTATTTTTTATTTTATATGAATTTTAAAATGGATGTTAAAATTGAAATTTTAAAATGTTTTACTAAAATTTTTATGGTAAATAATCACCCAGTTTTGATGTACTTAACCATATGTATAAATTGCTTGAAGCATTTTATGACTTAAAACAAGTCGTCAGAGCTTGGTATGAAAAAAAGTGCATTATTTTAAAATTTCATTACAAATTTATTCATTAAAAAGTATAAACAAGATGTATTAAAATTTTAAATTTATATTGATGATATTATAATTGATGTTACTAATGAGAGCATATGCAAATAATTTTTTAAGTTTATGGGTAAAGAATTTAAGATGAGCATGCTGGGAGAGCTTAACTTCGATGGGAGAGCTTAACTTCTTTCTTGGACTTCAAATCAACTAAATGAAGGTGCACATCTTCATCAATCAAGACAAATACACTAAAGAACTAGTCAAATGCCATATAATAGATCAATTCATACTACTAGGGACATCAATGATTATCATAATTAAGCTGAATAAAGGATGAAGAGGTCATATTGGTTGATAGAAAACTATATCAAGTTTCATTGGTAGTTTATTTTGTCTTGCTATAATTATAATTTTATGTTTAGTATGTTTTCATGTGCCAGATTCCAGTTTCAATCAAATCCAAAAGAGTTTCTTTTTTAGTTATTAAGCATATACTTAAATACTTGTCTAATACCATGTCATTTGAATTTGGTATCGTAAAGGTAAATTCTTTAATTTAATTTAGTATTTAGATGTGCATTACGTCAGTAGTCATTTAGATAGGAAGAGAATATTTGGTACTTGAAATTTTCTGGGCAAGGCATCAGTTTCGTTGTTTAGTAAGAAACAAAATTCAGTATCCTTATCAACTAAAAAAACTAAACATATATCCATTGATATATGCTTAATTGTTAATACATTTAATACAAGACACTTAGTGATTAATGCTTTAAAATATTCAAGACACTTACTTTAGTTCATTTTTTATTTTACGTACAATTTGGAAGCATAATAGCTACAGTGAGCCAAAAGCATGCTCAATGAACCATGTTCTTGAGATTCACACTCAATTGTCTTCATGGAACAAGAAAGAGAAGGATTAGAGCAACAGAAGATAAGAAAATGCCAAAAGGAATGAAGAGTGACACATTGTTATGCCTTAAGATACATCTCATGACCATGACAAATAAGTCATGGCTTTGAGAGTGTTGTTGGGCGTGACATGGATAATTCACACTCACGAGCATGACATACCTAGTCACACCTATGAGTTGCCATTTGTCCACCTGTAAACCTAGTTTTTTACTATAAAAGCATTGTTTTATGACGACAGAGAGGAGACTCGGATATACTCGATATTTATTCATTCTCCTTCAATTTTTGACAAGAACAGAGGTGATTCATGGCTATTTCTTGTAGATTAATGGAGAATATGGAGGGATAACTTTTCCGTCATTGGTTTGGAGGTGAAGTTGACATTGAAGAGCATATTTAAGCATATCATTTTTGTGTTTCATGTTCTTTCCCTCTTTTTGGATTGTTTATGTTATCTTATGTTTATTGATTAGGAATTATTTAATAATGATCTTAATGCTATATTAGATTGTTTTTTTTAATGAAAAACCATTGCCAGAACTTGAATACGATACATAATAGTCGTGTTTGAAGTGGTGTGTGGAAACTAATAGTATTAAATCTTTAGGGATACCATAATATAAGTTAAATAACCTGATCTTATGTGGTTAGTGCTTATATTGATCCATTTTTCTCACTTAAATGCGACTGTCTGGTTAAACTTAGAGAACTTATTCTAGGTTATTTGATAATTAGGGTTAATTAACGAGCTCTTCTTAATTAGCTATGATCTCAAAAAACTAGTTAATTCACAATAAATAATCTAAAGAGAGGTATGAAGACTATAATGTAATGACGTATGTGAAATTATGCATAGGTCGAGATTAAACCAAAGAACCAGATTTTCATAATTTTCACACTTTTTTGTTGTTTAATTTGAGTTGCTTTTATATATTCACTCTTAAGTTGTTTTCTAATTTGCATCAAACCTAAACCCCATGTTTTACATATACAGGTAATTTATGAAAGTAATTGGATTTAATCTCTATAGGATTGACCTAGATTCATAACTGCTCTAGTTTTAGGTCTAGTTATTTTGAGTTGTATTACGATGTGCTACGCTAATTTTGATGTTGTCGCTGGGGATTAATATCTATTACTTTTATAAATTTATTGGTTTTGCTTTATTTTTATTTTTTATTAACTTCTTTTATTATTTGGTTAGTTACAGTGCATGACACGGACTTCTCATTTTAGTGAATTGATATTTTTACCAAAAATTGGTAGAACGCTACAAAGATCAAGAAGAAGAGTTTCATAAAGTTTTGAGGATCTGTCAAAATCTGATAAAAGAATTGATTCTTCACCAAGAATTCAAATAGCCTTAAATTTTCTTTTTAGTTCTTTTAGTGATTCCATTTCTGAAATAGATTCTAACATAGAAGAGTAAAATAATAATCGCACTCTTAAGCAATTGACTACTATTTATTTTGACCAACAACACCTTTATGCATTGATTTTCCTACTATTGATGTTGCTTTTCAGCTTAAATCTGGTATGATTCATCTTTTACCTACTTTTCATGGTATGCTAGGTGACGATCCTTATAAGCACCTTAAGGATTTCCATGTAGTCTGCTTTAGTATGAAGCTAGCCAAGATACAAGAGAAGCAGTTTAAGTTTAGGGTATTCCCATTATCATTGGGGGATACCACCAAGGATTGGTTTTACTATCTTCCCTTTAGATCGATTACTATTTTGAATGAGATACAAAGACTTTTTCTGGAGAAATACTTCCCTACCTTTGAGTTATCAATATTCATAAGTAAATATGTACAATTTGACAAAATCATGGGGAGACATTATATAAGTTCTAAGAGAGTTTCAAGAGGTTGTGTGCTAGTTGCCTTTACAATCAAATTAGTGAACAACTTTTGATCCAATACTTTTTTAGGGGCTTTTTCCATAAGAAAGAAGTATGACAGAAGCAGCAAGTGGAGGTGCATCAATAGATAAGAAACCTATTGAAGCCAAAAATTTAATTTCCAACATGGCTACTAACTCTCAACAATTCAACATTTGATAGGACTCCATACCATTAAAAATCAATGAAGCTAGTACTGCCACATTAGAGTGATAGATAGTTGGGTTGACATCTTTAGTGAGACAAATGGCTTCATATGGTCCTCAACAAGTTAAAGTATATGGAATTTACATAATGATACGACATCCAATTGATATGTGTCCAACCTTGCAAGAGACATCCACGAAACTAGTTAATGCTTTTGGAATTTTCTTGGGTCAACCACAAAAGAAGTATGATCCTAATTACCCCTATGAACAGAATTCTGGATGGCATAATCCTCCATTAAATAATTATGGGCAAAAGGATAACAATAAGGCTCCTACCAATAAAAATTTAGAAGATTAGCTCAAAAATCAAGCTCTAGACATTCATTGGAAGACATGATGAAAAAATTGACTCAAAATACCACTCAGCTTTAAAAGGAAGCCCTACAATTCCAACAACAAGCAAGAGCTAGTATTCAGAATCTAGAGAATCAATTAAGTTATATAGCTACCACTATTAGCTTATTAGAAAATTGAAGATCAGGTAAACTTCCCTCTTAAATGATTGTAAACCCAAAAGATAATGCAAGTACTATCACCTTGAGAAGTGGTAAAGAAATAGAGACACCACATAAGAATCCTGTTATTCGTGATGATGAAGAACCTGAAAAGGAACTTGAAGTGTCTTTAAAAGAAGCTGAAATGGGAACTTAGGTAAATTCTTAATCTCATGTGGTTAAAATTTTTACTAATGCTTTGCCTCTTTTTCCTAGTAAGTTTGCTAAATCAAAGAAAGCAAAGCAAGAAAAGCAGATTTTGGAAATATTCAAAAACGTAGAGAAACACACCTCTAATTGATGCCATTAAACAAGTTCCAAGATAAGCCAAGTTCCTCAAATAATTATGCACATCCAAATGGAAATTAAGAGGAGACAAGAAAGTAAGTGTGGGTGAAATTTGGCAAAGGAGTGTAAAAACCCCAGAAATTGCATTACTATCTTCTGAAATATTTTCAATATATACTCAATTATTTTTTTTAAAAAGGTTCTTAAATTTGATTTGGATTGTTTAATTTATTATGTTCTTTAGAATTCTAATATTATTTTGGTAGAGTTTTGAATAATTGATTCTTTTTAATGTTTTCAAAAAGAGAGAGAGAGAAGGTTAGTGATATTAAATTTATGGGGAGGGTTTAATTTGACGGATTTTAATTTTTTGTGTTTGACATTAATATTACACTTAAAATTTTTTGAACTTTGGATTATTAAAAACTTTATTATGTTTATTTTTAATTGATGTTGTAATTGGTGCCATTTTGACAATTTTAATAATTAGGCTGATTTAAGCTTAAAATATATTAACTTAAAAGTTTTTTTAATGATATATGAATTTAGGGGAGCTAACTATTCATATTTCCTTGGAATAACAAACTATATTTGTTTGTTTTTATTGGCCACCTCATAATTATCTAAGCATGATTTAGATAATTATGAGGTTTGGAAAGATGAATTTTTGGGAGTAAATTTTTTTTAATGTCTATGTCAGTAAAATTTTATTTCATGGGTTAGTTGAAGTAAAGGTGGTAAAAAATGCATAAAGGGGTATTTTGGGTAGTTTACCTAATGTTAAAAACACTAAGGCATTAAAGGAAGGACAAGGTGGACTCTTCTCATTCATTAAGGGTAAAATGGGAAAGAAAAAGTGTTGTCTTGTGCTTGAGAAGAAGAAAAACGAAAATTGTTGAAAGAAAAAGTGATATACGAAAATGAAAAGGTAAGAAAGAGGGGTTTCAGTGAAGAGAGAAAAAAATAGAGTTTTGAGCTAGATTTCATCTTTTCTTAGTCTTAAAGAGAGAGTTTAAGGTTGCTCAAGAAGGGAAAAAGAAAGAGGAAGGGAAGAGCTTTCTTTAGAGCCAATAATCTCATAATTGGTGAAGATTCAAGGTAAGTTTGATTTTTATACTTGGGTATATGGATGGGTTTTAGGTTCATGAAGTTTAGGAAATACATGGGCTTAAGCAATCTAGAGCCAATTTCAGTGAATGTGCTTTATGGGTTCTTAATTTGAATTCCTATTGAATGAGAATTTTGTCATTTATGAAGGAAATCAAGGAGGGGATCAAGAGAGGCAAAAGGAGCAAGAGGAAAGACATCCTTAGGCCAATTCCTAAGCAAGGATTTCAAGGAGGGTTACGGTTTTATAATTAAGTAATAGGCCATTAATGTTTTCTTTTGAATGATGAAAATAAATGATTACAACTATTTCATGAACGTACTTTATGACTATTTTGAATGTTTTGAGAATATTTTATGTTTTTGGTATGAGCATATTGTGTTGATGAATTATGAAAAGATTATGCAAATGATTTTTGAAAAGATACTATGTTTGAAAAATCAAGTTTCGAAAATGTGCATTTTAGACAACAAGTTTACAAGTTATGAAATACATGTTATGTGGGTTTGGTTTGGTCTATTCTCTATGTCAAGTGCACTTCGACTAAAGGCTTCTCCTGCTTGCCCGCTAGTGGCATGGAGCTCCTTCATGGACTCCCTTATGTTTACGACTACACAAATCCACTATATGAGATTGTGTTAGTTCGTTCTGTTCACGACTACACAGGCCTATTTCATGGAATTGTGTTAGTTCATGGACCTTCCAAACCATTTAGATGTGTTTATGTGCTCATGATATGTTACCAAGATTGATGCTTACCTGATTTTCATTATTGAGAATTTGAGAAATATGTGTTTGGTGATTCAATTTTGAATTTTTGTTACAATGGAAATAAGTGTTTCAATGGTTTTGCTTGTCACTGGTTATAAAATTGTTACCCATGAGCTTTAAGCTCAACCCCTGTTCCTTCTTGTCTCTAGGTGACAAGCAAGAGATTGAGTGAAAGAGAATCAAGGTATCGCTCTAAAATTTGCATCTTTTTGTTTTTTAATCTAGATTTGTAACTACAAGGTTTTATTTACGTTTTGAGCAAATTACTGTTCATGTATCTTTTTGTATTTTGGCATTTTGAGATATTGATGTATTGTGGCTAAAAATGCCCACTAAAGCTTTGTAAAACTCTTATATTTTGATGTTAATAAAGTATGTTTGTGTTTTGCCGTTGATATTTCAAATTTGTTCATTGCATTTTCAAGTTTTCCATAAGGGTGAGAATTTGTGTTATGGCTTCGAGGGAAATACTATATTGATGTAGGCTGAATTAGACGAAGTTGTGGATTATTTTTCTAGCTTTCCAATGATATATAGTATGAAATTTTTGGACATTGGAGTTGAGAGATATGATTATTAGAAGTTTGTGATGTTGCATAGGATGGGCATTTGAGACAGCTACATTATTTTGAAAATTTGACCCTTATAGAGGCAAAAATTATTTTTAAGGTCTGCATGGAAGTTGTAGTTCTAGAAGTCCTCTTCGAAAGGGTCATTAAATGACCTTAATATGATATTTGAAGTGAAAGTTATGCCCTTTTACCAAACAGGTCTGAAGAAGAAGAGGAAAGGGAGGAGGAGGCAAGTCGAGACATTCTCGATCCTTCGACAAAGTCGCGATCACGACTTTGTCGAAGGATCGGGAATGTCGCGATCGCGACTTCTAGGTTGCGCGCGTAGATCAAGATCGTGCATCCTCTCCCCCCCAAACCTGAACATCTTTCACTCTTTTGACCAAAGTGGTGTTTAATTAAGAGATGCTTATTAATTAAACCTAACTATTGAACAACTTAGGATATAATCTCTAGATTTAATTGGATAGTTGTATTACAAATTAGGAAAATAAATAAAATCAAGGCAACAACAACACAAGGTTGGGTCATATAACCTAAGTTATGCTATCCCTAATCATTCAAAACCAATCAAAAACATAAAAATTACAAATTGTATCTTTAATGATCTGAAACCATTAAGTGTTGTAAATGAATCTCAACATAACAATTACAAATTATATTGAAGATTCTAGCATTATCCAAACATAAGAATGATGGATTGTGTTCAAGATTCTAAAAATGGGTTCATACATAAACAATCTAACGATAATGAGAACAAAGATCATTCATACATGAAAACTAAAATCCATAAGCATAAGATAACATAATTAATCCCTAAAGAGAGAAATAACAACAAAAACACTAAAAGAAATGCTTAACTGGGTTCTTCTGTGTCAAAATCACCTCCGAACTGATATCAGGAAGCTTAGTTGTCCATCTTCTCCATGGGTCTTCAATAGTGTCTAGCCCTCTTCCTCATTCTTCTCCTAAAGCCCCAAAACATTTCCTCTTAACTTTTCATAACATTTCTGACATCAAAACCAGGTTTTTGGCCGGGTTAGTTGATAACATTTCACGGGTGTGTTTTGTGGTGTCATCGGTGTGCCAATGAGTCATGGGCATGCATTATGGTGTAAAGCCTATGAAAATTTAGTCATAGGCATGCATGAAGTGTCACATCCATGAAAAATAAGTCATGAGCATGACTGCCCATGAGTCATTTCCAACACTCTTCATTCTTAATGATTTCAACATATACTCTTCATTTTATGCAGTTTCATGTCTCCTCTTACTCTAATCCTTCTCCTTCTTGCTATATGAAGAAAAGGGAGTGTGAATCTTAAGAAGACAACTCAAATATAGTGCTTTCAACTCACTTTATCTCTTTCATTTCCAAATTGTAACTAAAACCAAATAGGAACTAACGAGAATGTCTTAAGTATTTCATATCATTAAACACTAAGTGTTATGGAATAAATGTGTAATTAATTAAGCACATATCAATTTCTCCCATACTTGGCTTTTGATCTTCCTCAGGAAAAACATCAAAATCAAAGTCACAGACCCAAACCATTTACTCATTTCCTAAGAATACATAATCATAAGAAAAGATGAATAACTTTCAAAAATCGTAGTAAGAACTCCATATTCAATTCTTTTACTCATGATTAATCAACATTCATCACCTTTAGAAACTGAGTAATCTAGAGGTGGACTTGACAAAATGTGTTAAAATAAGATAAATTCACGAGTATGCTCAAATACCATTCATGATCCTGACATTTCACAACTTTGCAAATCCTTTCATTTCTCCAACATTAAGATTCACATACCTAAACATTAATCAAAGGACTTTTCTATAATGATAATGTGGGTAAAGGTCAAGGTGAGCTATATTTGGATAGTATATTATAAAAGCCATCAAAGTTAGTGAAACAAAGGTAACACGCAATGCAATACCAAGTATAAAAACTAATAGTCATTCAAAAATAGGTACCATCAGCTATTATGAATGCCAAAATCATGTTTCACTACTTAAATTCAAGCTCTCACACCACAAATCACATAAAGTATAATCAACTAGAAGGAATCACTCATACAAGTGATGACAACATATTGCAACTTCAAGGAGTGATCCCTCAAATCCTCATCTACAAAATATACATCATATTCAATTTATGCATTCAATACAACTTTAAGAGGCAAGACTAATCATAAACAACTTTGTAAAACATATGCATCTCCTCCTTGGTACTTTTATTTAAAATTTTGTTTCTTTTCCCTTTTTCTTTCCTTTTCCTTTTCCTTTTCCTTTTCCTTTTCCTTTTCCTTTTCTTTTTTTTATTTCATTTGAAAATTGAAAGAAGCTACATCAACATGAGAATTTCATTAATAAGACATAAACTAACATCCCAATAATTATAACCATCCTGTACATATTGGACCCTAAAATTTTCTTAGAAGTTAGAACTATTCTATGTGAAATGTTGGAAGTGGTAAGCTAAAAAATGTACTTGTAACATATTCACTGAGTACGCTTTGGTGTTTTAGCCATAACTTTTCCTCTAGCTATCCAAATGAGGTGATTCTTAATTTGGATTAAACTAGAGAGATAGGACTACAAATTATCTTGTGAAATTGAGTTCTAATTCAGTTCCTAAAAATTTCAATTTTTCGATGGAAATTGAGCACATAATATTTTTTCAGTATAAGAATATTTCGGAAACATTGGGTTATAATTTTCAGATTTCCAAACAAAATTGAATGATTTTGGTGTCATTAGAAAATAAAGACAATGAGGAGCATTTTGTAAGAAGGAAGTGTTATCAAATTTCTTAATTTACCTGATCAGAATAAGGAGTTAAGATGTTAGTAGTTGATGGACTAAAAGGGGCAAAATTGGGAGAACCAATTAAATGAAGGGTAAAATGGGAAGAGCAAGAAAAATGTCATCTTTTTTAAAAAAAGAAGAGGAAAATCATGGGAATTAGAAAAGAGAGCTAAACGTGAAATATAAGAATAGAAAAGGAGAGAGTCATGGAGAGAAGAAAAGAAGAAGGAAAGAAGAAGAAGATTTGTTCAAGGTAAGCTTCATTTTTCTT
>JANJEY010000005.1:24484689-24499482 GCA_024703695.1 Erythroxylum cataractarum | reverse complement strand
TAAGATCTAATTTTATAGAAACACCAATTACTCCCTAAGATCGTATTTCCTAACAGATCTAATTGTAAAGTATGGGACTTGAATCCAGTGACGGAGCCATGTTATGGGGAGGGGGGGCATTTCAAATATTTTTTTTAAAAAAATTACCTATATAATAAATTTTTAAAATTATAAATATAAGTGGCCCCCCTTCAAAATATAAGTGCCCCCTTAGATGTCGGCCCCCGGCCCCTCCTTAGAGTTGAGTCTGGCTCCGTCCCTGCTTGAATCCTATATTGATTAAATATAAAGTTGATATAGGATTTATAAGGACTTTGAGCTCTCTACCCTCATAAGCTAGCTTTTGGGGTGTGAGTCTCCTAAAGTCCTTACCAATTGGTATCAGAGTCGGTCTTGAAGTGGTGGCCCACGGAATGGAGGTCTGGGAGCGCCAACCGTGACCAACAAGGATCTCAGAGTAGTGACTCATAGAGTGGTGACCTGAAAGTATCAGCCGTGACCAATGAGAACATTGATCCTTATAGGGGGACGAATGTTACGATTTGATCTAATTGCAAGATATGGGACTTGAATCACATATTAATTAAATATAAAATTGATACAGGATTTATAAGAACTTTGAGCTCTCTACTCTCGTAAGCTAGCTTTTGGGTGTGACTCTTCTAGAGTCTTTATCATTCGCTTCACTGTAGAAAACTTCAGGGAGTTCTTTTAACGTAAATTTAGGAAAGTAAAAAGGTTACATCATTCACTAGAAGAAGTCTTCGATTTCCAGCACAAGACTCGTGCGAGCAAGCTCGGGTTTACAGAGATTTTGGCTTTTTGTTTTCTCTTGACGTCTTGTAGCCTTTGGGTGGTGAAGTATACAGCGAGAAATAAAGAGCAAATATGCCTCAATAGTGTCAAGCAGGCAGGCATTGCAAAGGCAAGACAATATCTGGACAGCCATTGTCTTCAACAAAAATTATGGAGAACAAAAACTTTCGTGCACGTGATTGGAGTTTTGTAAATTACGACATATGCTTCAAAATGAGAAACTTTTCTGCCTATTAGATGCCAAAGGTGCGTCGTAATCTTGAGGATCATGCCACCTTCGCCCTGTGGTAAAGTGCTCAACGTAATCTTTCCTGTGTTCTTCAACCTTGATGTTCTGGGGTTTGCTGTCCCTAGATCAGGATAACATTTGTAATTCGTTCCTCTAATTGAGTTCTGGCCAAACTGTAAAATAAAACTTCATACGAAACGCATTTAATTTGGAGCAACTCGAATATACTAAAAACAATTTAAATTAATAGTAATTGAAACCCTTCATAAACCAAGTTCTACTGATCTCAGAATTTAATAAGTCGCTTATATTTTTTCTTTTATTTGCATATTGAAATCTAATTGATGAATCATTTCTTAAGAAAAGTATAAGCAAAAAGCAGTGGGGAAGTCCAATTAGTACATATATATTCTCTTTCAAATACATACATGCATTTAACTGCCTAATTTATTCTTATTCAACATCTGATATAGATGTATATTAATCATTCTCAGGGCCATCCAATTTGATCAGCATTCATTACGGCAATTACTCCTCAATCAAATTGGATGGCCCTGAGAATGATTAAGATACATCTATATCAGATGTTGAATACGAATAAATTAGGCAGGCTTTAATCGTATCACGAAAGTGCAGGAATTTCCTTCAAATGCAAATGGTACTTTCTTGGTAATGCAACATTTAGTTATGCGCCAATTTGTTGTTTGATAGATGTCATATTCGTGGGCTGTCCTAGCTTCGTTTCGTTATTGTCAAGGCGCTTCGACATGTCTAGATCTTCAAGTGCTGTTCTTTGTTGAGAGAGAGAACAGTACAAGTTGGTAGATTATAATTTTCATAAGAGCTGGCTAAGTTTGACCTAACCTGCTTCAAAATAAAAAGGATAAGGCTTCGGCCTAATCCCAATTTGTCGCATATTCCGAAGGGTGACTTTCATCTACTAGATCAGTGGGACATATAAGTGGAAATGAGGTCTTTGCCTCTTAATTTTTCGTCGGTTGGCCACCTTTCACGATGAGATCATAAAGAACTCAAAACACAGAAATGACAATTATACTCAAATATAATTGGCAATTTTAGTTTGAATAAATTCTGAAATATAATATGTAAAAATAATATATATATATTGGAAAATAATGGTGTGATATGAAATTAGGCGAAGTATTAAATTTGCCCAGTTTCTATGCATCCTCGATTTTATTTAATCATAAAAAAATCGATGCAATTTTTGTGCTTTCCGGTACACAAAACACCAACTTCTACATTGACCTGAACCTCGAGGTACAGATGAGTTGGTAAAGGATCCTTTTTATTTAAGTGAGGATGTAGATTCGAACTATTCTCATATATGTAATCATTTAAAATTTAAGGTTAGAATTTACCTCTCGCAAAAGACCTACTTGATTTGAGCGAGAATTAATATAAGAATAGATAGCTTAAAAGTACTTTTTTATAATTAAAATTCTCTTAAAATATTTCGTAAATAAAAAAAATTATAATTTAGGAGTATTTGAAATCTCGGCTGTGTTACCAAGATTTATACGGTTTCTGGTATACCTGAAAAGAAGGCTCTACCGTAGCTCTCGGTGGCTATAAGAGAAGACATCTATAATTAGGACGTGAAGATCACACCGTGCGTGAACCAGAAAGATGACGACAAAAGTAAAGAAAGAACTGAAGGGGAGCTTGGCGAAATCTTACGTATGTTTCTGTACCCATGTTATCTAACCTTTTAAAATACGCATCACTGTCACACGTGCAGCGTTACCATTTCCTATTTTGTAGCCAAAGACAGTAGGGTATGTGCTCTACGATCAATAATGTCTCTGGTATCTTGTCAGTTCAGTCAGCCACAGCATAGACCATAGTGTTGTCCATATCACCCACTGCTTTCAAGTTATTTTCTATTTGTCCACTAACATGATAATATATTGATGGTGTATCCATAACCCACGCTTCAAATTCAAGGGCCATTGTAATCTCAGTACATAAAATTTGTAACAAAAGACTAAGTTATGTTTCAATAATGCTTAATCGTGATAATATTTGAATGTTAATCTAAAATCATTTGAAAAGTAATTCTTTGCATAATCTTAAAACAATGTTTTGAGTTTTATATTTAAATGTAGATTTTTCTTGCATAAAAACTATATAATAAAACATGAACTTTTTAAAAAACCTTAATTCTATCAGGAATTGTATCTTGCAAGAGATGAAGTCACGAAATCTAAATTGTTTAATAATGGTTTTTATTGAAAGTCTTTATTAAATTCACTGATACACTTTCAATAAGACCATTTTATTCATTGCACTCTTATAAATGCAAAAGGTGCTTTGAGGAGTTCAGGAAGCAATCTTTGATAGGCACTAAAAGCTAGCATGCTCTTAGTTCTCATTAAATGGATTGGAAAAGATTCAAGAATCAGTTTGGAGACGCCAAGCGTATGGCAAGTGGTTAACGAATCCATCCAAATTTGAAATGCGTAAGTCGGAAAGCAGAGCAGGCTTGTAACTCGCAGAACAAGTCACGCAAGCAACCTCTAACTTGAGTTTGCGTTAAAAGGGTAATTTACCTGCAAGCTCTGTCCAAGTTACGAGTGGAAAAGAACCCCAATATCTAGCTACCTAGGTTTGGTGAGTTCTCGCTGCCAATAAAATGGTCCCAATAGGAGGTGCCTAATAATGGTGAGAAGTGCATTAAAAGGTATGGGCATCGAAGGTATGGTCTGTCAAAAAATGAGCCATAGATGTAGATATTAAGACCCTCAAAGCGCTGTATGTGGTTGGCTTGTTTTGTCGTATCCACAACATTCTTCGTCAAAAGCTAAGCATAAATTTAATCTTGGTAGGGTTTCCTGATCGAACACCCATCAACCACCTCGTGATTTCTATTCATTATGAGCATTCACGCATCAATTGTCCAAGAAGTTGATGCAAATGCATGCAAAGTTTCGCTATCCTCTCTTCCAATCCAGTTTCAATCTTCAGTAAGTGGTCCAACGTTATGAACGTATCATATACCAAATGAATTCCTGGTCTAAAGTTATGACTGCCCACATTATACATCATGGCTTTAATTAGGGCGATATTTACCAAGATGGCCACGTAAGGCTCTACCTTTTGCTATGTTGACGAGTTGTTTCCTCTCCTGGGATAAAAGTTACACGGTGTCTCTGATTGAATTTTTGCTTTTTCTATTAATTAAGGCGGGTCTCTACTAGATAAACTGGAAAACTACTGTTACTTGTACTCACATGTACTGTGAACAAAGAAATTTATTAAAAGGGCTTATCCATATGCTTTCTATTGCTAATAACTTTGGCTACATAAAAGAGAGACAGTGATGTCTTCATATTAAATTCCAAATCTCTAAAACAAACAATCGCCCAACAGTCACCACACCTGTAGCAGATGTACATGAACTGCGAAGTTTTTCAGTAGTTGAAAAGTCTTAATGCATCCAATCAGACAACGAAAATTACTGCCCATACGTTTCTAGGGATAACCAAGTAATTTTAGTCTTATTAAAAATTGAAAAGAAAGAAAGTCAAAAGGAAAGTTTGAAGAGAACAAACAATACTCTTTTTTCTCGCCTAATGTCTAATTAAATTGTTAAGGAACGAAAGGAGAAAATATACTAGGTAGAAGTTTTTCTTTTTCCATTTTCATGTGTTGTTGTTATAAAATTGGGATGAGATCCGATCCGGACTATAACAAAATAATTAGGACACTTTTTCATATTTTGATTTCTCAAAAATCAAAATCACTTTAATTCTATAAAATGATTAATGCATAAATCATAATAAAACATAAATTTTAATTTGTACCTTATTTCGAAACTTGATTATATTCTTTTCATACCCCTTGAACCATTTCTAAATTCAATCTATCTCAACCATCGTATTCTACAAGTGTCCAGCCTTTAATAATATCTATATAACAAGTTGAGATAATTATATAACTCTTACAAAAAGGATTAAGCAAAAAGTGATAGATTCATAGAACTTAAGTCTATTTATAATATGTTTTGAACATTTTAGTAATTTAATTGAAATTAAATTTTAATTTCAATTAAACTTTAATTAAAATTATAAATAATTCCAATTAAATACAAATTATGGCCAAATAAGATCCAATATCTCATGTTGATCATTATTTATTAAATATCTCATATTTAACCACAAAGTTACTCAAACTTTACAATCAAGTCTAATTTGATTAAAATATCTTTGCTCTCTTCAATCTATTCTTTATAAGAAACCCATTAGGTTCCCAAATATATTGAAAATGATTATAAATTATAATTAAAATTCATAATTAGAATTAGATAAATTAAAACTCCTATTAATTTATCTTTAATTCTCCAATTAAACAACTTATGATCATAGATCATTATTAATGTCTAGTAATACATGATGATCACCCAATATTTAGGAATGTCATAGTGGCATTGACTAATCTTTCCATGTATGATTTTTCGTATGATTCAATCCTTTCATCATATATTATTCTAATTAAACATAAAGCATGGAAGTAATGTCTACGTTTTTTTGGTAAGTCGGTAAATTTTATAAATAAAAAAGGTATGCACCACCAGGTTCTCATAAAATCTGGCCCTCCTCAAGATCATACTCATGCAGTTAAGTGAAACCCCAATTCTCTGTCCTCAGTTTCTATACAAGGTAATCAAGCATCGATCTTTTTCAATGTATATACCCTACTAGGTTTTATTATTTTGGAGTTTTTCTTGGATTTTCATGTGAAAAGTTGGTTCTTTAAGACCATTGACTTTAGTTTGATGATATGAAATATGATTGGATCTAGTCATGTTCTTGTGCTGATGATCTGTGGCTTGTCTTTGATTGCCTAATCTGTAGTTCGTGAATGTAGATCAGTTCTAGATTGTCATTTGGTTTTAATAAAGACTTTGTCTTTTGTTTCACTTTATAATCGAGTTCATTAATTGATGTTTGTGTTTGATTGAAAGTGAAGTAATTTGTGTAGAATCAAGATTCAGATTTTGCTTTGTTGGGCGATGAATTGTTTAAATTTTTATTCTTTTCAAGATAAAAGTAATTAAGTTTTGTGGAAATTTTAGTTTGCGATAGTGTTGATTTGTAGTTTAGTTTTTACAAAACACATTTAAGATATATAGAATATACTTCCTGGGGGACATGAGCTACCAACAACATCATTCTATAGGTTCTGGATTGAATAAGAGGTATGTAAACGTTGCTCTCCCTCTCTCTTCCTTCTCCGCAGCTTCCTCTTTTCAAATATGGTTCTTGATTAATCAGTCTCTTTTGCTTTGGTGTTTTCGGGGTTTTGTTGGAATTTCTGAAATTTATGTTCTTTATGGTTTTTTTTATATTAGCTTCTTTGTTTGATTTAGTATTTAATGTTTTCTGGATTTGATTATGTTGATCTCATTGCATATGATATTGTTGGGTTCATGTCAAGATTGAATTTTTATGCTTGAATCTTATGGTTTTAGAAGTTTTGTATTTCTGCATGTTTTTCAGTCAAAGTCGAGTTTTTTGATGCTTTATTGCTCTCCTATCAATTGGGTATTGGTGCTTTTCTACAGTTCTTTGATGCTTTATTGCTTTCTTATCTTTTGGGTATTGGTGCTTTTCTACAGATAAAGAGATGAGATATTTCGTTATACTTTAGTTTTAAAATATATTTTATATCGCTTTGAAGGATAGAATAATCGAGCTTATGGAATTGATGAATTCCAAATGAGAAATTGAGTTGCTTTGAATGAGATTGACTAAAAATGAAAAGAAAAAAAATTATATCGATTTCGGATTGGTTTAGTATTAAGGTTTCCAACGCAATGTTTTTCTAAAATATTTGTTTTCGGATGTCGGAGTTAAGTTTTTGTTCTTAAACGATTTTGTTTCCGTTGATTCCGAGCCAATCGATTCGCTTTCGATTCTGCTATTTGATTTTGTTTCCGCTTCGATTTGTGTTTCGTCTTTCTTTTTGCCCAATTTCGCTTTGTTATCGGTCTTTCGCTTTCCACCGCTTTGTTTCTGCTTTTGTTTTGTTTTCGTCCGTTCTTTGTTTCGCTTTCTGTTTCTGTTGAGGATTCCGTTTTTTCGGTTGGGCTCTAGTTTCAAGATCGGGTCCCAACATTGGGTCAGTTCAGTGAATTTGTTCTTTACTAAGCACTCAATTGTTTATTTAAATATCTTCATACTTTAGCCTATGAGATCGACTATTTGTTTCATAAGGAAAAAAACATAACGTGTGTTAGTCTTTTTAGGTTCTAATAATGTTTAGTCCTAATAAAACAATGGCTAAAAACAATTAACGAATAATACATAAATGCAATATAAATTTCATAATTATAATCTCAATATAATTTTATTTTTAATATCTCATAGATTTTGTCATATACATCTAAATATATACAAGATAGATAATGCCTTTAAATTATTTTGTCACTAAACTATAATCAATTGATTAATTGTAGCACTTAAACTAATAGTTGTTTCAATCACAAATTATTTACATCAAGTACATCATGTTACAGATTCTTAAAAAGTCTACTTATGATTTGAATTTTGACAGAAAAGGCTTATATAGTTTGTTAACTAGTTGAATCAATTTTTTTTCTCATTATAATTCTTCCAAAATTGTCTTTATGTTATTTGGTTGACGTAAACTATAATGTTAGTGGATTCTTTTTGAAAAATTTTATCAAAATTAAATTTTGTTAGTGATAAATTTAAAATACATGAAAAACCTTCCATATGATAAATTATTGGCATTTATTCAAGATGTACGGAAAATCAAAGGGGTACACTTTTTTTAAAATGTTTTCCATTAAAACCACAATTTTCATCTTCAAAATAGTGAATTCCATAGACATGTAATTAAGTAATGTTCTAAATAGATTTCTCATATTGGGTCAGTTCAATGAATTTGTTCTCTACTAAGCACCCAATTGTTTATTTAAATATTTTCATACTTTAGTATATGAGATCTACTACTTGTTTCATAAGGAAAAAACATAACATGTGCTAGTCTTTTTAGGTTATAATAATATTTAGTCTTAATAAAACAATGGCTAGAAACAATTTACGAATAATACATAAATGCAATATAAATTTCATAATGATAATCTCAATATAATTTCATTTTTAACGTGTAATTATCTCTTAGATTTTGTCATATACATCTAAAAATATACAAGATAAATAATGTCTTTAAATTATTTTGTCACTAAACTACAATCAATTGATTAATTGTAGGACATAAACTAATAGTTGTTTTAATCACAAGTTATTTACATCAAGTACATCATATTACTGTTTCTTAAAATATCTGCTTATGATTTGAATTTTGACAGAAAAGGTTTATATAGTTTGATAACTAGTTGAATCAATTTTTTTCTCATTATTATTCTTCCAAAATTGTCTTTATGTTATTTGCTTGATATAAACTTTAATGTTAGTGGATTCTTTTTGAAAATTTTTATCAAAATTAAATTTTGTTAGTGATAAATTTAAAATACATGAAAAACCTTCCGAATGATAAATTGTTGGCATTTATTCAAGATGTACGGAAAAATCAAAGGGGTAAACTTTTTTTTAAAATGTTTTCCATTAAAACCTCAATTTTCGTCTTCAAAAAATAATTTCCTTTAACTTGGGCTCACAATTTTTCATCATGTTGCATTTTTATCTATATTTTCAACTTTTACATTTATCAAAATCATATTATTGGTAACCTTATTATCTGTATAATTACAGATTTAATATTCATACAAAAATTTTATTATAACATTTAAAATTCTTATATTATATAGACTTAACATTTGGACCTTTTTTTTTTGTTTTTATGCATTCTAAATCCTTGTGGAGAACTCCCAATCTAACAAAAGAAATAAAAGTAAAGAATAAGATTTACTCTTCAAAATCTCCTAAAATGCAATCCAACTTTGGTGGGTTGATGGGATAAAACATAACCAACAAAAATGTTCTTCAACTTATCATTTAGAACAATTAAATAATAGAAAATGAAATTTAGGATGTTAAACAATTCTGTTTATATTATTTATTATGTATCTAATTAAATATTGTGTACAAGGGTCTATTTGGTTCATAAATGAGATATGGATTTGGAATAATAACTGAGTTGTTTAGAATTTGAATTCCTTACTCACACCTTAAGAATTGAATAATCTACAATATAATTATGCTTTTGCAGCTGCTTCTTTTTCCAATATATATACATTGAAATAATGGCATTATCAAAATAAGCACAAATGGCATGTTGGGCGGCTTTTGCGCTAGAAAGGCCTATTTACAGAATTTGATCATCTTGGGCATAGTACTAAAGTAAACTAAAATACAACACAATCTTGTGCATGTCTCTGTGATCTTATTCGTATCTTATTCGAATATATATTATTAGAAGCTTAAAAAAAGAAAACGGAAAATACTACAGGTGTCCTTTTATTAGGTCTGTGATAAATTTGTGTTTGCACACATGTCCATAATGGGCCATGGCGGCCCGTCATGGAACAAGTTTAGGTGTTTAACACGTTTTTAAAGCACAAACAATGTTAAAAGTTACGCCGCTGCGGGCTGACCGCGGAGCAATTACAGAGGGTCCTACGCAATCATTGGGTCACCCAATTTTGACCCCTGCCCTTTCTGCTTTCCCACTTCTTTCTCAAGTCTCTGCACGTGATTCACACGTTTCTTTTCTGTTCCTTTTCCCCATTCGTTGCCTGTTAGACTGCTCTCTTTTTAGTTTTTAACCTAATTGATGTGTTAAAATTTTATTTTATTCTAATTATTCACTAAATAAATTTTCAATATAATGCACCTAAATCATGTAAATCCAGCAAATCATAAGAAATTATCCTCTTATTTTTCCCAATTAAAATTTTTAAATAAAATTTTGTCCTTTAAAAATTTACACCTGTCACCTTTCAACGTACGTGATATGATTCAATCACGTCATATCACAATTATTATATGTTTCTGTCGGTCAGTACAAGTAAAACTCACATTGTTACCGGGAAGTGAAAGAATAACATTTGTATACAGATTTAACTTGGGGCTTGATTATGCAGCCAAACACAGAAGCTTTTTTTTTTTTTAAAATTAATCCGTGGATCCAGTTGTAAACAGTATTGGCATCCACGTGGTATGATTTTTTCATTTGAGCTTTTATATTTAAAAAATTATCTAATTATCACACAGACATTTTCCTTTAATATATTTCATTATTTTTCTATTTATTTTGATTTAAAATTATGTTGTGTTAAAATTTTTAATTTTTTATATAATATTACTTAAAATTATAAATAGACAAAACATTAACATAATAAGACGAAACGTCTTATATGATAGTATAGTTAAGCGATACTATAGACAAGTAAATGACAATTATATGGATTGAAATAAAACATAAAATCATAATAACTCAAATAAATCATATAATATTACAACAGACATCATCTAACCGTCCCATTCCTAAATTGCCTGTAAATTTCGAATTATATGAAACTATAATTTTTTGTGGGAAGGAGAACTAAACTGCCTCGTATTGCTCAATGTCTACTTTGGTGAAAGGGTAACTTTGATTTGTTGATGATAATGGAAAAATCACGTCACGTCAGATGCAGGAAAAACTCAAAAAGAGACGGAACCGGCCCAATTTCAGAATGGCGTTTCTGATCCTGGAAAAAGCAAAGGTGAATGTCATCAAAATTCATACACTATGACCGTACTTCTAGCCTGTCATTTAAAGCTCCCACCATCGTTTTGCTAAAGCATTTGCGCCCCTTTTGGCCTTCTTTTATCACATTTAAAAGATGTAACTCTAACAAGCAAGCTTCCTGAATCCTATATTTTAATCTATTATTTTACACGTTTAGAAAAAGGTTATAAGTCTTCCTCTGTATTAGTTTATTACATTAGTTTTTATGTATTGAGAAAATAGAGCGCGAGCTTAGTTTGATTTCATTTCCCAGACTCAAGGTAGAGAGTCAATATTTGTAAGGTTGAGTTGAGTCTCGTCCATTATCATTCAAAAGAAACAAAACCTGTACGATAAAGGGATATAATAGTAGAAAAAGAATACGTAGCAGTTGTTTCGGTAAACATACGCAGGCCACAGCATCAAACTCATCGGTGGGTCCCCCCCTCGCCTCTCCAATCATTCACTTCCTCTGATACTCCCGCGTCACGTCGTAGCTCCTGCACCAAACACGAGAGACCCGATGAATCAAGTTCACTGAATTAATGACGTCATGTGCAGACCTTTATAAAATTTAAATAAAAACCATATTCTAATCCTGCCCTCTTTTTTCTTTTTTTTTTTTGGATTACATTAGATATCCTGACCTAATCAGACTAATCATAAGCTCCTATGATTCCACCCTAAGAGTCTAGAGGATGTAAATCTGAAACTCCAAGATCCCTCAGATTCTTACGTAGCATATACACTTCTGCGCATAAAGAGTCTTCACACACTCTAGATTGTTCAGTTGATAATTGATCACTAACTCCTCCCTGTTCAGCATCAGGTTCTCATCAACTCTCAGGTTTTCTAGCAACTTCAACTCTTACACTATCGTTGAAAGCGAAGTGTCTATAATTAATCCGATCAAGGAGCTTTGTTCAGAAAGTAAGAGGATCATTAATATTAGCCTTAGAGGACCGATAAGGGGGTCAGATCAGATGCTATTTCACGTTCAAATCAAATATTTATTAGCAATGAAACCACGAGCTAGTAGAAATTTTAATGTGATGAATGAATGGAGTTATCCCATCATCAACAGTAATTTACTATTATAGTTTGGTTCCGCAAGTAGACAAATTATTGACTATTAAGCTTCATTATATATTTTGGATTGCGCAAAACAGAATATTGGGTCACTTTCATTTGAAACACAACTTTTCCATTATTTTGAGTAAAATAAAATGGAAGACAGCTTTGCAAGTTGGAAATTTAGTATATTATTATTGGGTTCAATTTTATTAATTATATATAAAAAAAAGAGAACACTGTTTGCGATCAAGATTATTTTCTTAATTATAACTATCATCAAGCATGAAAAAAAAGAAGAAGATAAAGACTACAACTCTCTAACATCACCATCACCCTCGGCTTCATAATAGCCTACTCTGGAGTCTGAACCTCTACTATATAGACTATACCAAACCTTACAGCCTGGCAATACTCTCTCCGCACCAATTATAGCCTTCCACGTTGCACCTTATCGACGTTGACACAGTGCCCCTCAACCAGCTGTCTTCCTTGCCCTTTCTCCCCCCCACACACACCAATATATAAGCCCGTTCCCCCCTTCTCACTAATATATCAAACCTGCTTTCTCTGCCCACTACAACCTTTGACCTGAATTATGGCCTCTATTTACCACTCTACCACTGTCCTCCTCATCTTCTTCTGTTTCGTCATCAACCATTCTATTTCGGCTTTAGTCAAAGAACAGCCTCTGGTTCTCAAGTACCACAACGGAGCTCTCTTGAATGGCAACATCACCGTTAATCTTATCTGGTACGGCACGTTCACTCCCATTCAACGCTCCATAATCGTTGATTTTGTCAACTCTCTGAACCCTAACAGAGCTCCGCTGCCATCCGCCTCTTTGTGGTGGAGGACCACCTCGAAGTACCACGGAGGCTCACGCACGCTCCAGGTCGGCCACCAAATCCTGCACCAGGAGTACACTCTTGGGAAGCTTCTCAAAACCACGCATTTACTGGCTCTGGCCTCTAAAGTTAACTTCGCCATTGACTCCATAAACGTGGTTTTGACTTCCAAAGACGTAGCCGTTGATGGGTTTTGCATGAGCAGGTGTGGGACTCATGGGTCCTCTCGCGGGTCGGCCCGGGGTACCTACGTCTGGGTCGGTAACTCGGAGACTCAGTGCCCAGGTCAATGCGCTTGGCCTTTTCACCAGCCTTTGTACGGTCCACAGACTCCTCCGTTGGTGGCGCCCAACGGCGATGTAGGAGTTGACGGCATGATCATCAACTTGGCGACCCTCTTGGCTAACACCGTTACCAACCCGTTTAACGGTGGCTACTTCCAGGGCCCACCCACAGCCCCGCTTGAGGCAGTATCTGCTTGCACGGGAATTTTCGGGTCAGGGTCTTACCCGGGGTATCCGGGTCGAGTCCTTGTGGATAAGATCAGCGGTGCCAGCTACAACGCTCACGGCCTCAATGGACGGAAGTTTATGTTGCCCGCCATATGGGACCCCCAAACAAGTGCATGCAAAACTCCCGTGTGATGGTCACAAGTAGGAAAAAGATATTATAGAAAGATGCATCTGGACTCTGGAGGCTTAAAATCATGATAAAAATGATGTGATGCAAAGTGTATATGGTACGCGGGTTGATGTGTCAAGCGGTAGCGTTTAGTTGTTTTTTATGTTTCACACTAAAGTTTGTGTGTTTTAGCTTTGGTTTTGTACACTTCACGGGGGGCTTTGTCGTTATGAAGGTGACATGTAAATTCTCTTGGAACAAATGTAATAAAGAATTATATAGTGTTTAGAATAATAATTACTCTTGCAAAAGTGGGTTTGGGTCTGGGTTTGTTGAGTGAAGACGTGTAAAGCGTTGCGTCCCAAGGACAAAAGGTGAGTAAAGGACTTGCATTTAATGTAAATAGGTATAATATTAAAAAGTTTAATAGAACATAGTGTATTATTTTATATTTTATTTTAAATTGGAGTTTTTTATTTTGTATATTTCATTTTATTATATTATAAAAATTCAATCATATATAGCCTTAAAAATAAGTAAAGTGACGAGGGGTGATTCGGGAGATGTGATTCTGTCCCTTTTATCCTGTCTCGTTAAATCTTAACTACTGATTTCGTTTTTCTGTCTCATTAAATCTTACTGTTTTCGTTTTTCTGTCTCATTAAATCTTTTTTCTGTCTCATTAAATCTTAACTATTTGTCTGTGGCGTGGATCGGTTTCTAATCACCATTAGACCAACTCCTCAAAATTTGTACCCATTGTCAGCCAATTCATAAGATTTATTCTTATGCGTGTCCAAGTCCAAGTTACACCTATGAACTCCCTTGCCTTTTTCTCGCAAACTAATCTGAGTTCTTTCATTAAAGGTAATTCTTGGATGTTCCTGATATTTTCAAGCATTTCTAGCCATTAAGTTGACACTTTTTATTAGAAAGATAACCTACTTTCAGGTTGTCAATCATGCTCACAAAACACCTGATTAGACAAATAAATCCTCAGGTGGAATGACAACCATGTTTTACTTCCCATGTTTCCTTGGCTGCCATGTCTTACCTCCCAAGATTTCCTTGTTTCTTCGGTTCATCGTTTGAAATAGACTTAAGACAACTGACAGACTCTCATATCTGCAAATAAATAGACACTGCCCTCTATGTTCTGCACATGAAGAATCCAGGAATCACCTATTCACCATGTGTGTAGTGACTAAGGTTAAAGCACAAATGCCTCTAAAATTTTAAAAATTCCATAACCAGTATCATTCATTGATTAGACTAAGAAGCAGCAATACTCAACAGTAATGGGTCATTGTTTGCGAACAATATAGAAAGAGAGGAATGTTTGAAGATTTCAAGCTAAGTGGTCGGGTCGGTCGTGCTGGGTCCGAATCCAGATATAACAATCTAAGGGTCGATCGGTCCATTTATTAAAGATCAGTCTTATACCTACGCCAGGTCCACTCCCACGCAACCACGGCCCATCCGCAG
>JANJEY010000005.1:24456634-24479769 GCA_024703695.1 Erythroxylum cataractarum | reverse complement strand
TCTGAGTCAACTCACTATAATTCCTCATAAGTTGAGGGAAACCTATGTGATGTTCAATGCCCAAGAAACTATAAAGTTGGATCCAAAATCCAGAAGATACATTTTCTTAGGGTATGATGAAGGTGTAAAAGGGTATCGTCTATAAGATCTCATTGCCCACAAGATTGTTATCACCAGGGATGTTATATTTATAGAAGATAAGGATCAAGAGCAAGTAGAAAATGTTGGTACTGTACAAGAGAATCCAGATCAAAATGATTCTTCTGAAGCTGCACTAGAGCACGAGGAGCAAGAATCAATTGAATATGATGTTATAGATACTCAGAGACCAACTCACATAAGAAGAGCACCGAGTTGGCACTCAGATTATATTATAGAGAGCAATATTGCATACTTTCTTTTAACTAAGAATGGAGAGCTTTCAGCTCTTCAAGAAGCAATGAATAGTTTAGATGGTAGCAATGCAGGAAGAAATTGAAGCTCTACATAAGAATAAACATGGGAGTTGGCATCACTATCACAAGGAAGAAAGCTTATTGGCAATAAATGGGTTTACAAGATTATGCAAAGTAGTGATGATCAAGTGGTGATGATCAAGTGGAGCGACTAGACTGGTGATAAAAGGATATTCTCGAAAAGAAGGTATTGATTTTAATGAAATATTTTCTCCTATAGTTCAACTCACTACAGTACGAGTAGTTCTAGAAATGTATGTTATTTGACTTGCATCTTGAGCAGTTAGATGTGAAAACTGCATTTCTTCATGAAGATCTTGAAGAAGAACTTTATATGCTCCAACCAGAAGGTTTTGAAGAAAAAGGAAAAGAAAACTTGGTTTGCATGTTGAACAAATCCCTATATAGTTTAAAGTAGGCGTCGAGGTGTTGGTATAAGAGATTTTATTCCTTCATCATGAGCCTTGGATACAGCATATTGAAAGCAGATCTTTGTGCATATTTCAAGAGGTTTGAAAAAGATAATTTTATAATCTTACCGTTGTATGTAGACAACATGTTGATAACAGGCCCCAATAATGATCGTATCAAAGAATTGAAGGCATAGTTGGCTAAGGAATTTGAAATGAAGAACTTGGGATCAGCAAACAAGATTTTAGGAATGTCGATTCACCGAGACAAAAATAATAAGAAGATTTGGTTTTCTCAGAAGAATTATTTGAAGATCTTGCGGAGATTCAACATGCAAGATTGTAAGTCAATTTATACCTGTCTTCCTGTTAATTTCAAGTTATTCTCAAGTATGAGTCCTAGCAATAAAGAAGAGAGGATAGAGATGACTCGAGTACCGTATGCATCAGTAGTAGGAGCTTAATGTTCGCTATGATCTGTACAAGACCAGATATTGCACATGTAATGGGAGTAGTTAGTAGATACATGGCGAATCCTGGTCGAGAGCATTGGAATGCTATTAAGAGGATTCTCAGATATATCAAAGGAACCTCAGATGTTGCATTATGTTATGGAGGATCAGAAAGGATATGTTGATACTGATTATGCAGGTGATCTTGATAAAAGTAAAACCACTATAAGATATGTATTTACACTAGCTAAAGGAGCTGTGAGTTGGATTTCAAAACTGCAGTTAGTTGTGGCCATGTCAATAATAGAAGTAGAATATGTAGCAACTACTCAAGCTAGTAAAGAAGCAGTGTGATGTTGTTGGAAGAACTTGGATATAAACAAGAGAATATTATTCTGTATTTTGACAGTCAAAGTGCTTTGCATCTTACCAAGAAACCAACATTTCATTCAAAGTCAAAACACATCCAAGTTTAATATCACTTCATTCGAGAGAAAGTGAAAGAAGGAACAATGGACATACACAAAATTCATACAATGAATAACCTGACAGATTTTATGACAAAAGCAATCAATGGTAACAAGTTTATGTGGTGTCGATCCTCATGTGGTCTTACAAAGATATAAGCAACATGAAGTGACAAGATAAAAAAATAGTTTGAAGATCTGATTGACAATCAATCAAATCTTCAAGTGAAAAACAATTATGACTGCAATTATTGTTAATAGTCAAACCGATGCCTAACACAACCAAGGCACTCCTGCCTATAAAAAGGCAAGAGTAGAATGAAGAGAAGAGCAAGCAAGCATAAGAGAAAAAAGAGAGTGAGGTGAGAGAAAAAAAAAAGAGAGAAAAAGAGAGACCAAAAAATATTCTGCGTATTTTTTTAGTGTGATTTTTTCTTGTAATTCTCCAATTTTTTCTCAGTAGTAAAAGTCTTCTATCCTTGCCCGTAATTTTTACCCTAATTTAGGAGTTTTTTTAACTTAAAATCTGTGTGCTCATTACAATCCTCTCAGTCCTATTTAGTTACAAACCTGCTCTAATTCGGTTGTTTTTCACAACAAAAAGAACTAATTGTTGCTTTTGTTGTTATGAATTGTAGTCTAAAAAAATCCACTTTATTGTCTTATAAAGACTTCAATTGTTGCGATATCTATTCAATATTGTTGCTATAGTTTGAAACTATTTTGTTCCCTTATTCAAAACGTGAAGCAATATTTATTTTAGTTGCCTAATCAAGAAATTTTGTTACCTTATATTCGTAATAGCGTCACTTTATCTAACAATATGAATTTTGTTGTCTTAATAAAAAGGCAACAATTTTTTATTTATAGTTATGTTTCTGTATATTTCCTAAAGCTCTTTTTATTGTAGTGAAAAGGAATCTAAGTGACATACAAACCTTAACTATCACAACAGTGAATTTCATAGGGGTGCAGGTATTAACTCATCAAAGAAACCTAAAGTACAATAGAAATAGTTCTCAAATGGAGAATTCCACAACCATCATAAGCCAGGAAATTATCCAATTTTAGAGAAGCAGACATTACAATGTAATTGAGTGAAGAAAGTCATGTAGATAATTGGACAACCAATTCAACAAGGAAATAGGAACTTATCTCAGATAATTTGAATCATGCAAGCTAGTTACACATGCAGCCAGGAAATACAAACACTTACAGACACAGAAATGTAAAGGATCGTAGAAGTAAAATACAAGTAAATTAAGAAAGACTGATTAGAAGTATAGTCTTATACATCTTAAGAAAATTATTAAATCTTATCTTTCTTGGAAAATCTTTTTTTCTCTTTGTTTGATAAAAAGTAAAGTGCAATTTTAAAAATAAGAGTAATCTGAGTAATTGTCATTGTTCTAAACTCATTAGAGAATTTCTTTCCAAAACGGTAATCAAAATAATTTAGAATTTTTTACTATGCTTTCTTATACATGATAAAATTCCGTTTTTGTAATCTAAGGATGATTTAAAAAAAAAGACAAATGTGGTCCAAGACTCGTAAAAGGGATGTGAAGTTAACGGAATTAAAATCACAAAATATAAAATATAAAATGTTTATTTAATTTCATTATTTTATAAATTTACGCTTGATGTATTTGTTATTAATACAAATTATCTTTTTTATAGTTATAATTATTGGACATTGCAGAATCATATCCTTCCTTATCCCAATCAATAACAGCTCTTGCTAAAATGTGGAATCTAAGGAGGATATGTTAAAAAAGATTATTAAAAAAGAAAATGCTTTGGACCAAGGATATGTTATCATAGCGTCATTAAAGCAAAATAGCGAAGGGAATCAAACTCATGTAAAATATAATTATAATAATAATTATAATTATAACATACTTAGACTATACTTAGATACTATACTTAGATACTATAATAAATATAATTAGTATAATAATCCATACTAAATTTGGTTGCAGGTGGACTATTCATGCACGCCTGATCATCAACATTGCACTGAGAAGGGACCACCTATGGACCATAATTGCGAAGACAATTCTTCAAGCTTCTCCTTCCCAATCAAGAACCTGTGGAGTTGTATAAAGTAACACACTTCATCACAACTTGTACTTGATCAATGGACTATAGTTTTGATCCCACACCGTAACTCATAACCCTTTTCACTGTCACAACCCACGGTTATTTCTGTAACTGCAATGATTTGATCTCCCCATAGTAAGTAAAATTGGCAGTTTCCACGGGAGAACAATGACCTTTTCAGGTGCAATCTCACGTATCGGTGACATATCTCGACTATACATACTAGGACTGGAGTTTGATGCTTCAGCTTTTGTGAATATCCCAACATTATACTTTCTTTGGAAATCTTCTGATTGCTACAGGTGGCTGAAAGTTTGTCGCATGAAACCAACACAAAATCGATCAAGGCAATGTTGCAAAAATTGAACTTCATGAAAGCTACAATGTTCAAGTCAGCGAATTCCACCAATATATAAGAACATGTCGAAACCTGTAATGTATGCAGGTGGTTTTTTATAGGGGTTATGTTTGAGCAAATAACGTTTAGGTGTAAGGTAAGCTAGAGCAACAACATCTCTATATGAGGCTCTGCAAATGGGGGCAACATTGTTACATAATACAGTCAATGTCTCAACTCTTGCAGACTAACAAATTTCAGACAATAGTATTTCTTTGACTGTATCTATCTCTCATTAATCTTCTCCCAATCAAAACAGCCTTCAATTGTAGGGGCTGTATCGCATAGGCATTCTGTATCGTGGAACCTTACTGCAACAAGGAAAAAAAAAAAGGTACTGGCCCACTATTACTCAAAACTGCAAAGAACACCTAGAAGTATACAAGTTTGTTAATAAATATGGGAGCAACTTGTGGAAATATACCCATATCCATAAGGGGCATAAAAGTAAGGTGGCATGTATGTGCCCCTGGGTGGAAAACCCATGTAAGGATTGGATTTGCGAGGGCGAAACAGTTTCATTCCGGGTACATTGGTCCGCTTAGCAGTTACCTTGGATAACAGAAAAAAGGACAAGCCCCAAAAAGGTACTAAGATTTGGAAGACAGAGCAAAAAGAAAAAGCAGACAAACTTTAACTGTAAAGTCAAAAATTAAATTACCTTCAATTGGCGACCATGTAATTCTGATTCATTCAGATTAAGGGCCTCTTGAACAGCCTCTGCCTCAAGGAATTCTACATATGCATAACCCTTTGGTTGACCATACTTGTCCGTGCGAATTGTGATTCTATTTACTGTTCCACATGACTGGAAATGCTGCTGCACTTCCTCAGGTGTGCATGAATAGTCCACCTGCAACCAAATTTAGCACAAGGGGTTTAAGAAGAGGCCAAGAACACTCTGCAAAAAGCAATACTTCAAATCAAACAAACATCTAAAGGCAATCCAAAAATAGAATAGGTTCCTGATACTCAAAAGCCAACAAAACCCTTCATCTCATATTAATTTCTGAGAAATTTGTAAAATGTCGTGTTCATAAAGCGTATCATACGCTGTCACAACCCAACTCCTTTACGACTTCACTTACCAACTTTTTATTAAGCCAATCTCATAAATCATAAGAACTACAAAGGTTATAGAGTCCTTGAAAGACGAAGTACCCTGAGGTTACTAAAGCATTTAGTGAAACAACTTCAATAGGTTGCCCATTGGAGCTGTTGCTTAATACTATTTTTCTTTTCCCAATTCAACATAGGTCAAGGAGGAAGTAAGAGCTTAAGTGTTGACTACAACAACAATAACATCTCAGTAAAAATTCTATTGAGATGCAAATTTAGACAGGTCCAATAATAGACAGCCTTACTTATAACTAATAGAGAGTATTTCTAATAAACTCACAAAAAGAAAAAAAAAATAAAATTGTTAAAAGAAAAACAAAAACCAAAAATGTAAACAAATAATTTTATTAAAAGGAATCAATATAATAAAATAAAAAAGAAAATTCAAATAAAAAAAAATAATAATAATAACAAAAAAAAAGATGAAATAATAATATAAATAAAATGCAAATAATAATGAATAAAAAATAATAAATTAAAGATAATAAAAAAACCAAAAAAGATACTAAGGAGAAAGTATTATTGATAAAGGTGTTCATGCTAAATATAAGACACAAGAATCGAAGGACAAATTCAAAAGACCTAATTAAAAAAGAAAAGTACTTCTTTATTTAATATCTTTTAATTATATTCTATTTCACCAAAATTTCCTATTGAGAGTCAAGTCTTCAATAAGTTCTAGCAAAACCATATTCTTTTTGATCACCTCTCCTATTATTGCTTAAGTCTTCATCTTTTTTTTATAGTCCCTAAATATAATCTTCTCACATCTTCACATTGTTGATTATGGGCACAAACAACAGGCAACATGATAAATTTTTACTGCTGACTATGAGCACAAATAGTTGGCAACTGAATAAAATTTGAAAACATGTGTTGAGTAAGTTGCCAAATAGAAGAGCTACACAATTTTTTTTTTTTTGGTCCGGTTCAATATAGGGCAATGTTACATCTTCAAGGTTTACAAGTGCCACTCTCATGGGAGGTTTAAGCAAATAGATTCGGAAACAATTCACTAGAAGAAGCAGTCCAACTGATGCAGCCTACTTTTCTATATTTATTTAGAATATTTTCTCTCTTATAATTAGCCATGAGCAATTATTTGCTTGAAGCAGTTGTAATTTGTAACTATCAAACTAGTACCCTATATATGCAATAAATAGAAAACTCGCAAAGGCAAGTTGTCTTTTCCACCAAAACTTACAGTCTAAGAGATCAGAGAGTTCTCAAATGAGCTCTCAATTTTTATGAGTCATTTGAATAAGAAAGGAAGAAAGGTGAAGAAACATTCAAAACCATCATCCGACTTCTCATTCAATCAGGACCATAACAACTTGGTATCATAGCCTCTTGCTGTGGGTGACCTAGAACGTTCGTCTCAAAATCAATTTCAAGCCTTTCTAATTCAATATAATGAAGACCAACAGTGACAAAGGCAAGAGCAAGAATGGAATCGCGAAGAGCAAGAAAGCATTTGCAAATCTTTTGAAGCACAACAACATGACATCCAAAATCTTCAGGAGATGATGCGTGAGGTCACATATGCGTGAGGTCACATACCATCATCGTGGAAAACATGAACAGAGGGATGGGAGCGTCAACCGTAATTCTTGCTCCAATTGCCAAAATCATGGATGTATGGAACGAGGCGGCAGTCCTGGTGCAAATAGCCACTACAAGTTAGATTTCCTACATTATGAAGGTTCAACAGACCCATTGTCGTTGCCATTATTATTTCAAACATTAGCAAGTCTCTGATGAGGACAAAATGAGCATGGTGGCACCCCATTTGGAAGACGATGCTTAGCATTGGTTCTTAAAATTGGACAAGGATCGACCAAATTTGGACCGGGAAGAATTTAAGAATTATTGTCTCCGGTGATTTGGCCCTTCCAGCAGTTGTAGCAAATTGGGTGAACTGGTCAGACTTTGTTAGACAGTTTCTGTAGAAGATTACCAATGTCAATTTGAGAAGTTATCAGCACGCGATTCTTTTCTTCGACTAGAGCAAGAAGTAGACAATTTTATCAATGGGTTGCTAGATTTCATTGCAGTGGAATTGGAATTACAACGACCAAATGATCTTATTGAAGCCATTAGTTTAGTGCGGTTATATGAACGCGACGAGCAGGAAGATGATTAGAAAACCATCCGACGCAATCATGTGGTGCAAAGGGTTAAACCCCCAAATTGATGATGGTGTCATCATCTTGTACCAGTTCGTACATCAGACAATTAACCAAGGTTGAAATGGCTGAACATCGTGCAAAGAATCTTTGTTATAATTGTGATGAGACTTACTCCACAGGCCATCATTGTAAACAATTATTCTTCGTCTTCGGAGTCAAGGATTCATTGTCGGAAGAGGAATCTCCTCCTGATAGTGACCGAGAGCCATAAATACCACTTCATGCTATTGCAAGAAATCCTCACCCTCAAACTATGCAGATTGAGAGAAGATTGAGGGAACTATTTCCCAATCAAAAGACCCCTGCAAGCCTTGGTCGATTCAAGCAGTACACATAGCTTTCTTGATTCCTCTTTGACAGCTAATCTAGACTTCATCATTGACAAGAAGGATCATCTTCAAGTAACTGTAGCAAACGGGGAAAAATTGTAGAGCCTAGGCCTTTGCAAGAACGTCTGTTTCCTCCTTGGTAAACATAAGTTTCTTTTGGATTTTTATCTGCTTCCTCGACTTTTGTGATCCAGTGTTGGGTATCAACTGGTTGGGTACTTTGGGACCCATTGTTTGGGATTTTAAGAAGTGCATGCGCTTTATTCACGATGGCTTAGACCTACAATTAGAGGGTATGAAGCATTTAGGCCCTTCCTCCTTTCACCTTGTGCTATCTTCAGAGGAGAACATTAACCTAGCACTTCAACATTTTCTTTTGGAGAACCGTTTTCAAGAGCCAACTGGCTTACCTCCTTGTCGCTCTTATGACCATAGAATTACTTTGATACACGGCACATACCCAACTGTTGTTCGTCCTTATCGTTGTCCTCACTCACAAAAGACTAAGATTGAACGCAATGTGATGAGATGTTGGCAAAAGGACTTATCTGCCCAAGTCAGTCCCCTTATTCTTCTCCAGTCTTATTACTGCAGAAAGAGGATTCTACTTGGAGATTTTGATTGGATTTTCGTGGAATTAATGCCAAGACCATCAAAGACAAATTTCCTATACCTGTTATAGATGAGTTATTGGAAGAATTACATGGCACTCATTTATTCACAAAGTTGGATTTGCGTTCAGGCTATCATCAAATTCGTATGCACCCAAATGATGTGTCGAAGACAGCAATCCATACGCATCATGGCCATTTTTAGTTCATGGTGATGTTGTTCGATCTAACAAATGCACCCTCCACATTTCAGGCTCTTATGAATGGCACCTTCCAACCTTATCTCCGCAAATTTGTACTAATATTCTTCGATGATATCCTTGTTTATAGCAGGACATGGGTGGAACATCCGTCTCACTTACATGAGGTCTTTTCCATACTTTGCCAACACTAGTTTTTCTTGAAGCGATCTAAATGTTTTATTGCCCAACTCATCGTCTCATATTTGGGCCGTAAGATTTTTGTAAAGGGGGTTTTAGTAGAAACAAATAAAATTCAAGCTATGCTCCAATGGCAGCAACCATCTACTAAGTACTGCCTGAGGCTTACGGGGTTTCTTAGGCTTGACCGGTTACTACTGCAAATTTGTGAAGGATTACGGAAAAATTACTGCTCCTTTAACCTCCATGCTCAAGAAGAATTCTTTCAAGTGGACTTTAGCTTCTACCGCAACCTTTGAGCAATTAAAATCTGCCATGACCACAACTTCGATTCTCGCCTTACCAGATTTTTCAATTCTGTTTGAAATCGAGTGTGATGCCTCAGATGCAAGTATAGGTGCTATATTACAGCAAAATGGATGACCAATTGCTTATTTTAGTCAACCCTTTGCTGATCGACATTGTCGTCCTCCCGCTTATGAGAAGGAATTGATTGCATTGGCTAAGGTGGTATCTCATTGGCAACCATACCTATGGGGTAGTAAGTTTCTCATACGCACTGACCATTTTAGTCTTAACTATCTTTTGGAACAACAGATCACTACGATACCTCGACAACGTTGGCTAAGTAAGCTTTTGGGTTATGATTTTACGGTGGAATATAAGGTTGGTCGGGAAAACGTTATGGTTGATGCCTTATCCCGCCAATCTGAGGTGGATGATTAGACTCTCCTTGCCATTTCTATGCCTTTGGAAAGTATCTTTGATCATATCTACCAATAGGTTAACACCACTCTAGATTTGCAACATCTTGTTGCTAAAATTCAAAGAGGTGAAATCGTGGGTCCTTAGAAGTACACTTGATAGAACTCTAGCTTTATAAACTAGAGAAAGTGTATATTATTGAATAGATCAAAGGAACTCTACTGTTATTACAAGGGTGATTCTACAGGACACCCCTTCCAGAGCTGAAATGCTCCTCAGAAAGAAGGAAATTCTTTCTGCCTACAATATCTCTCTTCTTACTTTTCTCCTCTCCCTCTCTCCTCTCCCTCTTTGCCTCAAAACTACCTACTCAGGCCATTCTGTTACAACCCAACCCTTGTGCCAACTCAGCCACTAACTATCTACCTAACTCACCCCTCTTTGCTCCCTCTTTCTTTATCCTCGAGTATACTCTCCATATCCTAGGCTTATTTACGTCTCTGTTATTCTCCCCCCTTCCTGAATTACCCTCGACCACATTGGTCCTAACATTGCTCTCCTCTAGAAGAGCAGCCTTGTCCTCAAGACTGCATTGAGAAAATTGACTGCGAATAACAAATTCATCCTCCCATATAACATTCTCCATTGGCTTGCCCTTCCATTTAACTAACCATTGGCGTGTTGAGTCCCCTGCCTTAGTAATTATTCGGCTAGTTAAGACATTTTCGAGTTCCACGACATCATCCAACTCCACTTCCATTCAATCAGGCAAATATGTCTCTATAGAGTAGTTCCCCACAGCCCTCTTTAGTTGAAACACATGAAACACTGAATGGACTCTAGAATGTAGGGGTAGCTTGAGCTTTATATGAGACTGCTCCATATTTTTCCAGAATTTGAAAAGGCCTAAAGTATCTTGCCGTTAGCTTTTGATTAATACGTCAGGCCACCGTTAGCTGTTTGTGGGGACGAAGCTTAAGAAAAACCCATTCTCGCACTGCCATCAGACTCTCATTTGCATCCATTTTTTCACATTTCTTATTTGAAGCCTTTCCATGGTCAAGCAAATGTGCCTGTTCATCCTACACTGCAACTTTTTCCAAAAGATGAGACATGATTTCAGCCACAAGCTATTCTAGACCATCGTACAATTCATGGTATTTCCCAAGTGCTAGTTCATTGGTAGGGTTTATCTCCAGCTGATGCTTCTTGGGAGGAAGTAATCACACCCTCCCTTTGTGCTTGAGGACAAGCTTATTGTTGGGGAGGGGAGTAATGTTACATCTCCAAAGGTTTACAAGCGCCACACTCATGGAAGGTTTAAGCAAACAGATTCAGCAACAATTCAGTAGAAGAAGCAATCCAATTGAAGCAACCTACTTTTCTACATTTAATTATAATATTTTCTCTCTTATAATTAATCACGAGCAGTTATTTGCTTGAAGCAGTTGTAATTCGTAACTATCAGACTAGTACCCTATATGTTGAATAAACAGAAAATTGGCAAAGGTAAGTTGTCTTTTCCACCAAAACTTACAGTCTATGAGATCAGAGAGTTCTCTCAAATGAACTCTCAATTTTCATGAGTAATTTGAACAAGAAGGGAAGAAAGGTGAAGAAACATTCAGAACCATCATTTGACTTCTTTCTACAAAGACCCATAACAAGATCATTCAACCAGGACCACAACAGGCAACAAGGAAGTCAGAGTTAGGCCCAGAATATGGTACAAAAAGCTGACAACTTAGCTAAATATAAACACAGTATAATTTAGTAATATGATGCCAAAAGTTGTAAGCAAAATGAAAAGGTAGCACTTTCTTATTCTCTTGGTGATCTCAATGCACATCCATGTAAACCCGTCAACCCATTCCACAGTATCAAGCCTTTTTAAATGCTTGATTCCCACTCCTACAGTTCTGTAACTACAACCTCTATAGGTTTGGTTTTTTTTTCCCCCTTTCATCTTTTAGGGTGTTTATTTCAAGAATCCACAATTTTTAACTCTTTGAAGTACATATGAAATTCTTGAGTGAAACGCATTCCAATGTGGTAAATAACATTCACCATATAATTCAATCAAAACTGTTGAGATCAAGTCCTTCATCCTCCTCTTGAGCTGAAAATAGTGGTGCAGTAAATCTCTGAGAGAATTGGTTTTTAGTATTTGCCCAAAAAAATCAACAGAAGGCTAAAAATTGGGGTCTTTTCTGTAGTTCAATCAACCAAGGTTATGCATCTACAAGCATCAACCAAAGGACTATGTCAAAGTTTATGAAAAAAGGTAATGAAAATCAAGAAGGAACAAGGAAAGGGAAAAACCAATTAAATGAGGAAACAAACTGATGACATAGAAAGCAACTTGAAACTACTAGGATATAGTTGGGCCCCATAATACCATAAATGGATGCATTACACAAATAAAAGGCAATGATGCTTGACAAAAAGGTTCAATTTTTGTCAAGCTAAACGCAAACATTGAATAGTCTCCATAGGAGAATACTACCCAATTAAAGAGCGTCAAGACCATTAAGCATAGTAGATTGGTGCAACACTTTAAGCTCTTCATTAAGAAGGACACACCTTACCTAGTAATCTATTAGGCGGCACCAACAGCTTCTAATTAAGGATATTTCCTTGGTTCAACTTGTGGCTGAAAAATATGACTGGTTACGCACCCTAAAATCAGTTAAAGAATTAGTCCTGAACCCACCATGGAATAGAACCAAAATCCTTGGAGAAGTGTGATGTTGCATCATATAAACAAGGCTTAGAAGAAGTTCAAAGGATATTTTCAGCAAATTATTCCCTCATAAAAGGCATAGCATTAATACTTTGTATCGATTGATTATGTTTTAGCACTAATTAGCTTGGCTCCAATAGTCATTGCTCAAAATTTTCAATTGTTTCGTCTCTTACATCGTTTGTTTTGTGCAGTCTATCTATTTCACTATATGTGGAAGTAAAAGACACAACTTCAATAATTAATTGAGAACGTCTAATTGTGTCACTCTAAAACCTAATGTTGTCACTTTTTTTTTGGTCCTTAAGTTACTTTAGAGTTTGATGTTTTTCTTCATTTGTTGAAGCCACAACGAATCTGTTTTTGGCCTTAGAACAAAATCTTTGAAATTACCATTTGAACGTAATGTTACTTCTTGCAAAGGCACTGATTGTCAACTTAGACTCCTACAGCCCCCATATAGACATCAATACATAATCTTACCAGCAAAAGCATTGGGTTAGTTGACAAGACCTATAATCAATCCAGTAGATGAAATTAAATCTACCATAGTAGACGGGTTAAAAACATGCAAAAAAATTTAACCATGTGCATTTACAAGTACAGGAAGCACAATACCAGTCTTCTAGAGGATACAGAATAACTAGTGAGTGATTACACACTGCATCGGATAAATTGCACAGCTTAACCATGCAATACGAATAAAGGAGTAATATACCAAGAATCAGCATACCATTTATCTATAAACTGAATATTGTTCAATATATGCAACCTGAAAAAGATAATGTGAAAAGAGAAGGCCCTCACATTGCCAACAAACACTGATCGAGAATCTACTTCCTCTCTACTTGCTTGAGATACAGAAGCGGCAGCAGGATCTAGTCAGAAATTAAAGAACATAAATAAATTATAAGAGCAGAAGAACATTGCAGGGGTAGGTTTCGAACTATTTGTTTACTCTTACTCATACTGACCAGGACAAGAAACAGTAAGCAAAAAAACAAAGAAAAGGATTTAATTAAGGATCAAGCAGTTCATTGTATGACTTCAACCAATAATGTCATTGAATTTCAAACTGATTAGTAAAAAAAGTAGCATCAGATAAATGAATTACGCTCTTAATTACTGCTACCACTTAAGACAACATAACCATGGGATTACTGGCTATTTTGATCCTTTTTAAAAGACAAATTCTTTGGGAAAACTCCACTATAACAGCAAAAGTCAAATGATATAGCTGCCTCGGTAGAGTTTTTACGTAAAAGATTATGGTTACAGGCAACCGGATGTAGCTCCTCAAGGTCCAATCAACAAGGAAACCATAAATTAAAACAACAGACTTAACTACAGAATGCGTTGAGACAAATAGGAGTCTTTACTTCCCATTTAGACCTAACAATCAAAACAGGACAGCAAAGAGCGTGTGAGGGGATTAAACCTTGGGCGGAACCCATCTCCTTCTCAACCTTGGCTTGCATCTCACGAAGAGCAGCCGCCTCATCTTCCATCTCCTTTAACCGCTTCTTCATGTCATCAAGGTCCTGCATGTTGATCCACCACAGATTGACCGAAACCGAAATCAGGGTTTCTTTTCCCCTCTAAACACAATAAGAATGTCGGATAAATTGAAACAATTTGCAAAGTAAAATCACAATGCAAAATGACAACTAACAACACATTAACTTTTTTTAAAATGACAACAACACATTTCTCTAAATAACAGACCCAAAAACGAAAAGAAGAAGAGAAAAGAACCCAGAAGACAGACACAGAGAACGAACCGCTACCGCTTCATTGCTCTCTGAACCGGTCATCTCCACATCGCCATCTTCCATTCTCTTTGTGTGCGTCTGTGCGTGTGTCTGACAATTTAGTAATTGGGATTCTAATGCACCTTTCGCTTATAATTTGGATATAATTAAAATTTTACCAACACTAAATATTTATAGTGAATATTTTGTTAAAAATTAAGAATTTGTTCAGTTGAAATTTCTAATAAAAACTGAAAATCAAAATTTGTTTAATTTAACTATTTTATTTTATTATAATATTAAATATTAATATTACATTTTAATTTAATTTAATGTTAATATATCAAATATATGTTTAAATTAATTCATTCTCATTATTGTTAGAATGTATAAATATTTAATATATTTAAAAAGTTTACACATCAATTCTATGTAATAAGAGCTTACAAAATGCAAAAATTATATTACCTTATTATAATTAAATAATAAAAGATGTTAATCATGTTATAATGCTTTAGAACATAATAATATCTTCCTTTGTTCAACAGCAACATATATCAATTAGGGTTTTCATTAATATAATTATCTCATATTTGTTTCATAATTTCATCTCATTTTCAAGATATACTTTAAAATTGTACGAGAGTAATATTATACTCTACTTGAGAACTTGTATCTTTATTATACTTTTCACAATTTATTATTTTTGGCTCCAACAGAAATAACCTCTGTGACAAATTGGGTTAAGGCTACCTATTACAAGATCTTTCCAGATTTGCATTTTAGCAGGACTTTTACTAGGTAATTGTTGCTGTTGTTATTGTTGTTGTACAATTTACTGTTTATTTTTAACATTACCATCTAATAATTCATCATTTTATTCATGCATTTTGATAAAATTATATGTAACACAACAAGTAATAACAAAGTTTTTTTTCTTCATATCATAACTCAACATGTTCGAAAGTATAAGAAATCCTATTTTTAGAATGCTAAAATATCTTCCACTAATATTTCTTAATGTAGAATGCATATAGTTAAGTCTTGAAGACTTCTTCTTCCTTTATAATTAAAAAAAAATGATATATCTTACATTGATGTGGTAAAAGAAATTTAAGCATATTAGTGTAGTCTAAATCAAATAAATATCTTACCTAAATATACAAAGAACATGATATTGACAATAATGTAATACCTTGTAGAGGTATAGGAAATTAATTAGATTTATCACTATTTTAGAACTTGAGATTCATTTGCAATACTTTCCCATTCATTCGTTACATATATAAAACATATGTCAAATAACATATAATATTTTGGCTTAAATAAGTCCTTTTACTCTAATACAATATTTATTCATCAACTGGAACATATGCATTAATATGTGTACTAATTAAATGAAGGGTAAAAAGGGAATAGCAAGCATAATGTGGTATTATTTAAAAGAAAAAGAGGAAAGTCGTGGGAGTTAGAAACGAGAAGAGAAAGTCGTGAGAATAGAGGAGAAAAGAAAGAAGGGTGCGTGGAAGCTAAGGAAAAAGGAGAAAGAAGAAGATTTGGGCTAAACCTAAGGTAAGTATCATCTTTCTTCTTGCTTAGTAGAAAAACAAAAAGGGATTAGAGAAGAGAATGAGTTTGTGTAGGAAGAAATAAGAGAAACCCTAGATGGATTTTTTTATGAATTTCTAAACTAGGTTTTGTTTTTCCAACCTAGATAGACTATGGGTAGGTTAAGCCTAAGCCCAACTTAACATTTATTTCATTTTTGTAATTTTTGAAGTTTTTTGAATTTCTATGGGAATGTTGTGTTGAATGAGAACTTGGTTGTTTGATGGAGACCAAGGGATGACAATCCAAGAGCAAGAGGAAAGGCAAGCTTGACTTGGATTTTTATAAGTAAATAGGTGGGTAATATGTTTATAGTTGTTGTGTGATGAGCAAATGCCCTACTTGTTGGTTTATGCTTAAATTGCGAGAATTTGAATTATTGTGAAGATTTGAAAATGCATGATAAATTTTGACCATATTATACCTTGAAAAAGTTTATGAAATTTTGAATTGAATGAAAAGAAGAAAAAGCATGAAAATATGAGAATATCATGAAATGAAAGAAGCACAAGGGTAAGAATTTATGATTGACTAAATTGAAAATAAATTTATTTATGATTGGGTAAGAGAGGAACCCGTTTGGTTAGTCACGTGCACGTTGACATATAGTCTTCTCCCAGCTGCCCGCTTGAGGCCATGAGAACCTGAAAAATCAGACTCGTTTTGTTCACGGTATAAACTTTGGTTTATTTGTTTCATTCTACGGAACTCTCGAGCAATTTGTTTGTACATTTACATTTTGATTTGTCAAGTTATGATGCAAAATTGAGTGTTATGTTTTGATGATTAATTATACTTGACATATTCTATGTGATGATATGTTGAACCATAAGTTGTAAATTTGAATTGTGAATGATTGAATTGCTAGCCCAATGAGATATAAACGTATGTGAATATAAGAAGTATATGCATGTTTGATTATGTGGCTCATTGACAATGGCTATAAACGTATAAACCACTGAGCTTTGCAGCTCACCCTATTCCCTTCCACTCTGCAGGTGTAAAAAAAGTAGATCAGCATTGATCCTTGCAAAGTTTGGCAAACACCAAGAATAGAGATTTTTGTAGTTAAGTTAGTTCAGAAACTTTTGGGTATTTAGAATCATATTAAGCCTAAGCATTCAATTATATCATGTGCATTTTGTATTCTGTAATAAGCCAACGGTGTGGCTTTTGTTATGTAAATAAAGTTTTTCAAATTCTTTTGCTTTAAAAATGAAATGATGAATTGAAAAAGTTTTGTTTGTATATGTTCATAGTTAATTTCTTTGTTATAATGGTTATGTTGAAAGAATGGTATGAGTTGAATTTTAGTTTTCGAGGTTGGTTATCTAGGTCCTATTTGAGGGTTTCGCCACTACGAGGCCCAGAGTACACCGCGGCAAATCTTTCCCAAAGGGTACGAGCGTTGGAGCTTGGAACTTCTGTCGTGACGAACCCGCTAATACTGATGCTAAAAAAATGTCTGAAGTATGAAATTTTTAGGGGAAATCAGATCCTCGAAATAAGTAGTAAGACCTGGGCGCCAACATTGATAATTTGAAAAACTTAACTGCTGATGTTGTTTTTGTTGGTCAAAAGAAAGGTTATATGTTTGTTATATCAGCAGGAGAGGCCTATATAAAAAGGAGTAGACAATCCGACAATACGGTAGTATGGCATGCTCGTCTTGGCCATGTAAGGTATCAATTACCGGAGAAAATCTCTTCAAAGAAACTATTAGAGGGCATTCCAACTTTAAGCATTGTTAATCTGTCAAGGGTGTCAGTTTAGCAAATCATGCCATCTTCCTTTTAAGAACCCAACAAATTGAAGATCAACTGTGTTAGAGTTTATGCATACTGATTTGATGGGACCAACAAAGACTCCAAGTTACAATGGTTATATATGTCATGGTGTTTGTTGATGACTACTCCAGGTACACCTGAGTTTATTGTTTAAAAGAAAAGAATGAATTTTTCTCCAAGTTTGTTGGGTTCAAAGATGTTGTAGAGAAGGAGTTTAAGTTTAAGCTGAAGTGCTTAAGGAGTGACAACGGTGGTGAATTTATGTACTCTAAATTTTTTATGTTTTGTGATAAAAATTGCATCTAAAGGCAGATAACATGTTCTAATACCTCTCAGCAAAATAGGGTTGCTGAAAGGAAAATAGCACATCTTAGTACAACTAGTCTATCATGGGTGCACGATAAAAAACTTCCTTATGAGCTTTAGGCAGACGCTATTCGGTGTGCTTGTCATGTGACCAATCATTTATCTCCTTGGTCAGGTAAACAAAAATCCCTATTTGAGGTTATGTATAAAGAAAAGCCAAATTTGAATTATTTTCGGGTATTTGGTTCTATTTGTTATGTTCACATCTCTAAAACAAATCGAACCAAGCTTGACCTGAAAGCAAAAAAATGTTTTTTTTTTTTGCTATAATTTTTATAGGAAAGGTTGGAGGTGTATGGATCTAAAGACAAGGAAGTTTGTTACTTCAAGAGATGTGGTGTTTGATGAAGTCTCATTTATGTACTTTATCAAGAACTTCAAACTTGCTGGTAATCAAGATAACCAAAATTTGATTCCATAAACTGATATGCATCTATTTAGTGATGATGATGTTGAACATAGAGAGGAAGGTGAGTCTTTGACTCCTGAGTTAGATAATACAGACGCAAAAGTTGATAATCAGGTTACAGTAAGATCAACAAGGGAGAAAAAATAACCTGGTTATCTTAAAAACTATGAAGTGCAAACAAATCAATGTTCAATTACCTCATGCTTTCTCGGAGCAGTAGTTGGAGAAGAACCTGAGTGTTATGAAGAAGTGAATGGCTGTCAAAATTGGGAAGTGGCCTTGCAAGAAGAAATTAAAACCTTGAGCAAAAATGAGACATAGGAGCTTATGCGAAAACTAATTATAAGCCAGTCACTTGTAAATGGGTTTATCAATTAAAAAAAAAGATAGATGGTTCAGTTGATCGACACAAAGCTCGCCTAATTGTTCATGGTTTTTCTCAAAGCTATAGATTAGATTATGAAGAAACTTTAGTCTAGTAGCAAAATGGTTACGATGAGATTAATTTTTTCACTTGTAGTATATACAGGCTGGAAATTATGGCATCTTGATGTAAAGAATGTATTTCTTTACAGGGAATTAGATCGTGAAGTGTTTATAGAGCAACTTGAGGGCTTTATCTCCAAGTAATTTCCTAACCATGTTTGTCAATTGAAGAAGGCGTTGTATGGCTTAAAACAAGCGCTGCGTGCTTGGTATGGTAAAGTTTCTCAATACCTCACCTTTTGTGGATTTAAAGTTTCAAATTTAGATTCCAACCTATTTGTAAAGTCAGATTCAAAATTGCACTTGCTGGTTCTTTTGTATGTCTATGATATGATAGTTATGGGGGATGATGCTGAAATTTCCCTATTAACAAATAACTGGACTATTAGATTTGAATAATCGAGGTGAAGTTGGATGTTTTCTTGGCTTCGAAGTTAATAAAACATATCAGGGATATTTTTTCACAAAGGGGATATGCTAAATCCTTATTGAGTCGTTTTGGCATGAAAGATTCAAAAGCAATGGCTACTCCTATAGAAGCTCATTTGAAGTTGAAGAAAGATGAAGGGAAGCTTTTAAATGATGCTACGAGGTTTTGCCAACTTATTAGTAGTTTAATTTATTTAACTATAATAAGGCTAGATATCACATTTTCTATTGGTCTTGTTTCTCAATTTATGTAGAATCCATGAGTTCCTCATTTAGATGCTATTAAAAAAAATTCTACAATACATTGAAAGCTCTATAAATTATGGTCTTATGTATAAAAAATGTGAACATTTTTTGTTGAGTGGATTTACATATGCAGATTGGGAAAGAGACGCAAATGATTGTCGTTCCACTTTAGGTTATTGTTTTAACACTGGTTCAGTTAAATTTCATGGTGCAACAAGAAACAATTTTTCAGTTGCTTTGTCAAATACTGAAGTAGAGTATGTGATAGCAACTATGGCTGCGCAAGAGTGCATTTAGCTGAAGTGTTTGATGGAAGATATTTTTCACAAGGTTGATTATGCAGTAACCAGATTCTCTAACAATGAAAGTGTCATAAAGCTTGCTACAAATCCAGTCTTTCATTGATAAATAAAGCATATCGAAGCCTGTCATCACTTTATTAGGGAAAAAATCTTAAATCAAGAGATAAAGCTAAAAGGTGTTTTAATAAAGAATCAAGTAGCATATATATTTACAAAGGCTTTGGGAAAGCCTAAGTTTGAGAACTTCATAAGTGCTCTTGAAGTTGAATTTCATAAGCATGCACTAAGGGGGAGTGTTAAAAATTATTTTCTGCTGTCGATTTCAGCTAGTCTTTACTAGTATGTAGTTGTTAGTTGTATGTTCCTATTTTTCAGGGTTAGACCAAGTGAAATAATTATCCTTTAAATCATTATGATTATCTACAGGTAGACTCTTTAGTGAGTTGTGGGAGTTTCTTTAAGAATATTTTGTTATTATGTTTTGCTATAAATCTTTCGTACCTTATAATCGTCAGTTGTAGTTCAATAAAATATAGACAACAGTTCATTTTTTCTTTTTCTCCTTAAACACATTTTGTTAAGCACTTGTTGTGCATCTCTGTTTTCTCCTATCTTCTATTTGTTTACTTCCAACTCATCCAGTAACTCCTCTATTAAGGTAATTGGAAAGTCCTTCATAATGCACATCTAAAATCATGCAATCAACACACATTCTCTAAGATTTGTCTTTTTTTTTCACTATTAGTGCAAAGGGACTGACACTCTTCTAAATGATACCCTATTTTAACATATTTTTCATCAATTCCTGCATAGCTTTCATCATAGTTATTTTTTTGCACTCCCACGTATATAAGGCATTAGATTAGCTACTTCCATACCCTCCTTTATAATGATTCTACAATCATGATTCCTTCCTGGTGTTAAACTCACTAACTTTAACAAACTTATCTTCATATTCTTCTAACAACTTCTGGGTAGGTCGTCCCTTTTTCCTTCTTTTATTGTTATTAATTATTTCCAAATGACAACATTGAAATCTATAATAAAGTTACTTCTTTTGTTGAAATATATCATCAATATTCAATAAGAAATATTTTATTTAAGTATTTTCATCTTCTAGTGTCCTCCCTACTTGTATGTCTAACATCATTTTCAACCTATTACTTTGACCACCCTCAATTCACCCCTTTCTCCCTTTGAATCAAATATCATAGTGTTTATAGTTGCAAACTACATTGTCCAACGTAGACAACCTTTGAATCCTTAATACTATATCACTCCCTCAATTTTGATTATAAGGCATCAATATTAAATGCCCATTCATCACTCATCTTAAATTCATGTATCTCTAGCTGTACTTAAGCTTCACATGTGCACCTATTGTGATTACTACTGGTTCAATTTTCTTATAACCCCTCTCCTTCCTAATTAAGCTTTTATCAATGAAATTATATGAGCTACCTAGATTAATTATAATATAAATTAATTTTCCATTAAAGAACCCCAATACTTTCATTTGTCAAAACTGAGCAGTTGCAGTGCCTATCATACCTTGCATTGATATGGTGAGTGGTTGATTTTTAACTTCTTCTTCTCCTTCTACCTTTCTTCTCCTTCATCAACTTCATGTACCATATCCATACATATTGAATTGCTTGTTTTTGCAGTTATATCCCAATGTGAATATCTCTTTACGCTCAAAACAAAAGCCTTTAGTTATAAACTCATCAATTTCTCAACACTACAATAGATAAGCTTATTAGTGACGAAATTAAATGTCGCTAAATATTAAAAATTGTCGCAAATATTAATTTGTGATGAAAAATAATTATCTCCCTAATGATCGTTGAATCTCAGTAACAAAACAATATTCACGACGTTTTTTTTTAAATCATCGTAAAAAGATTTTGGATACGCAATAATTTCATTGGTAAAACATATAGCCAATGAGAAAGAAGAACGTCGTACATATTATTTTGTGAGGTATATGTGTTGGAACTCCATCCTGGAGAGTCACGTGTTCGACGTCCTACATGACATCTGGACGCGCATCCCACGAGAGAGGAATTCCCCACCACGTCAAACCATATACTCGAACCCATTTCAATTACTTTCGAACGGATCTGGAAAGATTCATCCTAATTTCTCTCTTGAAAAACTGATCTTCTTGGGGCCCAAAATTAAGTCCGATTCTTAAGCTAAAATGAAAATTTCATGTCTCTATAATAATAAAAACTAAAAATCATCTCAATCGGATCTCTATAAATCGAGAAATCGCCCAAATACGGAATCATATTCAATATCTCAATTGTCTCCTTTCGATTCAATCTATAAATAATAACACAATCCCAAAAAATTCTAAATTTTGCATGAGAGGGTAGAAAATTTTCTTAGAAAACCAATGCTTCTAGAAATAATTAAATCGGAGATCAAACGAAAAAGTTACAAGAAAAAAGGTGGGAGGAGGTTAAATTTGGAAAAAGAAAAATCATAAAATAAAAATAAAACCAGAAACTTGGAAACGGCGTCGCCTCGCGCGTGAGCGCTCGCCCTTATGAGGGCACCTACGAGTTCCAAAAACATTTTTTTAAAAACCAAACAATACTCCTGAAAATTTGAAAATTCATAACTCTTCACACCGAATTCCAAATCTCGCAAATTTGGTATCAATAAAAAGATAAAAGGAAGCTCTACAACTTCTATGAAGGATTCAAAAACTAATTTGTCCTCTAAGGGAGTCAAAAGCTAGTTCAAATTTACTACCCAAATTAATATTATTCCAAACAATGACAAAAATTCGAAAAATCATATCTTTTAAGACAAAAGCCCAAAAATGTCACATTTTACATCAATGGAAAGATAAAAAGACGATTTACAACTTTAATGAAGGAAGAAAAAATCAATTTAGTCTCTAAAGGAGGTAAAAACTCTTTCAAAGCTACTACTTATAAAATGACCATTCAAACAGTAACTGCATCTTTCTAAACCTCATAAAGTTTTACTCCTAATCTCAAAAATAGCATATTATACATCAATGGAAAGAATATAAGACAATCTACATCTTTCATGAAGGATGCAAAAATTAATGTAGGCTTTAAAGAAATGAAAAACCCTTCCGAAAATACTGCCTGGACAAAACCCTTTCCAACAATAACTGCATTCTTTTAAACCTTATAACTCCTTAATCCTAAGTCCAAAAGTGACATATTATATACCAAGATAAAGCTCTAAACGTGAACTACAATCTTTAAGAGGACCTTCCAATCCAACTCAAACTCTAAGAGGGTCAAAACTCAGTCAAAATTTCTGCCCATTATAAAAATTTTGACAGCGTCACCCCTAAAATTTCACTAGCCAAAAATCTTCAAACACACAACCAAAATTTCCAACA